>JAGSMP010000803.1:0-100598 GCA_029286625.1 Parnassius orleans | reverse complement strand
TTTTTGTCTGTTAACTTTGTTCTTATTAACTGCATCATGTCATAGAGGGAGTCTCTATCGTTGCGGCATAAAACCATATTGCTGTATTGTTTCGGCTTATTGTTGGTACGACGTGCCACTTTATTCTTCGGATTACCAATTTCTCGAAGATTTTCCCCAGTACAGGCAATAGCCCAATCGGCCTGTATGATTTGGGGTGTGCGTAATTTTCCTTCCCAGGCTTTCGCAGCACTATCACTGTCGCCTTTTTCCACCGGATGGGAAAGTATGTAAGAGTTAAACATTTATTTAATAGTGCCAAGAACAAAGATGAGTCCAGGGCGATAGCCACCCCACAAATGTCCGCTGTGAGTCCATCGTCTCCTGGCGCTTTTTGGATTGAAGCTCGACACGGCCCACATTAGCTCATTCTTCTGTAAGGGCGGGTCATGATATCATGTGTCCTTCATTTACTGTATTAGCTATTTCCTTATTTGTGTGTGTTCCGCGTCTAAAATCTTATTTCGGATAACAAATGAGATCCATATCAGACAAGAAGTTAGAAAAATCACAAAATATTAATAATCATATAGCTAGGTGGACGGAGGAGGTAAAATGACACACACACACACAGGTAAGTCAGTTACACAGGACCTTAACAATTTGCCTTATTATAGGAGAGTCATATTTTTGTGCTATTATCCCCAGAATACTGTTAGCACTATTCCTGGTTCTGCTTAGTAGCGATGCACCTTTTTTGCGCATTATCACGTCAAACCCGTCGGTGCGGGCCTCGCAAAACATGCCTGAAGCACTGCAGAAGCGGGGCAGCCCCAACAGAATTCTATATGCATTGTTATATTGCACGGCTTTATACACCCTTTGTGTGTAGATGACCCATAGGGAACACGAATAAAAAGACTGGCAGTATGCCTTAAAAATATTTTTTTTCTTATATAGCATAAAGGTGACAAACGACACCTGATGGTAAGTGGTTGCTGTGGTCCATTGATATCTACATCTATCCTCGATTACAAATCAAAATGCAGATGCGTCGTCACCCGTGAGCACTAAGATGAAATGCCTAGTTTCCAATAAAAAAGGTTTCCGGTTCTCTATACTCACCATACGAAACAAAGCAGCGTTACGCTGCTATTTTAAGCTGGTATTCTGTGAGAGCGCGGTCCTTCCCCGGTCGAGCCGACCCATTCGTGCTACCACTAATATAGCTGCAGCATGACTCTACCACGTAAAAAAATTTAACGACACTACAGCATCCACTCGCTACACACTACGCTCCTTTCCATGTTCATTTCATCACGCAAGTCCTCAGTTACAAAATGTCCCAAGTATTTTAATTGTAGAGTCTGATAGGTGGTATGGGCGCGGGACTCTTATTATAAGCTTTAAACAACACAAACTAACTTTTCTTATATAAACAATAACCGTTTTCACTTGCATAAGCCTCGGATTCCCAGAAGCTTTCTTGAGCGCGCTGACCGAGGGACTCAGAAATACCATGTCGTTGGCGTAACTTAGGTTGCTAACACACTTCAACCATGGCAACTGATCTGAGTGCTGGGTGAGCTCGAGGAGCCTCATTTATATAAAAATTAAACAGTTGAGTTGAACTAATTCCACCTTGTCTCAAGCCATATTTCAACTCTTACGGTTCAGAAAGTTTATCTGCCCATTCTACATGATTGATTTGATAATTATACTAATAGCGGAAGATACCCAGGAGATCAGAGACAAATTACATTCGGCAAGTTTTTCCAAAGAATGAGATACGACACCAGGTCAAAGGCTCTCGACAGACCTAAGAAGCATCCAAATTGAGTTTACGATCTGTATAATATCTTACTATATTATACAGATTATTTATATTATTTTAACTAGGCACTGTGTCATTTCTCACAGATTATCATAACTGTGTGGGCATATATACAGATAATAAGAAAAGATCTGTTATTAACAGTCATTTCATGCCGTAATCGTGAATAATACAATTAATTACCAAAACACTCCGAAAGACACATTTCTATCCTCCATATGGCCTTCCTCGAAGTATTTTAGAGCCTACATCTATTGCTAAATTTGTGTAACCAAAATCTTTGTGTATTTTCCTAAAATTGTAATGTCCTATGAAATAGAAACAGAAACAGAAACTTTTATTCAATATAGATTATAAATAATACTTATTGAAAGTCACTCTTTGTTTAATTACCACTGGTTCGAAAAAACTCTGTCCTGGGAAGAACCAGCAAGAAACCCAGCGGGACTTTTTAAATAACAGGTTACAATCATGTATGTTACACAATTAACCACACAAAACAAATTAGAAATAGCTTGGTAGCGAACACCTCATTCCAGGGTTATTATTATCCATAAATTACTTAATATTATAATAACCCTTTTATACAAACTATGACCATTAGAGCTATTTACAACCTAAAACGAGAGAGTCTCTTAGAGATAAATTTAAAGAAATTAATACTAATAAACTAAAGAAAATATTAACTTTGGCCTCTCAGTATATTTACGAAAATTTAATATGTTCACAAAAACAAAGGTAGTTTTAGTAAAAAAAGTGATATACATTCTGTAAACACTAGGAACAAGCACAAGCTAGTGATACCAGTTTCTCGACTCCACAGAGTCAGTAATTCATTCTTGGGGCAATGTATACGCTATTACAACAAGGTCCCGGAAAGTGTACAGGCTCTCTATTACCAAGTTTAAATGTTTTGTTGCTGAAACTGTATGAAAAGGGTTATTATAGTATAAATGAATATATAATTGATAATAACCCCTGGGAATAAGGTGGTCGCTACCAAGCAGTTTCTAAAATAAATTTTGTACTTAAATAGTTTGTACAACCATTAATGTAAAATTACTTTAAAAAAAGTCCGCTGGGTTTCTTGCTGGTTCTTCCCAGGACAGAGGTTTTTTCGAACCAGTGGTAAAGTAAAAATGACTTTCAATAAGAATTACATATGTAACTATATTGAATAAAAATTATTCTATTCTATTCTATGTTAAATAAAGTTTTGAATTTGAGCAGGTCGAATTTTGTATATTTTCTGGGATTTTACAAAAGCGTATACATCGCCCAAAGAATGAATTACTGACTCGGTGAGTCGAGTAACTGGTACTACTAGCTTGTGTTTGTTCCTAGTATTTACAGAATGAATATCACTTATTTTGTGTATAACTACTTTTTTTGTGTACGTACATTACATTTTCATAAATGTGTTGAGAGGCCAAAGTTAATATATTAATTTCCTTAAATTTTTGTCGGAGTTGACTTTAGGTTTTAAATCATAGATTGCTCTTGGCCCTCTTCTGTAAAACAAATATAATTTCAGTGTCAGTCGTGTCCCCATAGCCATTAAATAAAATATAAAATACATATATAATAAAATAATAATAAACATAAGATATTATGCTATGGAAATAGCTAAAGAAAACAAGTCTAGCTATTTCCACACTGGTAAGATTTCTAACCTTTTTACAGCATATGCTGCAGAACTAAGTCTGCTTGCTAACTTTGATATATGGGGCTCCATTGAAGCATCGCGTCTAGTTATTTCAAGAAAAAGTGGTATCGACAAGACTCAGTTCATCCCCATTTAAAATAACATTAGTATTTAATTGTCTGACATTTGGGGTCATGAACTTCATAAATTTGTTTTAGCGCTATTTAAATGCAAGTTATTAACATTAAACCAATTTACTAATTTAATATTCTTTTGTTGTCATTAATATGAGCTCGACCAGGAAGAGCTCATACTATAATGACAACTTTTGTGTTCTGTTACTTAAATATGAAACAATTAATTTAAGAGCATTACTTCTTACACCGTAGTGTTGTAGTTTCCTGATTAATGTTTCATGGTGAACGCAATCGAAGGCTTTTGGATAGGTCACAAAATATACCCAAAGCATCCTGTGAATTCTCCATGCATTGAAAATATATTTAATCAGCTGAACACCAGCATCAGTTGTCGAGCGACCCTTCAGAAACCGAAATGATTTTATGAAGAAATTATTAACATTAAAAATAATTAACATTTGATCATGCTTAATTTTTCAAAATTTTAATTAGTGTTGGCAGTACAGATATGGGTCTAAAATTGGCGGGGTCTAATACAGTACTGTACTGTAATGTACTACCAGATTTAAATAAAGTTATTACGTTACTATGCTTCATCAAATCAAACACACCATATTCGATACTAATATTAAAAATAATAGCAAGGGCGTTTATATCGATTATAGACGCAATAACTTTAACGGAAATCCCCACAGATTCTGCAGTTTCCTTAATATCAATAGTTTTAAAATATTTTACAATATCTTTTGATGATATTTTATGAAATGTAAAATTCTTTTGTACACGCATTTACATTTTGTTTAAGTAATGATTCAGCGACGGCAGGAGAAGAATTCAGGAATTAGTGGTTAAGATCGGAATAAAATATTTCTCAAAACCATTGCAACATCCTGATCTGATTCCGTTAATTTGTTGTTAAAACTTAACCGAAGTTTGAATTGCGAGAGTTGACCTTACAAGTTTCGCTATTAATTATACTCCACGTCATTTTAATTTTATTAGAAACCGTCTTAATTTTGTTGCTCAAATGCAAAGAGTTGGCTTGGAGCACACTTTAAATAATGCATGGCAGTAACCACTAAACGGTCTCTTGTAGAATAACACAATCAGCTTTCTCACATAAATCTTTTATCTTCAATCGATCTGATAATACTTATACAATTAAATGTAATTAGTGCTAAATTATCATTTTACAATCTATATCATTTATTTTAATTATCAACAGTGGTGGACTGCTTATCGCTGTTTGCCACAGCTAGCTCTTTTAAACTGTACAAACGAGTTTGTTTGTTGAGTTTAGAGATTTCTAGTTCTACGTTCAGTTCTATTTACCTTTTTAATCTTTTTACCTCTAATCTATGTCAAAATTATATACTTTACTATTCCTAGCCGATTTCGGCCACAATTGACTAGCATAGCCGATGTTAGCGAGAAAAAGAGCACACTTTTATATTATTCTAAGCCAGCGCTTAACCACAATCCCACCTGATGGTAAGTGGTGATGTAGTCTACGATGGTGAAGTGCACTGACTTAACAAAAGCCTAAACACTCTTGCCATGAAGACACCCATTGTAATCGGATGGAAAGACAGATGCTGGCAACTTATTCCACTCCTTTGCTGTACGCATGGTGACAGATGTAGCAAACCTTTGGTTCGAATGCGTGGTAAGTCAACAACGAAAGGTTGGAGACTGGCCGAACGTTTGTTGTCCAATGTTGGAAGGAGAGGAGGAATTAAATTATGCATTCCTGCAGCACCTCACCGAAATGCATCCCTGAAAACCGAAAGGCTGGCTACTTTGCGATTGTGTTCGGGGCTGGTAAGATTGGTTTTAACCAAATTTGGGTCACCAATAAGCCTCTTAGCACGCCTTTCCATTGAATCCAAAGCTGCTAGGCGTCATTTCGCCTAGATACTCCATGCATGACCGGACTTGCGCTTTATATAAAGTAAGCAGCTGTCCCGGCGTGAAGTACCGCACCTTTGCAAGGACTCCTAGCTGCCTGTAGCTGCTTTGGCCTTGGACTTAATGAACCACCAAAATTTAGATTTGAGGATATCTCAATCCCCAATAACTGAAGGCAGGTGTATTCTAGTGATACATTTCGGAAAGAGGGGCCAAGATGAGCTGGCTCCTTTGCAATGAAGGGAAACGCTTGTGTTTTGGAGGCGTTGAATTTCACAAGATTGGCATCGCCCTATTCGGAGACTGCCTGTAGTGTGAGATTCACGCTCTACCTTAGCTTCTCTTTCGGACTGGATTTGATCTCGTCTGGCCCGAGGACTTGGTTAGGATTTTCATATGTACATACAAATATTTTGCTTAGTGTATACGTACGTTCATACGTTCGTACATACCTTTTATATTATTAAAAATAATGTTTTTTGTATAGCACAGAGTTTAACAAATACTTAAGGCGATGGATAGGATTTATTTAATAAATTATGATAATAACATAATGTTCATGCTCTATTGAAAATTACAGATCTATTTTCATCTTTAGATATCCATAACGAATGGTCTCGCACTTAGGCTTGAGGTTTTCGAACTCGCAATTATTCATTAGAGATAATAAAGGCTATTTAATTATTTTCGAAGGCCACAAAGTAAATCCTGAATGAGGCTCTAGCTTTACGGTCTCACAGCGGTTTATCTCATCTGCTTATCAATACCAGACGTAATGCCTATAAAGTCCTGCCGAAAATGGGCCTCCATAGATTGGCTCCATGACAATTTTAGTATATTTGCCTCGCCTGGCAGGCAGTTTGGTAATGGCATTTTTATTATTTTAAGTTGTTATTGCTGTTGCCCATCTCCATTTTAAGTTTTCCTTTGTCGCATCTTATGATACCCACGGTAAGATGCGGGTAGTAGATTATTACACCACCACTACATGGTTGTGGTTTAAAATGTACGTGTATGGCTACGCTCATCAACCATATCCAATTATAAGTATTGGACAAATTTTTCAAGTTATGCAATCGAATTGGTGCATTTAAAAAAAGGCCTTCGACCAGTATTTGATCAAAGGAAGGCTGTTAAGAAATGAAGAGGTCAGGTATTTATTTACCTATTTATTATTTAAAGTTTAAAGGACCCTATATATAGAATATATATAGAAATTCTATTGCGATACTTAGACTAGGCGCAGAGTTAGAGACGCGAAGACAATTACTACACCACCAGACATAACGAAAATTATTATGAAAAATGCTTTGATTTCACACTTATTTGATATAATAATTTAGTTCATAAATAGGGCAATATTAGTTTAATAATTTACTTCAAGTAGTTATATTAAAACATCCCGTCAATATTATTCTATTATAAATTGAACAAGTCAACATGTTTTATATACAGGGTATTTTTGAAACGTCTTCGAAAACGAAGACAGATGATAGTACTAAGGATACCTATGATGATGGGTCACAAAGAAATTGATCCCGAGGAAAAAATCATCTTTTCACAACGTTTTATTAACTTTTCACGCTCCATCATGTTTTTACAGTTAATTGAAACGATATTTCACTAAAAATCATGAAAATACTGAAACATAAAACGTTGTGAAAAGATGATTTTTTTTCCTCGGGATCGAATTTTTGTGACCCATCATCATAGGTATCCTATCGTCATCATCTGTCTTCTTGGGAGCGTCGAAATACCTATATATATTGCTACATCATGATTATAGCAATCTTATAAATATATTATAGAAGAATGAAAATAATAGTTCAGGAAGAGTGGATCAGCTCTTAAAAATCGCTAGGCAGACGAAAGACACCTCGTGGTCGAGGAAGGCGAAATGTTTGCAATGGCTCTCTGAAAACAAGCAGCTCGGTATTTTTCATGCGGAAGTAAAGAAACTGGTCGGACCTAAGCGTAGAAGTAGTGTGCCGCTAAAGTCACGCAATGGCGGACAGCGTTTAACAGCGAAGGAGGACGTATTATAGTCTGGCTGGGCTGAGAACTTCAAGGAACTTTTCTAAAGAGGACCAATTAGCCGACATCAGCTTTACAGTAACATCTTATTTTTCCGCAAGTTCCCAAGTTAGAAGAACCACCAATGTAGCCAGACGTTGTCAATGCCATTCAAGGTCAAACATATAATAGAGCGGTTGGAGTGGATAGTATTCCTGGCGAACTGTTGAAGTATGGAGGAGAGCAGCTACACACTATGATATCGAAACATTTTGTCCGGATGTGGTCTGGAAAAACAAGTTTCATCCATGTTTAAGATATCTTGCATTTTCTCCTTATATTAAAATAAAGGTAAGAGACCTGACTTTCTACACTTGGAAAAGTGTTTGGTAAAAACACCATTCTTAACGGACTCATTCTTACTTCGGAAGAATTGTTACAGAAACCGAATTTGGCTTTCGTCCGAGAAGGAGAGGTATTTGTTAAACCATATTTTGCCTACATCAGTTGCAGGGAAAAGTCGCGAACAGCATCGGCCAATGTTCTTTTATTTGTCGATCTGGAAAAGCATTTGATAGCATACCTAGTGAAGCATTATTGATGATTTTGTTAAAACTGGTGTCCGGAAAAGTATGTACAAGTGTTGAAGCTTCGTGATGCAATGATCTCCTTTTCCGTGAATGGTGCACAAACAGAATTTTTCCTATTACCTGCGGTGTCAAACAAGGTTGTATTCTCGCGCCAACGTTGTTTGCTCTCTATTTCGCTGTGGTTGCCAAGGATGATCTACATACTCTGATAGTAAGACTTTTAGGTTAAATATGTTCCTCCGACGTGAGGTCCCGACCTCTATGTCGGAAGTTCATATCACAAATAAGAGGGTTCTATAAACCTTGCAGAAGTCTAGATGCGAACAAAGCTAGCGGACCCGATGATATACCAGCTATAGTTCTAAAGGTCTGTGCACCTGAGTTGTCTCCTGTGTTGACGCGCTTGTTCCGCCTCCATTCAGGACTGCAATAGTGCCCAAATCTTGGAAGCTGGCCAATGTGCAGCCTGTACCTAAAATGCAGCCGTACCGACCCTGTCAACTATCGGTCATTTTAATTACCTCCTTTCTGCAAGATTATGGAGCGTATATTGAACGCCCACCTCATGGCATACCTAGAGAGATTGATCTCCTCAGTGACCGCCAGTACGGGTTTCGCTGAAATCGATCAAATGGGGACGTTCTAGCGTATGCCACCCATATGGGGCGCCCAGAGAACAGTGGTGAAGCACTTGCTGCCTCGATGTTTCAAAGGCTTTTGACAGGGTTTGGCACGCCAGTTTTTGGCCAAACCAGTACGGCTTATGGCCCGATTGACTGGGTAAAGGCCTTCTGAGTGAACGATTTCTCCGAGTTGTCATCGATGGCTGCTCGTCCTGTCCTATCGCGATAAACGCCGGAATTCCTCAGGGGTCCGTTCTCTCCGCAACTCTCTTCCTGCTGCATATAAATGATCTGCTAATACCTGGCATCTGCGGTATGCAGGCTAAAACATGCCAGGAGAGATACTCAACCAAGTCCTCGCCAGTCGAGATCAAATCCAGTCCGAAAGAGAAGTTATGGTAGAGTGTGTGAATCTCACACTACAGGCAGTCTCCGAATGGGGCGATGCCAATCTTGCGAAATTCAACGCTCCAAAACACAAGTGTGTCCTTCATTGCAAAGGAGCCAGCTCATCTTGGCCCTTCTTTCCGAAATGTATCACTGGAATACACCTGTCTTCAGTTATTGGGGATTAAGATATCCTCAAATCTAAATTTCGTGGTTCATTGTCCAAGGCCAAAGCAGCTACAAGCAGCAGCTAGGAGTCCTTTAAAGGTGTTGCGGTACTTCACGCCGACAGCTGCCACTTTATATAAAGCAAGTCCGGTCGTGCATGGAGTATTGCTGCGTGAGCTGGTGGCAAAATTCCGCCTAGCAGCTTTGGACTCAATATAAAGGCGTGCTAAGAGGCTTATTGGTGACCCGAATTTGGTTAAACCAATCTACCAGCCCCGAAAACAGGCGCAAAGTAGCCAGCCTTCGGTTTTCACAGGATGCATTTGGTGAGTGGCGCAGGAATTGAATAATTTAATTCCTCACTCTCCTTCCACCATTGGACCACCAGACGTTCGGCCAGTCTCCACCCTTTCGTTGTTGACTTACCACGCATTCGAACCAAACGGTTTGCTACATCGTTCATCATGCATACAGCAAAGGAGTGGAATAAGTTGCCAGCATCTGTCTTTACATCCGATTACAATGTGGGTGTCTTCATGGCAAGAGTGATTAGGCTTTGTTAAGTCAGTGCACTTCACCATCTTAGGCTACATCACCACTACCATCAGGATTGTAGTTAAGCGCTGGCTTAGAATAATATAAAAAAGTGTTGTCGCATTTTTCTCGCTAACATTGGCTATGCTAGTCAATTGGCCGAAATCGGCTAGAATAGTAAAGTATATAATTTTAACATAGATTAGAGGTAAAAGATTAAAAAGGTAAATAGAACTGAACGTAGAACTAGAAATCTCTAAACTCAACAAACAAACTCGCTTGTACAGTTTAAAGAGCTAGCTGTGGCAAACAGCGATAAGCGGTCCACCACTGTTGATAATTAAAATAAATGATATAGATGTAAAATGATAATTTAGCACTAATTACATTTAATTGTAAAAGTATTAAGAGATCGATTGAAGATGTGATTTATGAGAAAGCTGATTGTGTTATTCAAGAGACCAGGTTAGTGGTTACTGCCATGGGGCATTCCGATTTAGGAAAATACGCAAAGATTTTTACACACAGAAAGGAGTCAGTCGTTTTTGGCCCACTAGAAATTTTAACGACCCTAATGGTATTATATATACAAAAAAGTTACCAATTTATTATAATAAATGGCCTATACATTTTATAAATATCTAAACGGAATCAAGAAATCTAAAAAATGAGTGGTTTTGATATTCCGTGTTCTGTTAATGTAACATGGGGAAAAATGCGTAATGAATCATTTTAGTTTCTATTAAAAGAAAAATGTTTTTACCAAGATAACTTATTATATACATATTATATTTGTACTTATTTGTATATTATATATTTATTACTAAAAAGGATACCACTGAGATTTTTATCCTATTTCTGTGTTAGCTTATATCATATAACATGGTTCAAAGACACCGTGGAACGAAACGCTATTTTGTCATTGACTTCCGTGCTGGGTAAAAACCGACGGCCATATTATCATAATATTGGGTATTACTTTACGGCATTGACATTCGTCAGGCTGCTGTTTTTTGTACTTACTTACTTATCTGGAAGATCAGCATACACTGAAAACAATTAAATAATATTTGTGGATTTCAACGCACTGTGCGAAGACAATAACTAGCCGAGACAGGAGCAGATGTGCGCCAACTTTTATATTTGTGGATTTCTCAAGAGGTGAGTATCTTATCTTATGGAATGCGAAGAATTCAACTGTACAAAACCTACAATTGATTTAAAGTTTCAAACTTTTATGTGAAATATATCTTATTTTGTCACTGAAGTTCTAGTCCAAAATATTATACTACGTAAACTAAAACTAATATTTTTCTTTTATATTTTTTTAAATTTTATTTTATTTTTACTTAATTTTGATATTTGGTACTATTTTTTATAAATAAAAATAAACGACCCACACCCACAGACACTTAACGATCTATACATGTTTTAGTACTTAATTATTTTAAGTTTGTAAAAATACTAATAAATATCCCTTCATATTACTAACAAATTAATATGTCAATGTCTAATCAATGCAACAAGTGTTGGATTATATTATATAGGTTAGCCAAATATTCCACATTATGTATTTAATTCGCCAATGACATTCGAAAATGAAACTGACGAGTTTAATTAAAAGTATATTTGAGTGTATAATACAAGTTTAATTTGCTCCTAGAATTTTGGAAAATCTATAATTTATGTTGAATTACCTAAAACATATGACAAACACAATTCTTATTAGTATGTTAAAAGTGTCAAAGAATTGAAGTGTTATGTTATTGGTAAAATCTAATTTAATTAATAGAGGAAATAAAATCACACAAAATATACAAATCTATGTTAAAAGTGTCTGTCAGGTAACTATATCCACAACCGTTACATCCTATCAAAAGCCCATTGCTGAACATAGACCTTCCTCAGATTTCTCAAAGGAGGATACTTGCTATAGTTGCCATGCTTAGTAGACGAGTCGGCAACCACAGTTTTTTGGTAGTAGTTGTTAATAGGAAGACATTGCTTAAATTCAGAAGGAATGTACACATTCCTTCTGAATTTAATATTTATAGATATGGATAACATAAAATAAATGGATGTTATTAGGAATACATATTAGTGTTAATATTTAATTAAATACATCTACTATTTATGTTTATTATATTTAAACTCCATCAGGAAGCAAGAATTTTGTTTACATTATTTTTATGTTATTTTGTTGATTGTAGGTAATGTACATTCTTTCTGAATTTAATATTTTTTACTTTTTATTTTTTATTTGCATTCCCAATTTTTTCAGTTACATCTACTTGATGCAGTTTGTTGTAACTGCCTAAGAATATTGCAAGAAAATATTGAAACTGCTCATTTAATTAGAAGATTTGCATTCCATGTGGATCTTCAATTTTAAGAGCTCATTTTAAGAACTCAGCAGAAAGAGATATTATTTTGCAGTGGATACCATCACACCAGGTACTTACTTTACTTTAACAGCCTGTAAGTGATCCCCTGCCTAAAATAGGTTGCCCGGAGGAGTTGGCATAATCGCTTTGGCACACAGATTGATGTTTGTAGTATCACAACCTCCTTGCACCACAAACAATTTGGCTATTCACCACCAGGTTATCTTTAACTTTACAGCCTATCAAAAGTCTACTGTTGAACATAGACCTCCCCACAGATTGCCTTATAGGGAGATATTGATAACCACAGTTTTTTTCTTAGTTGCTACTTCTTCCTTACCTTACCCCATATTTGTCTGCCTTTGTACTAATACACAGTAATATTTTTACCTTAAATGAAATTAGTGTAAATGTAAAACGTCTAGAACTTGTACTTAGTCAAATAATGTTATAATTCTATAACTACTTCACTTGTTTACCTTTCTGATTTGATGTATTTTCATTTTTTTTACCTTAGTATTCTTAGTAATATCATTATTTAGTGGAAGACACTAAACTATAGTCTGTTCATTAGTTGATGAAAAAACACTTTTCAGGTGGATCATTTAGAATGAGTCTGTAATCTTGTCGGCCGAGAGCTACAACTGTATGAGACACAAATGATAACAGGGATATGGAATTACAATTCATGAATATTGAAGACATCGGTAACATCCAACAAAACACCCTTATGCCTGTAACTGTAACTCCTGCCATTTCCAGAGTGGCATCAACAATTACTATAATATGCAGACCTTTTCATCGTTTAAATTATTTCTTAAGCAAAATTGTCTAGTAAGGGTTATTATACTACTAGAGAGTAAATGACTGATAATAACCCTGGGAATGAGGTGATCGCTACCATGCTGTTTCTAAATGTTTTAAACAATTGTATAAAAATTATATTGTAAAATGTTTTAAAAAAGTCTCGCTGGGTTTCTGCTGATTCTTCCCAGGACAGAGGTTGTTTTGGCGAACCAGTGGTAAAGGTAAAATTACTTTTAATAAGTATTATGTATTCTAATCTATATTGAATAAAATGATTCTATTCTATTCTGTGGCTCGTTATAAGCGTGTCTTCTACTTCCCGACACTGTATTTTTAAGTTATGTAATCATTTATCTAGATTCTTAATACCTAAACTAAAAAAAACTACTAACCTAAAGAGAGATTGCTGATTGATAACTCATTTTATGTGCCACTGTGCGCTCGTATTTGTGAATACCACTTAAATGAACCTCACAATGATTGGAATAATTTATACACAAGTAGAATGATGCATATTTATATAGTATAAATATGCATCATTACATTAGTAGTTTTGCCACAGTTGCTACGCTTGTGGCAACCAAAGCTTTTTGTGGTATTCTATAGGAGATGTTGCTGCTCATCTTCTGGTATCTTTATTTTACTCTGTTACGACTTTTACGACACCATACGGGACGAAACGCGATGGCAGTTGACGGAAGGGCTATACAATATTTTACATTATATATTTAATTTAGGAAGACCTATGTTCAGCAGTGAATTGTTGTAATGATGACGAATAATAATCAATAAAACTTGTAATTATTGTTGCTTACTGACCTGTTTCTACTATGTGCCTTATTATAAATAGCGCCTAATTTATAAATAAACGCCGAGCGTTGAATAGATGCTCTGGTACCTTTTTATTGTAAAATCGGATATACATTATCCAGTCATTTTGTTTTAATGTGCTTGAACAAACACATATTCAATCAATACAAATTAATAACAATGTCCTGACACTGCACCTGCATGTGCACTTTTAATACTGCTTAAGAATGTGATGATTTTACAATAACAAATACAGTGACAATACAGAGTTTTTATCCTTACACGACCAGTTCAAAACATCTTACGTGCTATTTATTTTCTCAATCGCTGTAGACGTAAACTGCTAAACACCCCTTAATAGTTCACTGTTGACGCACACATGCACCTAAAACCGTGTTACTGGTTGCAAATGATATTAGATAAATATACATGTGTGCTTGTTTCAATATTCATTAACTTTTTTCAGGTGGGTTTAGAATAAATGTATGTCTTGTAGGCTGAAATCTTGCAGAGCTGCTCGTAAGCAGAGACAAAAAGTATATGGATATTGAAGACAACAGTCTTATATCACATAAAATATCCTTATGATTCCTAACAATTTCATAAATGGACATGTTACTAAAGTTATTTTGAAAATCTTTTGAATGATAATGACTGACAATAATAAATACAATTAAATTATACATGTGTTTTTGTAACTTACACAACTAGTTTAAAACATCTCACTCATATTTATCAACATAAATAAACATATATTACCTAGTCATTTTGGCTTAATGGTGTTTGGGGTATAATAACTAATCAGTTAATATATTTAAAGCAAAGTTTACACACTGCACCTTTACTAACTAACAAAGATATATCAAAATAAAGTCTTAACACCGCGCCTGTCTGTCTGTTCCACTATTAATAGACTACTTTTAAATGATTACAGTAATAAATACAGTGGTATTTTACTTGTGTTTTATCCTTTTACAACCAGATTAAAACATCTTTCATACTATATAGCATGTAAAGGTAATATTATAAATGAACATATTATCTTTTATTCATTTTGGCTTTAATCATATTTATTTAATTACTGTAATGGTGTTTGTGATGTATATTCACTAATCAATCACATGTAAAAATAGCCTACACCATGTTTCTTGGTCAGTACTATTTTTTGCCGCAACTACTAAAAGGATTTTCCATCAGTCTAAAAGTACCTATAAATGTTAAATGTACCTGCAACTTTGTTTTATGCTATTAATTATTTAGCTGTCCTATTCTATTCTATATACACTATTCTAACTCACAATACTAATAGAAAACAACTTTTAGTTTCGGCTCAGAAGGGCTAGAACCCAGAGCCAAAGCCAGATTAAAAAATAGCGTTTAGTTTCTTTTTAGGTTATTGTGATATTCATATTTTAATTTCTCTGAATTCCTTTAGATGCGATAAAACTAATATTAATTTTGCAATCTATAGATTATATGAATAAATCGACATACATTTCATTAAGTATCCCTAAAATTTGTAGGGCCCATTCTCCATACAAAAGAAATTGTCTCCTTTAGCAATAGATGTAGGCTCTAAAATACTTCGAGGAAGCCATATGGAGGATGGAAAAGTGTTCGGAGTGTTTTGGTAATTAATTGTATTATTTCACGATACGGCAGTGAAAATGACTGTTAGTAACAGATCTTTTCTTATTATCTGTATATATATGCCCACGCACAGTAATGATAATCTGTGAGAAATGATACAGTGCCTAGTTAAAATAATATAAATAATCTGTATATTATAGTAAGATATTATACAGATCGTAAACCTGATTTACGGATGCTTCTTAGGTCTGTCGAGAGCCTTTGACCTGGTGTCGTATCTCATTCTTTGGAAAACTGCTGAATGTAATTTGTCTCCTGATCTCCTGGGTATCTTCCGCTATTGGTATAATTATCAAACTAATCATGTAAAATGAACAGATAAATTCTGAACCGTAAGAGTTTTTAAATTTATTTAAGGCAACAAACAGTCATGTATAAAGATAGTAACATGGATAAATATTAATATAACTAAAGACCTATAGTGCCTTTAACTAAACATTTACAATATTTTAAACTTATTGAGACACTTTTGGGACTAAAGGACATTATAAATTTATTTATTTATTAATACACTAAGTTCTAAGATAAGGCAACTAGTTAACATTTGGTGTGCAATTGAGGAAAAGAGATAAAAAAAACCTATATTAAAAATCTGATTATTATAATACTGACAGATTCAATTCAGATTCAATTAGCGAATTGAGTGCTGCATCATTTTCAGTGATGGGTAACTAGATTATTCACAAGCCAAACATTGAAAGAGAGCGGATTTAAGGTTTGATACTGAAGTATTAAATAAATCAATATCTGTGAATTTTTTATTGTAAACGTTAGTGGAACGATACACAAATGAGTTACGTATAATTTTTATGATATCGTGGAGTTACGAAAGTGGTTTTGGACGAGGAGCGCACTGGCAGACGGACCTGGAAACAAATGACAATCTGCTAAGTAACAACAAGGAGTCGACTAGGTTATTAATAATTTTGTAGAAATACTATGTCAAACATTTTACGCCTATTGCAAAGAACGTAAATTGTACTTTTTAATGAATCGGTGTATGACTGATTTAAAATATTTTATGATAATTTAGGATTTAATAAACAATTTTTGAACTTTTTCTATTCTCCTAATATGAACTTCATAACAAGGGCTCCAAACAGAGCTGCAAAAATCAAGGAAAGATCTGACAAAAGAGAAGTATAACATTTTTAGAGTTTCGGGATGTTTAAAGGGTTTACTTATTCGTAGTATAAAACCTAAATTTCTAAAAAAGAAGCTAATATGTGATCAATATGAATAAATGATAAGGTCGAATCCATAATTATGCCTAAGTCCCTGATTGTGGTTACTCTATTCAAGGCCTTCTGATTTATGTGGTAGTCGTAAGTAACTGGATTTTTTTTGCGAGTATACGATATTGTGTAGCATTTATCGCTGTTTAGGAACAGATAGTTGGACACAGTATGCATGTAATCGGTGTAAGTCTTCTTGAGTTTGTGGCAGTCACTAATTGATCTGATGATTCGATACAACTTAGTATCATCAGCATACAAGAGATGGTGACTATGTTTCAGGACATTACCAATGTCATTTATGTAGACTGAAAACAGTAAAGGTCCAAAATGAGACCTTGAGGCACAACCGAAGGCACTGGAAGAAATTGTGAGGAATAACCCTTACAAAAACTGCTTGACTCCTATTACTTATGTAGATTGTATCCATCTAAGGAGGCTACCATTCACACCGGCCTCGCAAGCTTCTTTTTATTAGCAGATCATGATTTATTTTATCGAAAGCTTTGGAAAAGTCGGTAAACGGCATCCACCTGTAGGTTATCATCCATGGCACGCAACAGAAAGTCATTAAAAGTTAACATATTGGTGTCAACGCTACGGCACTTAAAGAAACCGTGTTGTTCTTGGGAAATGTGATTACGAAACGAGTACGACATTTGAGCGGTTACTATATTTTTTAGAATTTTGTCAAAGATACAAAGTTTCGATATGGGTCTGTATTCGTCTATACATTCACGTCTCTTATTTTTGGAATGGGGGATACTAAAGACTTTTTCCATAAACTGGGAAATGTCCCAGTTGGAGAGAGAAACGAAATATGATTGTAATGGGTGTTGTGAGTTCTTTGGCACATTCGGATATGAGAAGAGGATGGATCCTGTCGGCCCTGCACCTTATGAATATTTACTTGTTTCAGTTCTTTGTAACATTATCGTGGTAGATGTTAATAGAGTGTATGTCTACGGCTGAACTGTCTAAGTAAGAAATTGTATGATCAGAACTTTGACGGGTAGAAGGGATGAAAACTGAATGAAAATAATCATTAAAAGCCGCGCACCGCCAGTGGAAATAATTTTACCTTTATATATCATTTTTCAGGAATGCAACTAGAAGCTTTTTTTTGAACGAAAGACCAAAATAACTTTGGATTGGCTTTGATATTATCCTCAGAAAGTTCAATGAATTTTATAACATTCTGCCTCAATCCTCTTAAACCTCTTCCGAAGACAGAGAAGGTCTGGTAGTCTCGTAAGTCGTTATTAAGTTTCCATTTTATGATGTTTAAGTCTAGTTTTATGCAGAAGTAAACCATATGTTTATTTCGCTACAAAGATTTTGATTAGGTACGTATGTATCTATCAAATTGTTTAAAATTTTATAAAATAACTCGTCGTTGAATCAATATCCGTCATGGTATTAAAAACTTCCTCCCAGTTAACGGTGTTAAGTCCAGTTTTATTCGAGCCAAAGTCAGCTTTATGAAAGTTTTTTCTTAATTTTGGCGGAGGTAATGGGGCGGGGGATTTTAAATTCAAACTAATTTCTAGGGATTTGTGGTGCGCGTCCTCGTACTAACGGAAATTCAGCTCGTGTAACATTACATGTTGTATTACTAAAATTAAATCTAATAATCTATTATTAATATCAAATTGATTGTTGTATTGTAATAGTGACGATATATTCATAAAATCGGTAGTAAGACATGCGAGACCATTAATGTTTGTACGTATTTCTATACAATCACTAGAATAATTAAAATACTAGTCAGCATAAGTGACGTTAAAGTCGCCCAGTATTAGATAAATATCGTCGGATTTGAGATTATAAAATCGCCATTTGCTGGTAGAACGATGTCATTGTGATTCGTGGTTACAACCGTGCGGTAAGTTGCTATAATATGGAGCGGCGCTGAGCCGCGATCGAGTAGTGTAAGACTCGTGCGATGACGTCACAGCCCGCACGCGACAATGTTTCAATTAATGGGATATATAACCAAACCTCTTCTGCCTGCGTCGGCGGGCACTCGTGAGGAGCTGCGACGGGCATACCGCGCGCCGCACTGCTATCAGTACGCCGCCACCCATCCCGCGCACTAACGTAACGTTGCGATCACATCGGTACACCTCGTATCGACTGTCATAGAAATTACTATTGCATGATTCCGTGACACATACCATCATAATTGCTACACAGAACATTCTTCAGAAAATCGTGCGATTTTGTGTAAGCCCTCACGTTTTGTAGTAAATAGACAAGTTATTGTTATAAACCACTGTATAGAATATACGGCAAAGTAATCACAGAATGAAATATTATGGGTTCCACTAACATTCACTAATAGAAAACACCAATAACAGTATTTAAAGTTACGAGAGATTAATTTACAGCACTTTTAACAGGTAATGTTGTTTATTATGTAAGTATTTGTATTGCAAAAATTTTCTTTCAAGACATTAAAATAGATAACGACATACAGTCATTTAATTTTACTAAGATCCGCATAACATCATATAAGTTGAACTTTAGACGTATCATTTTACGCAATAAAATCTTACAGTCAGACAACCACACGTATTTGTATTCTTTCTGTTTGGCAAGAAGGCGGGTTTGCTTGTATAATAGTTTGTTGTGCGGCGCGAGGTGGTCATTGACGTAGATGGGACTGGTGGACCCGTTTAGGCCAGCGTCAGCAGTTGTTAATCCACGTTGCGCACGCACGGCAGCCAAAAATCGTTCTTGAGATATCTTTGTGAGAATCTGATGATGATGTTCGGTATGGAAGATGAGGTCTAGAGAGGTACTGCCATCGTGTTTGGTAGGATCGTTCCTTGTCGAGTTAAAACGTCGGACACGGTGAATGTAATCAATATCTGTCGGCAATAACGTAAAACCGACCTTGTAGCGATGTTATATATATATAAATTTTCGCCAAAAGTGGTATCCCAGAAGTTTTACGTTATTAATCCTCCCGCTGCCCTTCGCTTTCAGCTGGTCAGTAGATTAGTTATGGATCGCAGCTCAGAAATCTCGCTTGAAACTAGATCAACACGCTGGGTAATTAAACTTGTTGCAGAACTCAACTCGCAAACATATTTTTCACAATAGCTTGTCGTCAGCCAATTTTTATTGAAGAGTTTACATCACTAATCTCTTTCTTTAATGAATTGATGTCTCGCGAATGCCATTCAAAACACCCTATGGTATTGTTTTGAGAATCCAGCTTTGCTGTGAGCGTAATCATTCTATTACAAAATCATCCATGAGTTGCTGTTGGTTGCAGTGACAGTCGAGCGTTTTTTTCTTCTTGCAGTTATATTTAGGAAGTCACCATCGCTTATCTTCGATAAATCCGGTTGTGAGTTGGTTTTAGTTGGACCTTTGTACACTCATATTATCGGGTGTAGCGAGAAAGGAGGTAGGTAGCAAATCCAAGTGAGGAGTATGGAGCACGCGCTAAAGGTGTGAATGAAAAGTATGCACATTCGTCGCTTCTGCTTCGCACGATGTCTATGTCGAAGACCGTCGAAAACTTCCAACAGAGCAGAGACAGGGACGGACGACCGGTCCTCACACGTCACACGCGATAGTCTCAAGCGAATTTCACTCACAATGCACAATTACACAAAACGCAAAATTAATTAGTTAAGTTACTCTAATCGGTCCATAATGCGGCACACGTCCAGCCTAGAAGTCTCATAACAAGACATTTTGAAAAGTTGAAATGTGGCTTGAGACAAGGTGGAATTACTCAACTCAACTGTTTAATTTGTATATAAATGAGCTCCTCGAGACACCCGCAGCACTCAGGTCGGTTGTGGATGGAAAGTGTGTTAACAACCTAAGTTACGCCGACGACATGGTATTGCTGAGTCCCCTCCGCCAGGTACAGAAAGCTTCTGGAACTAGAGGCTTATGCAAGTGACAATAGTATTGTTTAGTATAGGTGACAACAACCTATACTAAACAGCTGATTTTTAAAGAGCGATTGTTATTTTGGAAGGATCGTGGGCCTAGTGTATTATAGCGACTAGTCGCTATGCCACAATTCACACACCGATCCATTGAGTCAATATCTAATGGATAAAATCCAGGCCGTAAAATCCACAATAACGAGCCAAAGTCAAACGAGTAAACGAGATTATCGTTGTTCAGTATGTTAGCAAGGGTCGCACAAGTTAAGTAAGATCAAAAGTCCGTAGAAGGAAAGCAGTGGTCGAGGAATGTAAATCAATAAAACAACGGTAAACACTCAACAACGCACACGTACGAGACGAGTGATCATAGATTAAGCAGGCAGGAGCTGTCACTATCAGCATAGATTAAAATACAGTTGACAAACACAAGTAATAATAATCGAACTGTAAACGTGAATCGATTTTAAGATTTATTTTATTATGTTGATATTTTATTTTTTAACTGTTGACACTATGCTAATATAATAATGTATCTATTTACTTTAATTGAATCAATCATCTCATGTAAGTTGTTTTAATGATTAATTGTTAAAACTTCATTCACATTAATCGATTAAAGTAATCGATTTCCTTTTATTCGTCACATAAACTTATTTTCAACATTTCGTCTTCCAGATGAATTGGGCCATTGTTTTATATTTTGAAATAGAAAATATAACGCTTTAAACCATATTTCAACTTATTACAATTGGGCCCAGAAATCCCGTCCTTTATCCACATCCGTTGGACTCGATTTGACATTCGATTTAAAATATAAATTAAAAAGGCTTAGATGTCGATCGAAAAAATATTTACTTATTCAATAATGGCCTTTTCCAATTAAGGATTGTTATCATGTACATAATACAAAATTACTTGAAGTGGTATGATTAAAAAAAATATTTAGCACAATTTTTAATTTAAGAATATTTTACACTGAGAGAAAATAACGTGTGGTATGGTGTGTAAAATATCCACTACCTCAAATCATCCCATGGGTAAGTGAAGAGCGACAGAGGAAACAAATCAGGCAGCAGCAGCGTTCTTAATAACGACTAAAATAAAACTTTTGGTTGCCAACCCGCCTGCCAAGAGTGGCAACTATGGTAAATATCCCCATTTGAGGCAATCTATGGGGTATCAATCAATCAATCAGGGAGGCCTATGTTCAGCATTGGACTTTAATAGGTATAACAGCACGTAGAAATTAACCTGTAAGATTCTACTGCTGGCATGGACATATTATACCGTAGTAGGAATTTATTACATTCCATTATTTATTTAATACTAGCGTTCCGCCCTGACTTCAGTACGAGTAATTTCAGGATCTCGAAACCAGCGTCACCTACCGGGTTCAAATTTAAATTTAACCATTTAGGAACCCATTCAAACGCACATAAAAAATTCAATTTTAGCGAGACTAACGGACAGCGATTGATTTTTATATATAGAGATTATTTAAAGTAATTATTTTACTTTAACAGTTGCATCCACTAATGGGGGAATAGATTTCTATTTTATAGAATAAGAGACACCTGATGTTATGGATGTTAGGCCATAGACACCTACATCTGTCTCGAATAATAATCAAATGCAGATGCGTTGTCGCCCTGAGAACTAAGATGGAATGCTCCTTTCGAGTAAAAAAGGTCTCCAGTTTCCAGAATCACATCTGAATTAAGCTGCTGCTGATATTCTGTGAATTTCAATTGGTCTCGAATGCGCGGTATGTCGACAACAATGGTGTAGAGACTGGCCGAGAGTTTGCTGCCCTTGGCAGTAGTGGAATTAATTCAAGCAATTTTCTCGTTTTGAGAAAAGAGAAGGCCTGTGCCTATACTTTTTTAATCACCTTTTTATAACATGAGTTAGGAGCTATATAATATTTTTCTGGTAGGTAAAGTCTTAATAAATTAAAATACTATAGTTTTGCTTATTTACTTTAGGGCAACGTACATTGGTGGTGGTGTTGTGTTCACCCACAGCGATTTCCCACTTTACTGGGTGATAGAGGTATTTAAGTGCTAAGAAGTTCGTCTGGGTAGTTACCATATTCTTGCGTATTTCGTTTTCTAAGTATCGGCGTACCTTCTCTGTATTTTGGTTAGAAAAGTCACCGCTATCGAGCATTTTAACTCGGATCTCAAAACAAATTTAACCTTTTTGTTTCGACTTAGCTGCACGCGTTCAAAGGTTACAATGAAAACTTTTATGTGATTGAGTGAATTCTTGTTTACACTTTATGTAAGCAAGTAAACTATAATGATTGATGAAATAACACGTTTGTCAAAAATACACATTTTAAACAAGTGTTATAATATGTATGTTTTTGAAACTTCATAGTGATACGAGGGCGACACTGAAATAGTTTAGAACTAGCCACTTGTAAACGATATAATAAAAAATAAATTCAAATTTTGAAAATGGATCTCTTTACCAATATTATGTGTATGTATTTTATTAATTTGTCATTTGTTTACGATTTGCGTGATTAAGAAAATTTTCTGTGTCACGTCAGCATGAATTTAACGCGAAAAATTTTCGTACAATAATTTTTATGACTTTCGATGTCATTTAAGTCAACAAGAAAGTTATGATAGACTTGATTGGCCTTTCAATAAAAGCCCCATCTCGTTCCACTGTTTACAACTGGTTTAATGAGTTTAAACGTTCGCCAATCTCACCGATGATCTGCGTGAGGACGCTTCTACGGCGACGACTGAAGATAACGTCAGTGTTGTGCGGCGTATAGAGACTGACAAAAGAGACTTATCAGCAGATTTGGACAAGCAGGCATCGGTATGAGTCAAGTGCACAAAATCCTCCATGAACATTTAGCGGTCAGGAAGATTTGTGCCGGTGGATACCTCATAATTTGACAGAGGCCAACTCCCGTCGTGTTCAAAGATTTAACGGTAATGGTTCAAAGATTTAACGGAGGTGACTCAAATGCTGTGTTCGACATACTATGGGTGACAGCTGGATTTATTGTGATGATCCTTAAACTAAGAGACAGTCTGCTGTCTGGGTGTTTTCTTCGAGTTGCCAACTAAAGTGAAAAGAGGTCGAAGCGTGGGAAAAAGATGGTGGCCTAGTTCTTCGGAAGGACAGGTCATTACACAACAATTGTTTTAGAGGATCAAAAACAGTTACTGCAGAGTGGTACACTAACAATTGTTTGCCACTTCTTGCTTCTTGGAAAAGTTCGGGAGAAACGACCTCGCAGTGGGATCCTCCTTCACCACGACAACGCCTCGTCACACACCACACAAGCAAACAATCGACTGCTTGGCGACGTCGGACGTGGAATTACTGGGTCACCGCCCTATAGCTTCCAACTTCGCACCTTGCGATTTTTATTTATTTCCGAAAATAAAAGAAAACTTCGAGAAAACGTTTTATGGGCGCCGAGGAAGCAGTGGCTGCGTTTCAAAATGCCGTCGAAGAGACCCCTAAGGACGAGTGGGCAAAGTACTTTTCTCAGTGGTTCCATCGGATGCTGCGATGTATTGATGTAAATGGATACTATTTTGAAAATATATAATAAATCTAATTACTTGCTAGTTAGTTTAGTTTTTGATTTTCTAAGAACTTTCAGTGTCACCCTCGTATTATCCCCATAGCGCGTAATTGGTGGTGCCTTTTCACACACGCCCGTTGGCGGGTAGCCGTGCCAGATACCGGCGGCGAAGTTTATAGATAGCCATATTGGCTTTCACACGTACCGGCGTAATTTGTCCGATAAGCGATCGCCATGTACACGCCGGATCCACCACTGTGCGTCCGGTTGCCGCCTACCGGTTAAACAGGCGGCCGAAAGCACAGTGGTGTATGAAGACGTACGTGTTTTCATACGCACCGGCGGCCAGTCGCCCAGGTACAACCACGGAGAGGACGCTACTGGATACAAAATCGTCTCGTGTGAAAGCTGGATGTGTTACCGGACAGTCGACACCGGCTACCGGCAACCGAGGTGTTTAAAAGGCACTAAGTGTAGCTTATAATTATGACACTGTGAGTGTCGACGAGGTCTAACACCTAATTTATCCAATAAGATTAATAAAGTAAGTAAAATAGTTTACTACAGACACAATTAAATAAGGATATTGAAATGATTTACAACATTGTTATAAAATGTTTCATTATGTAGTATTAAATAAAGTGTTTTAATTATTAATGTCCCAGAATAATTTTAGACGATATAAATATATAATTTATGTGTAGCTCAAAATATATCATCTATCTTTATCTGTTGTTTATTTATATTAATATACATACAAAATTTACAAAATATACGGCATTTTCCCAAAATAATGATCGCAGTAACCCAAATTTAATTTCCAATAGACGAGACATTCAGTGTTATTTGTGAAATGAAGTTATATGCAAACAGTGGTTTTGTAAACGTTTATGGTGATTTATCACCGGGTACTTTTAGTTAGTCATTTAGCTACATTTCAAGTTTGATTTTTAATTTAAAAATATTTCATTTGTAAAATAAATCAATACCAGTTAATTTAAATTTTTATAGATAATTTATTTTTAATAGTATTGCTTTATCATTATATTTTTTTTTATAGAGAGGGGCAAACGAGCCTGCATTCACCTGATGTTAAGACTACCGCCGCCCATGAACAACTGCAACACCAGGAATTGCAGATGCGTTGCCGGCCTTTAAAAAGGAGAGGCTTTTTCTTGAAGGTCCCTAAGTCGTATCGGTCCGGAAAAATCGCTGGTGGTAATCGGTTCCGCCAAGGAAGTTGTGCGAGGAAGAAACATCTTCTAAATCGCACAGTGGTGGACCGCCAATCATCCAGATGGTATGGATGGTATCGCGAGTTTTGTCGCGATGTGCGATGGTCAAATTGAGCGGCTGGAATTAGTCCGAACAATTCCTCAGAGCACTCCCCGTGGTACATGCGATAAAATACGCAAAGAGATGCAACATCTCTACGCAGTGCTAGTGAGTCAAGCCGATCGGAAAGAACTCGGTCGTCGACGATTCGATCCGCTCTGCGCTGAATGCGGTCAAGTGGAAGGAGCTGGCACTGGGGAGCCCTGCCCAGAGATGGGAACAGTATTCCATGTGAGGCCGAACGTGCGCCTTGTAAAGCTGCGGGCGGTGTGCCGGCATGAAATACCGCCCTGCTCTACTGAGCACGCCAAGCTTTTAGAGGCTAATTTTGCCTTCTCTTAAGTGACCACGAAACTGCACGCTCGATATGTCAACGCCGAGGATTCCGATACTGGCTGAGGCAACAAGGGAGTGCCTTGAAACTGAGGTGATACGACAAAGGGGCCTTTAAGCAAACGCAAACTTGTGTCTTCAGATTGAACTGGACTAGATTTAGTCGTCCCCAATCCGAGACTTTGTCCAACAAAGTCTCGACTTCAGACACAAGTTTGTTCCGGTACTGGCGACGTTTTCCCGAGAAATATTGGCATGGCCGGTGTATAGAGCATCACCAGTGTTGTCATCCGCATAGCAATGAATGTTACCGGTTTGCAACATATCATTGATATGAAGAAACAGCGTTGGTGATAGCACGGCCTGTCGAACACCAGCGTTAATAGGCAGCTTGTGGTCGGAGCATGCACCGTCTACTACGACCTTGATGTCCGATCAGCCAGAAAACTGTGATCCAATTGCACACCTCGGGAAGCCCATAGGAAGGAAGCTTGAAAGAAGGTTGTGCCAGACCCGATCGAAGGTTTCGCTATGTCCAAACTAACGGCCAATGCCTCCCCTTGACCTCGATCGCCTGCGCCCATCTATGTGTTAGTAAACAAGAAGATCACCAGCTGAGCGACCCCGACGGAAACCGTACTGGCAGTCACTAATCAGCTGGTGCTCCTCAGGTACCGCATGAGCTGGCAGTTAATAATTGACCCATTATTTTCGAGAACAAGGAGGTGATGGCGATAGGCCTGTAATTGGACGGATCAGAGCGGTTACCTTTTTAGGATCAGGTGCACGAAAGCTCTTCCATGAATTCGGGACAACGCCTAGAGTAGGAGTACCAAGACGCGTTAGAACTGGTGCCAACTTTGAGCGCACGTCCTCAGCACAATTATGGATTTCATCAGGCCCACTCGACTTGTGGATGTCCAGGAGAGGAGTGCTTTGCGTACTGAGCACTGTATGTAATCACCTCACTCACACTGGGATGGAATGAGCACTCACACTGCGGGATGGTCGGCGGTGTGTTCCCCGTCATCAAGAGTCGAGTTGGACGCAAAAAGGAGCCCAAAAGGTCGGCTTTCTTTTGCGTCGTGGGCCAGAGTCATCCTCCTGTGCAGAGATGGTAGTGATGGCTTACAGAAATTTCCTTGACAGCCTTGGCGAGAGACCAGAATGCACGGTTCCCGAAGGAAGGCGAACTAGTTTCTCGCCAATTCTGCCTATGTGCTCTGACTTGCCTTGCAATAACTCTTTGAAGGACCTGGAGGCGAAGTTACTTCTTTTAAGCATGTTTTACATCCCGAGCCGCCGAAGCCTCAGCCCAGTTCGATAACACTCCTGCTTACTGCGTAATGCAGTCTTACAGGAGCGACCAAACCAGCTGCGATCTGCCACCGATGGGTCACAGATGATGGAATAAATAGTTCCATTCCTGTAGCACCACATCGGTGACAGAATCAACAACAGCGCTGGGATCATCCGGCGAGAAGCAAACCCGCCCCCATGGGTAGGATGCAAAGAAGACCGCATTCCATCATTTAACTTATAATATATTTAATCCTTTATAAAATCCAAGACCTCACATCGTGATTACTAAGCCTATCTGTTTTTTATTGTAATATAATTATTACGAAATAATGTTTTATAACTATGTTTAAAACGATGGTGGCTCAGTACCATTTTTGTGTTGTTCCTTGGGGAAAGCCAATGTTCTGCAGTGCGCGAAGAAGGGTCATGATGATGATGATAATAAATTATTTACAACATTACACACCTTAACGTATCGCTGCGCCTCTTTTACTCACAAACTAAAACGCTCTACAAAAGTAAATTAACATTTTTCAAATACCTTTTTAATCCGAGGTTGCACGCTTGATTACATCCATCTGTTTTTTAATGGAAACAAAATTTTCATGAACAGTTGTTTAAAGAGAGAATTCGTTTTGGCCGGGTAATTAATATTTAGTTAATGAATTTTTGTAAATAATTCCTTTTATCTTGTTTTAATAAAGAGACAATGCGAAAATAAGAACTTAAAATTTTGGGTTGCCATTTAATTCGGCCAAAACCTATCTGCATCCAGATATTAACTGGTATTTCTCTGTTGACATTTAATGGTTATAATGTATTTTAAAATCACTATTGAATTGAGTGCAATTTGTCCAGACGCATGCGCAATATTTACAACCGTGTGCTGATGACACTGCATCCTTGTCTGTTGGACGGTGACTACACTAATTCTGACTAGTTCTTGCTTACTTTTATCAGTAGGCGAAAGTAATTAATGGCTAATTTAGGCAAAAGTTGCATCTTTTAAGGAAATGACCTAGCTTTATGTTTAGTGTAGTTATATTTAATACAGATGTCATCTCCAGTAACTAAATCTTCTAAAACTCTTTTTATTCGTAGGAGAAAGAAGTGATGACAGACAGACCGAGGGGTAAGTAAGTGGTAAGAGGGTTGACGGATTCAGTTAGATTGTGAGGATAATTTCAGTTACGAATTTCATTAAAAGTCTTCCAGCGGTATATATAATTCAACTTTAAGTAATTAAAAGCTGGATGCCTAAATTTGCAATTCTTCGAAAGCTATGGAAGAATATCTATGATTTTTTTGTATATTTTGAAGTTTAAACCACTCTCCTGTAAGTTTTAAAATGTCGCTTATCCTTTTTTGCTTGTGAGGCATCGATATATTGTTTTAATAACGAGTACTTACATATTTAGCAGCATCAACCACATTTATCTGCACAATTCTGCTCATATTTATTAATATCGTGACTCAGAAGCTGCGATAAGTTGAGATTACATTCAGTTCTATAAATTGTCAGTATGTATTATAGCATGCTTTCATTTTTCAAAGAATGCTATGCCTGTACTATAACAACTATAATATACCACCCGTGTGGCGGTGTAAGAATATACACTTCCTTATATAATCCCTTGGGTGTCGTAAGAGGCGACACAGGAAATTGAACCAGGAGAATGGCAGAAACTCCTGATAACAGCTGCGCTTCCCAAATGAACTAAATTCGAGTAAAAATGCGTGCCATCCCTTACAAAGCATGGAAACTATAATTATGCACCTATGATTAATATGGAAATGGAATACGAGATGAGCAGCAGCATTTTTTATAACTACTCAAATTAATGTATTTATCAATCCACCAGATATCCCCATTTGCCAAATATTCCCCTATGAGGCAAAATATATGGGAAACCTACGTTCGGCGGTAGACTTTTATAGGCTGTTAGGATATATGCTAAAACCTACTTAAATTCGTTAAGAACTCTAATGTTACAACCGTATTCTAGCAAATAATACTATATTCTTACGAAATATCTATTTTCCTTGGATAAATTGAATCGATGCTAAAATATGGAATTTTGCCTTTAATCTCAACTTTATACTAAAATTATATGGCAGATTTCACAACATTTTTGCTAATAAGTTGTCAAAGTCTATCGTTTCGTTACAGGATATAAATTACACATAATAAATCTCTTCATATAGGTTTGCGACCTAATATCAGCTGTGCAATCTCTAAAACATTATTTGATAATTTTTGTTCAGTACAACTTCTGGGATAAACAGAGGCATAAGCGTTTCGCGTCGAAAACTTCATATTTTAGGGTTTTTCAAGGCGATATCGTAACGATGTGAGCAGATTGTTTGCAGAAAATTACAGTTTTAGAAATATAAGTCTTTATTTAGTGCACTATAGAGTAATATCATAATTTTTGTTGACTGTTTTTAGAGCGAAGAACTCCCTCCATAGTGTTTTACGAAATATGCGCCATAGTTATCTTACGGGTGGAATACAACCATTATAAAAGCCAAAATACTTTATTTTAAGCGTTATAATAACGGAACATTTAGTCTTGAAATGCAACACAAGCCTAAACTACGAAAATATTTTGATTTAATATTAAAAACAATACTATAAAATTACAAAACTGTCCACTTCAATGTCATTTTTTTTCCCGTGTATTTGAACATAAACTTATCTGTTTTAACTATTTTATCAAAATAAAGGTAATGTTGAATATAAAAAAAGTAAACTCGTTTTATTGAGTCAATTATTTTATATGACAACTATAAAAATATAAATTAGCAAGCGCAGACGCCGTCAATTCAGTAGATACGCTCCGGTCCTCCCAGCGATGGGACGTATCACTTTTGCCGCCACCACTCATGCACGTTCATTCTCTCCGATAGCGTAAACTAGTGTTGCCAAATGTTTTGATTTGCTTAGGCGTCCTGATTTTCAGGGTTTGGTGACACGTCGATTCACCCTTGATCGGGACGCCGATATCCCGAACACTAACCTCCTTAGTCTGTATTTCGATCAATCATTTTGACAGCAAAATAACATAGTCTTCTTTAATATGCTATTTTTTCGTCAAGTGCAAAACTCTCCTATAAGCATACCCTTTCTTTATTGATAGACTCATATCTAGCGACGGACTGATATCGGAAAATATACTTAAATGCTGTATTCAAATTTGAAAAAACCCAAATACAACTTTTTTTTACTACACCTGCTGATGGCATTACAGTGAAACGGCGCTACTACATAAATAGCTTAAACTAAAAAAATCTTATTTTATCGTTATTTTTCTATAAATTCATCTTTTAAAAGCCTTATTCACAGTCGTATTGGTAGGCTTCCTTGTGTTTAGAAAGGGGGTTTAAGTTACTTAATATATTTTTATGCTAGTCTAGGTCAGAATTTTTCTTATCAAGGAAAAACAAAATATTGCAGTTAATGTTGAATAAAAATAATCATAATTGTCACATGACACACGCTTTCAAGTCTTTAGATATTGGTATTTTAAGAATGTGACATGAGTTATTTGAAAGATTTTATATAGTCACCCACCGCCGAGGTAGGCGTTGTTGCTCCAAGAAGTAACCAACGCTCCGATGGAAGTATGGAACTTTCTAACTTTATATAGTATGGAAATTGCTACAGCATATAAAGATGATAAGAGCCACTTGTATCCATTGATTTCCTGTATTTCTTACCAGGTCATTCCTTCATCTAGTGTACGAGGCTGTTTCATCTAGTAAGAGGCTGCTCGATAACCTTCTTTGCCCATCGGTTTTCAATTCATTCATCAGCCAACTGATCTGTTGCACTATGTCGAAGTTACTCTGGTTTATTGCGGTTATTCTCATTACGAAGTCTATCATGCAGAGAAACCCAGCGTAACCCTGTTCATGGCTCGCGGAGTTTCCCATACGGCCAGCCGTGAAGAATAATCTCAGATCCATATGTTATTACTGGCAACGTGCACTGGTTGACGAGATGTGTGCAAATTTCAAACGCTGCCTAGTCGAGTTTCATACGTCGATTGACCTCCTTTGAAAACGCACTTACCTAGTTGAACAATTTGTTCTAGGTAAAGTAGTAGGTTGTAAGACACTATTGAGGTCATTGATCAGCGATTCTACCAGAATGACTATATCGTCGGAAAATGAAAGGAATAATATACTCGCAATTGATATTTGTACATTGATATTAGACCGTGTCCTTTTCAGTCCAGTAGCTTCAAAACGTCTTCCAGTAGAGGTGAAAAGTTTCGAGATACAACATCACCCTGTTTAACACCTTTCGTAGTCTTGTTCCGTACTGTAGTCATACTGTACAAACACTTTAGCACATTGATAAAGTCTGCGTGCGAGACTATTTGTAATGACCCGAAATCAGCACGTAGACGCTGCTAAGAAGGGAAATCAATCTGTAGTTCTTCAATAAAGCGTTGCCGCCTTTCTTGGAAAATATGACTACCACATTTCAGCTCCACACCCTCCGAGTAGTGCCACCATGGATGACGGAATTAAAAATATTCTAAAGGACGTCAAATTCCGGTTGTCCACCCACTTTCAGAAGCTGTATTTCCATCCTCACCCAGAATCTTGCCGTTTTTAAGGTGCTGAAGAGCCATTTTAATTTCGCTGAGACTGATGTCGGGGATATAATCAGAATAGTGTCGGATAAGACTTTTTATTGGATATTATATTTTTATAGTTACTTGTGTGTGGCTCCAACGACAATGTCTATTACTGTCTGTAGAACCTGCGTCTTAAACTTCAACAGTTGACTGTTTCCGGTTGAGTTTTCGTGGCTTTAGATCAGAGCACGAGGTAGACCGAACGTTAACTTCAATAGACGTAACCTTTACAACTTGACGTTAAGGATCAGTATACCTCTTCGGTGATGGCTAATGGTTTCCACCCTCACGATTATTGAGACGTCAGTAACAGTTGCTCTCAGGTTATAATAATGAAGTCAACTAATTTTTATTCGGACCGACGGGCTTAGACCTAATTCACTTCCTGCGGGGCCTCTTCTAGAGTTAGCGTTCATCATAAAGAGTTCCTCCTTCTCCATATAGTTGGCCAGCTATTCATTTTTTGGATTTCGTTCGATTTTCGTCAAATTTCCCTACCTTCAAGTAATCATCCTTTGTTGTGCCTAGTTTTGCGGAGACTTCACATCAACGCCTTATTGGATGGATCAAGGTGAATAGATTTAAGATGGATCTAGAGATATCCTCATACATCTTCTCCACCTCTTCTTCGGGATAAGCCGAGGATAGTGCGTAAACCTGTATGACCTTTAACGAATAACGTTTACTGATTCCGAGGATAAGCTAACCCTTGTCCCCACTCCCAATCTTCACAACACTAGCGTTGACGATATTTGTGGTTGTGGGCAATAAATACAACACCTCGTTGGGACAAATGTTCACCATCCCGGTGATAGAAAAGTTGCCGGATCCAAGGATAACCGTGACCTCGCTTTCTTCGGACTTTAGACAATACTATAATATTTCAGTTAAAGTTGTTTATCTTTTCTTGCAGTTGAAAAGATATTATTCATACCTATGCATGATTGCTGCTCTAAAAACCCTTTCAGGAATAAGAGCAGATCTGTACTAAAATAATACACTGCTGGTCTGTTAAAACATAGCAAATAAATAAACAACCAAAGTTCTACATAACGTTTTTTTTTTATAGGATAAGGGTGACAAACGAGCACACAGTCCACCTTATGGTAAGTGGTTGCTGTGGCCCATAGGCATCTACATATGTCCTCGATTACGAATCAAAATGCAGATGCGTTGTCACCCGCGAGGACTAAGATGGAATGCCTCGTTTCCAGTAAAAAGGGTCTCCGGTTCTCTACACTCACCATACGAAACACAGCAGCGTTAAGCTGCTATTTTACGCTGGTATTCTGTGAGAGCGTGGTACTTCCCCGGTCAAGCCGACCCATTCGTGCTACAACTATACCACTAATATAGCTGCAGCATGGCTCTACCACGTTGAAACGTTTACTAGTATACATACTATTGTACGAGTAGAATGCTCGTTTTTGTCTGTTTTATAGATTGATCAGTACATCACGTATATTGTAAAATAATATATTCATTTTACAAAACCACTGTAAAATCGTTGTCTAAAAATATTTTTTTCTCAGAAGTGAAGAAATCTTAAGTCCTTCCTTGATGGTTTGCAGTTGTTGACAATAGATATCTGCCGTTATCGTTTGGCCAGATTTTAGAAAGCTGTAGTGAACGACACCGGCGCTAGTCCACCAAACACTCACAAGTAACTTTTTCTGAGGTCAATTTTCGTTTAGGCAGGATTTGGCTGGGTCTCCAGGGTTAAGCCCTAACGACGAGCGCTTCCGATTATCGTGCAGTATCCACTTTTCATCACAAGTAATGATTCGATTTAAAATCCTTTCATTATTGTGTCGGTTGAGCAAAGTAACACAGCAGTCGACACGTGTTTGCAAGTTCAATTCACTCAATTCATGAGGTACCCATCGTTCAAATTTTTTTACTAATAATAATAACGGTATAGCCATCTCGTTTCATCGCGTTGTAAAATATCTACACCGGCGATGGGAGCAACGTCAAAGGGGTGAGACATGTGGAACTGCGATTTTCAATCCACCTATGGCAACCAAGGCAAGTCCTCTAAACGAAGGAAGCCCACGTCCAGCCCATGGACATTTACTGGCTGATAAAGAAAAGAAAAGACGATCTATTCTATCTAGCATAGCCTAATCGCAGGGTGCACACCGCGAGCTCAAAGGTCGATTTGCTTCAAGTGGATTAATACAGTTTTATCACTTACCCCGAAGCCTGCAGATATCTCTAAAGTGCTTTGTGATGGATCCGCTTCCACAATAGAATTTAATTCTTCATTTTTCACTTTGGTCTCTGGCCGTCCAATGGGTTGATCTGAAGGTCGAAATTTCCAGAACAAAAACGTTAAAATCAAAACGTACTGTGCTTTCTTTGCGACACCAGCGCCGTACACATAATTTATCCTTCGAGCTGTTTCTGCAGCACTGGTGCCACGGTAGAAGTACTCGTAAATATACCGATATTTCATGTTTTCCATTGTGCGGTAATAAGCGACGCCAAAGAATAAAATAATGAGGAAAAAACAAATGAATGACTGTTTTCAAAACACAAATGTACCAGCTAAAGTTAAAGGAAGTTATTTAAGTTGAGTAGATCGCGATTTTTTGATTTGGTGACAATAGTGTATAATATAATAATACAAAATATAAATAAAAGTAATAATATCATTACCTACAGCGTAAAATAAACGCAATATAAAATCTGTGTATAAGACAAAACGAGAGTCTGTACATTACAAATCAGCCTTGCAGCCAATGAGGGTACACGAGGCATTGAATTATATTTTATATGAATATTCATACGTTCATAATTACTAACAAAATGTATATAATATCATTGCTTACAGCGTATTAAAAATGCAATATAAAATCTATATATAAAACAGAACGAGAGTCTGTACATTACATATCTACCTTGTGGTGCCACGAGGGGTATATGTTCATAATTACTACGAAAATGTAAATAATATTATTGCTTACAGCGTTTTAAAACCGCAATATAAAATATTATGTATGATACAGAACGAAAGTATGTACATTACATATCTGCCTTGCAGTGCCAAGTGACTTCTTATTTGGTATAGAATTCTATCCTAAAAAGATCAAAGAATCTTCATAAATCTTAAACAAACATACAGAAACAACTCACTAGGCATGCAATAGCCTCCAGTAGTTGCTCTATACCAGCAGAGGAGATATTGTCAATTAGTTTGTGGCAGGCACCAAGCCTAGCCATCGAGGAAGAAAGAATAGAGGTAAACAGAGCTATAGAGGTAAACAAATTCACCTGACCTTATTTTATTCCAAATGGTCTAAAATATTAAATATAAAAAAAATGTCTCAGTGGCTCGAGACCAGTTCATTACAGTGTGAGTCAAGCATATGTCCTCCCTGAGTTTTAAAAGCTATAAAATTAATTGAAACAAGACTAGTGTTAATTTTGTTTTTACTTTTTTGTATTTTAGATGTAGAGTTTCATAAAATAAAAAAGTGCAAATTTCTAAATAATTTACTGTTATTTGGGTTATAAAGTAGGTATATAGGGTTTACTTTTAAATAAAAAAAAGCAATAAGTACCTTAAAAGTAAATATAAATTACTTGATCTTAACTTGTAAAATTCTAGCATTTTCATACCTGAAGTGAAACACAAATATTTAACATGAATAAAAGTAAATTATTTAACTAAAATCCACTACAATGATAACTATATATATGTTCTTCTATTATATTAGAACACTTGCTAATTTAATAGAAAAACTAATATCTGTTTGTCCAGCTATCTCTTGTGGGTAAATGTATACAAAACATTTTGAATTTTACTATATGTTTTCTCTTGAAGAGTAAGAATAATAATTTTGAATCTAAATTAACATTGAAAAATCATATTCTGTTTACAAGTAATGCAATTACAGGAGTTGCTTATAAAATAAAAATCCTTTCAGATCATAGTGGATGTAATATTGTTGTAGGTTAAGAAACGACACAAGGCTTAAAAAAAACAAAGCATATTAAACATATTTTAAAATAATTAACAGCACAATTTATTTAAAATAATAGGCGAGTGCTACGTTTTTTACTTTGAATTATAATGTTTTGCTAAAATCCCCATAGCTAATATTTGTTATAACACTACAGCTATATACATAAACCATATGCATGTAATAACCACATCAAGTGACATAGCTTGTAAAATTGATCTTGTAAAATATATGTATTTCTTTTTGCCTTATAAATAACATCTCAAGGTAATTCTCTCGTATGCAAAGAATCTAAGAAAATTAATAAGGAGATAAAATGGGAATCAAATTCCTAAACATTTACGCAAATTGTCTCTAAGTTTGTTAACTAAAGTTAATAGATAAACTAAATTTGATGCATTTGCTATTAGCAAAAATATAAATGCATAAAATTCATCGGCCAACCTTAAGATTTATGCACCATTCTTCACAATCTTAAAACACAAAATAAAGAAAGAGTAACATTCTAATCTTCATAAGCCTTATACTACCTTGTTATATTAATAAAATAAAATTTAGTACATAGTACCGACTTATAAACCAACGACTATACCCTGATAAACAACTGTTATGTAACATCGCCTTTGAGGATTGTCCATCGGTTGCATCAAAAATTACCTTTCTGCGTCAGTGCTGTGAGGGAGGTATTTATGTATGTAAAGTATAAAAATAATCATTAATAATTCGTATATACAATATGTCTAAAATCGTGGTTGGTGCTATAGTAAAAGTAAGAAATTTACTAACTTTTCTTCCTATTATGATTTGGGTTCATATTGTGATGTTAAACGGTTATTTTTCTGGTGCTCATAGCTGTCTATGAACACCAGAAAAATAACCGTTAGGTAAAATACCAGATAGGTAAAATATTTTAATAGGATAATACATTAATTTTACTGTAGTAAAAAGGAAGTAGTGTAAAGGAAGTGGTATTAGTATTGAAAATTTTAGAAAGACAAACATTTGCCATTTTTATAATAGGCCATTATTAATTTAAGAGTAATGTTATAGTGTGCATTTGAAATAGTATAAAATAAATGAACAATAATTCATAATGAATGCTTGCATTTTAATATTTTTTCCTAATTCTAGAGATATACATAAATTCACAATGACATGAGGTGTATGTTGCCAGTTAGAGCTGATATAGGCTGGGATACCAGTAAAAATCTTATTTTTCCCCCGGAAGGTTAAAATTCGTGTGATTCGTTCCGTCAATTCATGACTACATAGTATACAAACACAGAGGAGGCGTCAACTTTATATAATTTTGATCGAGGGACACTTACAGGTAAGTTACTTTGATCAATTAATTATAAAACACATTGCGCATTGTATCAAAAAGACTAGTATAACTAATGGCGACCACAATGGCTATAAAAATCTGCTTTTTGTAGCCATTGTAACTGTCCCGTTTTTAAAACCGAATTCCCGGTTATTTTACCTTCTGTCTCGAAATTTGACCCACTGGACCTGGCCACACTAGCGTAAACGAATCAAAAGCGCAACCCAGCAGCATGGATGATATTTTGTTAAATGATATTATTTATTTATTTAATTAATAATTTTATACGTTTATTTCATAGTAAGCAATTTATAATTATAATATTTATCACTATGAAATATATATTTGAAGGCTCCGTAGCGAAGTGGCTTAGCAATGAGTTGTAGTGCTGAGGGCCGCGGGTTCGAATCTCGCACGGAACAAAAATTTGTAAATCCTACAAATAATTGTTCCGGATCTGGATGTTTGTCCTTGTAAAATTTATGAACGTATGTTAACTGCCCCATGATATACTTAGGAAAAATTCCTAGTGTAGAGGTGTAATTATAAAACAAAACAAAAAGACATTATAAGAGCCGTGGTAGCTCATATGAAGTGCTCGCCGTAAACGCGAGCAACCTGGATTCGATCCCCGCCGACACCAATGAAATTGTTAGTTTGATGAATTATCTTTACACTACGAAACAGAATAAAAGTATATCAAACGATATCTATTTTGTATAATACATATTTTTCAATTCGAACAATTGTTATCTTGACCTTTTGACATTCCTTAGTCTACTCAATAGGGTAAAAAGTAACGCCGACTTCAATTTACTAAAAGAATAAAATAATTTCCACATATTAGCTTCCGATATCAGGGCTAGATCCGATATTAATTCTTCTATACACTAAAAGCTATTATGTGGAAATTACTTTATTCTTTTAATTCGAATAATATCAAAATTATTCGTGCAACTAAGGGCAACTAGTCTTGCGTTCGAACAGTCACGCACACAGAATGAACATTGTAGTGTGCGTCAATATTACGCCGTTCCAGAGCGATCGCGTAGATTTTGACTTGCGCATATTTCAATATACGCTCTTAACACGAAAATGAGATATAAGAAAGAAAAGGTAAAAATATTTAAGATGAAAATGATTTCTTAACGCGAACACTACACATTGAATAAAACTACTTTTACGGATTATATCGCGTTTAATAACTTATTTTTATTAATTCCCGACGTTTCGGGTGCTTTAAAAATTAAAGGGGGTACCCTACTAGAAACGTGTTTTACGATGGTATGGAACCCTTCTTGCACGAGTCCGACTCGCACTTGGCTGGTTATTTAATTGTTAATTGTAACTTTTAGTGCTGATTTACGTGCTCGGCCGTGACGGAAAACAAAATATTTCGAGTCGAAAATATCTATTAAGAGTAGAAACAGTAATTTGACATTTTATAAATAACAGAATTACATATTATTGTTACCGTATAGTGGTGGTGTAAGAATATCCACAATCCCACATTGTCCTGTGGGAGTCGTAACAGGCGACAGAAAGAAACTGAAGCAGGATATGGGCAGCAGTATCCTGATAGAGGATATCCTGGAGTAGTCCTGATAAAAAAAACTGCGGTTGCCAACCTGCCTGCCAAGCGTGACAAACTGTGAAAATTTCCACTATGAGACAATCTACGGGGTAGGCCTATGTTCAGAAGTGGACTTTTATAGGCTGTAATGGATGTATAGGAAATCTAAGTTAGGTCTGTCTCCTTGCAAAAGATGCGGCACTGCTTTGGCTTTGAAATTAATGAACGTTTCATTTGGTCTGCATAATTGATATCAGAAAGATGGTGCTACCATCTCCTGGTATGTTGACCCTGTTGCTCTAACGATACACGTATAATGATATGAGGTAGAGGATATTCTTACGTCATCACTAAACAACCAAATAATTATAGCAAATATGCCCCCTATGAGATCAATCTATTGGGAGGTCTATGTTCAGCAGTGGACTTTTGATAGGCTGTAATGATGTTGGTGATATTAAGTATAACTATACAAAATTTTAGTTAATCTAAGTGAAAAACGATCTAAAAGAAAACATTTATAGCAGACAGATAGAGAGACACCAAGCGATTGCATAAGTGTATCGTTCTAATTTTCGTAAATGAAAAATGTAGCGAAATTCTACTTGTTTGGTATAAAAGCGAGATTGCGATTTGGCAAGCACTATATTGTGATGTAAATTTGAGTGGTGTAATATAAAAGAAAATCCCAGAGCGACGTGTTCAACCGTTATTGACAGATAGTGTCGACCCATTGTTGCAGCACATGTTTAATTTACCGGATACATGTTTTTGATTTAAATATTTGGTAAAACCATGTGTAAATATAGGTATCCACTAAAATAAATATGCTTCCCGTGATGTTTTGTATGATGGTGGTAGTAATGATTATGAACACAAATGTGAAAAATGGGTTAATCCTTTTTGAACTATATAACATTACCTAGTATGACCATAAGTTTTGTTACTTAGTAAAATGAATATTTAGATTAAGACCCCCATAGTTTCGGTTACTAATTCGCTTACCAGTGATTAGTACTTCAAGAGATAACTTACAATATTTCGATTTTCTTGATTCTTTTTTTCTAAGTTGTGTTAACATCCTTACTTAAAATCGTTGATTATCGCTTGCTTTAAGAATTAATTGTCTCTATACCAGTCTCTTTCTATTGTCAATTAGTAAAGAGAGAGAGAGCAAATTTAAGCATTTCTTAAATCGAAGTAAATTTTTGAGTATACCGCTAGTAACAATAATTACTGAAGAAATCATTTTCATACTAAACGTTGTAAATTTGAATACACACGACTTTTCACTTGACACGAGACATGAACGTTACGATAAAATAAATGCTCACTTTCACACAACTCATTATCACCCGAAGGTTAAACAGTAGCAAGTATGTTTAAATATTACTGTGCCTTAACTACGGATTTTTACCTAAGTGACCGTTCAATCTTTTAACAAAATGAGGTAATTTTAGATTCTTCTTAACGGAAGGTTATTTTGTCTTTAAGTCGATATTATTTTAGACAATAGCAGTTTTCTTTTCTATTTCCAAATACTGATTTTACGCAGTTGATTCTTGTTATTTGCAAATCAACAAAAAAGGTTATTTATGCATGAAGCTTTCTATTTATGTTCTTAAAGGTTAAAAATAAAGGGTAAGTATTTTAGCCTAGTCTATAAACCCCGTAATGTTAAAATACCATATATTCTACGAATCGCTGAAATGTTTAAAAACAAGCTCAGACATATCGAAATCTTTACTAATATTATAAATGCATTATGTGTATGTTTGTGACAGAATGATAGCAATATCTGGTAAAAATAACAGTTTTAAGCGGTGGTTAAGGAATGTTGTCAAAGAAGGTGAATTTATGGGTGGGGGAGGCTATGTTTAGCAATAGAATTTCGATAGACTGTAATGGTGATAGGATTTAGTAATCTACGTAAATGCTCCACGTTTGCATCCCGCGCAGCAGGTACACCTTTATTACGATACTGTAGCGCATAGATCGGAACTTGAGGCTCTTTTTTCTCCATGCACAAGGGGATCTTGCAAAAGATTCGTGCTGAACTTACTGGTGATCTGATTTCGCAAGGACTGAAACATACCCTTGGCTTTAACTTCCTTGAGCATCGCTTTAATATTGCTAGTTAAAGTAAATAACTCACCTCAACGTGAGTCCATCCTGCATTTAAGTGTCAGCCGGAATGAACATTTATGCACAAATACTTGCAACAGAATCAAACTCGGTGATAAAACTTACTAAGAGTAAAATTTATTGAATAAATTTCCCATTATTTCTGATTACGCCTCATTTAGGGCCTATTTTTCAATACCATAATAAAGAAACAAAAACAAATAGCAAAAGCTCAACTATATAAGTACCCATCCCTTTGACGACCAGATAACCGATTATACAAGGTTTTTCGTTAAATATTAATTATTCAATAACAGATTCAAAGAATACAACCTAAAAGTATATGTTAAAGAAAACATTTTATTAGATTTTGCGTTTATCACAAAATAAGAGTGTTTTATTTTGGATATTTATTGATAGCATTTATGACCTCTGAAAAGAGGTGAATTGTTTTGGTGAAAGAGGTGAAATAATTTGTTTATATTTTTCAGTTTAGAATTTCAGACAAGATAACACGAGATTAAAGCAAACATACATAACACCGAAGTTAAACTGGCACTTGACGGTGACTTGTTTGCCTTACACAATTTTGTTTTGTATTTTGTCCTGCTATAACGTTATATCACTGCAATATATATCTTTTACTTCCCCAAAGTAAGCGTGTCAAAGTCCAAAAAATAGATTGGTATATGAAAAACAGATAACTAATTATAATTGAAGGGCTGAATTTTCGACAGCCCTTAATCTGCCAAATATTTTCATTCATTTGTTAATTATAAGTCGGTTTGTCTGAGGATTGAAAAGTCCCTAAAAACTGGTAATATTATATATCGACGGTTAAAAGGTAATAGGGTATAAGCAACAAAACCAAATTGTTCAGGAGAGTTGTTTAAAGTTTGAAATTGCAGGAAATGGGTATAACTTTTTATTTATTGTCATAACGTAAAATGGAAAAGCTCTAAAAGCAACAAAAATAAAAGCATTAATTGGCTTTTTATTTATTTGATTCGACGTTATTTTATCTGGTTTTATGTCGCTTAGATCAATTGATTCTATTTTCCATATGAGGTAATTCGGCAAGTTACATCTACAGAAAAAAACGAAGAGTTTAGAAGACCTAGCTACATTTGATATCCCTATACCAAGAGGTAATAGGGCATAAGTCACATGACTGTAGAATAACTTAAATGGGTAAAGAAGGATACGTGACGCTTCACATCATGTTAAGGGTAATGAAGCACAAGAAACAGTACCTAGAAAAAAATCGTGAGGATGTTAGACATTAGCGACACTGTAAGTGTGTTGAAAAAAAGGTAACGTGGTACTTCCACACATCAAGATTTCTATACTAATAGGAAAACGGGAACATCCAACATACGGCATTATATGGCCAAATAGTAATGTGAATTAAACGTCACGTCTTAAAAATAATAGATTCACAAACAACATGATTCTCCTTTAAAATAAGACTTAAGTAACTGCATACATTTAAAGGGTGTTAGTGTTACCCATCATCATCATTGTCCGTACTAAATTAATAACCTACATTACTGTTATATAATTATGCTCTGACCTAATTCTTAATGTGATTAAATGAAAAATATGTTTTTTCACTATTTATTAACAATTATAGAAGAAAAAGTAGTTTTCACGATGTACCTAATATCTGCATAGTAACAAAAAAAAAAGAAGTCGCAACTTAATGAAATAATATAATGTACTTCCAAAAATAAAATATTTCTAAAACTTAGTACAACATAGCACTATGTACTTACAATCTTTGACAAAACAATAATAAAATTATCTTGAAATATTTATTTATTACTTACAACTAAAGACCGTGCATTGTCATGCGCAGTAACTATTCAGTCATTCACCATGTACTTATTTAGCTACTATGATGAAAGTTTTTTTGGTAAAAATAATTATAAAGGGTAGGAAGGTTAAAGGAACTATTATTACTTTGGGGTAAATAAACTATTAATACTTAGTGTTTTTCAAACAAATCGACCACATAACAACAGGTCTATTGTTTACAATGACTAACTTATCAGCTAATCGAGATCAATATTAAAATCAATTAATTACTTAATCAGTCTCTGTGAGGTATCTTCTGAAGATTAATTAAAGTAGGTCTTTAGTACGCAAAAACCTGAAGAAAAAAAAGACACAGTCATCACAAATAGTATTACAGATAAGTTAACTATTGGTCAACATTATCTTCGATGTCAGTATCGGGTAAAGTATCTTTCACCTTTTTGTTGAAAGTTAAAGCTAAGTACTCTGCCTGAAACTGTTGAGATATAACTTGGTCTAAGCAAAGCTTTAATAAATCTTTGTGTTAATTTTCAGTAATTGGCAGGGGTGTAAGATAGCAGTCCGGTAAGTCAAGAAACTTTGTTTTGGACGCGATTTCAATACGGGACACAGGTGTTTCCGGATTCATAAAGAATTTAACCGTTGTTGATTTTTTACCCACAAGATTTCCTACGAAATACTTGATTGTGAGTAGGTCCCATCTCTTTAAATCTTTGTGAGTTAACTGCTCAACATCAAAGGGCTTTGGATTTTGTCTTGCCGTTGGAATACCGTATACCATTGGGAAGGAGCCCAGATAGTAGTATTTTAACCTGGTATGACTGGTAAGTAAGAAATTTATTTGAATAGATTCAAGAGTTCTGCAACGTTGCAGAGTCTTGTTCAGCATTGCAAGAACTTGAATCTTGTTCCGATTTTGACCGGGACAGCAGTCACAATAAAGAAGAACGTCGTCTTACATTTCCGCGTTTATCAAGCTTCGTTATGTATTTGCTTAATATTGTAGCCATCTCATAAGCACCCGGTTACCCTGGCTTTCATCCCATAATAGCAATAAACATTGCGCGTACCATTTTCGTAAATAACTGCATTATAAACGACCAGTCGGGGGTCCATCTATTGGGGGTCGCCCTACATTTCGCCTACCGGTACGAGGCTGCCACGAGAACCTTTTTCCCCATCGGTTATCGGTTGTTCGATATATACGGCCCTCGCTACCAGTCATTTCAATCCGTTGGGTTATGTCGGTTACACTGGTTCTATTGCACGCAGAGAAACCCCGAGCATAGCCCTCCATAGCTCGCTGGAGCGTCATCATACGGCCAGCAGTGATGGACCACGTCTCAGATCCATAAATCATCACTGGCAACACGCACTGGTTCTAGAATCTCGTTTTCAGGTTTTGAGGTACACCTGACGAGAAGATGTGTCGTGTTTCCGAACGTTGCCCAGCCGAATCGATTGACCTCTCGGTTGAAGTTGGACTTACCTAGTCGGACTATTTGTCCCAGATAATCATGACTCGAAAACAGCACGTAGACGCCTGAAGGAAATCGGTCTGTAGTTCTTCAAGAGAGCGTTGTCGCCTTTCTTAAAGAACAAGACCATCGCATTCTGCTCCACGCCTCCGGTGTAGTGTGCCACCATGGAGAACGGAATTAAAGAGCCTGAAGGACTTCAAGTACCGGTTTTCCACCGCTTTCAGAAGCTCCGCTGTAATTCCATCTTCACCTGAGGCCTTGCCGTTTTAAGGTGCTGAAGAGCCATTCTAATCTCGCTCAGACTCACGTTTGGGATATCATCGGAATAGTGTCGGATAAGAATCGCTCTTGATCGTTACTCACACTTGCGTGGCTCCAACGATGACGTGTACAGCTGCCCATAGAACCTCTCAATCTCACTCAAACTTCAGGTGTCCTGGAAACGATGCTACCACACTCGGTCTTCAGCTTGACAGTTGGCTTTTTCTGGCAGACAGATCTCTGGCAAAGACTTGAAGCCTCAGTTCTGCTCGATCGCTACTTCAATACAAGCTGTATTGAAGTTGCGTAAGTCCCGCTGTATGAATTTGGAGATCTGTCTGTTCAGTTGCCTGTATGTTGTCAAATCTGTTGAAGATTGCAGCTTCATATCCCGTCTAACAGCCATGAGATTAAGAGTTTGATCGGAGAGTTTTTGTGTTCTTCTGTGGCGGGTCTTGCAGAACTTAAATCCAACCGCATGGACAGTTTCCATGAGCTTATCATTCATATCGTCCATTTCATTGCAGTATTCTAGGCACTGAAAACGGTTTCGTAACTCGAGCTGAAAGGTTTCGGGACTTTGGACCAGAACACGAGGGGGACGGAGCGTTGACTTCATTAGACGAGACCTCTCAAACTTAACGTTTAGTTTCAGTGCTGCTCTATCCATTCGGTGATCGCTACCAGTTTTCACCCTCGCGATCACTGAGACATCACTGAACAGTTGTCGTCTGGTCGTCATAATGAAGTCAATCTCATTTTTATCGAACCGTCGGGGCTCGACCAGGTCCACTTCCTGTGGGGCCGCTTCGAAGAAAGAGTTCATCACAAAGAGTCCCTCTTTCTCCATGAAGTCCGCCAGCTAGCTCCTTGAGTTCCGTTTCCTATTCCAAATTGTCCACCTTCAGCTCACCTTCTTCTTTGTACCTAGTTTTGCATTGAAGTCTCCATCAACAACACTGTATAGTGGGTTTTGGAGGAATGCATGGCTTTAGAGATACAGGGTGTGCGTTGTATGTGGCCAGGTCGAGTCGTCTTAGGTGGCAACCGAACCTCCACCGATTCTTAGCACCCCTTGCCCCGCCGTTAACATGGTCGCCACCGTAGCCAGGAATAGCGGGGCTGCCGGGGACTGGGGCTGTCTCTTCGTAACTTTCATCAGGGGGGGATATTTGCCATAGTTGCGACGCTTGGCGACTGGGATGGTAACTGCAGTTTTATTTTGTAATATTGCTGTTATCAGGAAGATGCTGCTGCCCATCTTCTGCCTGTTTCCTACAGTCGCCTCTTACGACATCCACGGGAAGATATGGGGTAGTGGATATTCTTAACCGCCACTAAACGGCATTTGGAATAAGCGACTTGCTAAATAGCTACTTGATTGTAACAATGTGACACAAATTGGCGTAAGCACCAATTAATAAATGATCACTGTAAAGTAATACGGTGTAAACGACAGAGTTGTATTAAAATAGTAAATAGTAGTCGGTAATAACCGACATTTCCCTATCAAATTTGATTTTAGTAATGCGTAATAGCAACAATTGTATGGTAAACTTGTAAATAGTAGTAAGGTTTAACCGACTGTTCAATATTAAATTAGATTTTAGTAATTGCGTATAAGCGACAACTGAATGGTAAACTTGTAAATGGTAGTGGTATAACCGAAGTTTAATATTTTGACTACAAAGGAAGAAGCATTAGTTCCAACTTTCAAAACAGGTGCTAATGGTAAAAGTCAAGCGTTCAGAATCTCTACCAGTAATAAGTAAAATACATAACCGACTTTAAACCAAAAGTTATGCTATTTTTTAGGGGTAAAAGGCCTTAAGAGTAAAAAGGCTAAAACTCGGTCGGTTATACCGAAATGACACTTGAAAACGCAGTTTTTGCTTGGGCATAAGCAACAAAAAAGTCAATAGAGCCATGGGAGTAAGCGCATTTGAAAAAGTGGAAAATTTTAGTAGGATGGCATTAAGACTATTTTAGACCAAATGTCGCTTATGCCCTATTACCTTAACCGTCGATATACATTTATTATAATCAAGGAATTAAAAACAAGAGGAAGAGTTGTGGGTGCGGCACGCATGCCACAATAGGCGCAGTACTGCCTAATAGACTGTCAGTTGCAGGTTTATATTGTCACGAGCTGACGTCGCTACCTAATAGACACATACATAAATATGAAGGCACTACGCAATATGAGAATGCAAAATATGTATTCGTCATACATTAATGCAATTTTCAATTAATTTTGTTAAAGTTACTAATTTTATTTCCATACTTTAATAACGATTAAGCATTGATAGGTTGTCTTTACAATAAAATTATTCGAAAACTGCGATTGTCAGCCCACCTGCAACGTGGCAACTACGGTAACATTCGCCCTATGAGGCATCTACTTGGCGGTTCGATCCACTGATGAATACTTTCTGACTTGATAGGCTTGTAATGACAAATTACTAGGAAAGTCCTTTATAGTCTTGGGGTTTCCGATAAATATGATGTAACCATCTCTTATTTATACAAGATATAAACCTCAGACTAGTGACGGAAGTGCTGACAAAGTTGTGTTTCATCTACTGTGCCAAATCTCCTACAAGGCAAAGATGGGAATTATGGCTAATCAACATCTATCCTATCGAATCTTCCCATCAATAGATGACAGAAGCCAATATTAAGCAAAATATGTGATTAAAATCTCAAAATTGCTAAACTAATTATCTAAGACCACAAGCAGAAATAATAATAATATTTTATATATTATATTATACTGTAGTGTAATATGGCACATGGACAATATATTGAATGAATTTTACAAGAATCTAAAATATTTTTAATAAAAATTTATAAATAAAAACATATTTTGTAGCTGGTTACTGCATAAGTGATATTTACTGGTGTTACTATAAAATATATATTACTAAGTGTAATTTAGACAATATTTTCACAATAAAATATGGTAGTGCAAAATTGTACAGACTAAATAAAACGGCTGTCTAAAGTCCAAGCTAAATTTTGCAGGAAAACAATAACTCATTTTAGATTCCAAAAAAATTACAATACGAATTTTACGAACAGTCAACTTTAAGCACGCAGTTCATTTCGAATTCGTTCCGAATATTTATAAAACAATACTGTCGGTGCATGAGTAGTTTATAATTTATCATTTTATATTTAGTCTTGAATGCATATAATAAACTGCCGCATGAATAATAAATTATTTTTCTCTTGCAATTTTTATTAAAAGTTTAAAAGTATGAAGACATAAAAAGGCCATTGTTGGGCATGAGCATCCTCTCCCGTCCTTTATTTCGGAAGGATTACCAAAATCGCTACGCTTGTCAAGTGATTCAGCTTCTTCTTCTTTGACATAATTTGCTTATGGCAAAAATGAGACGGTAGCACTGACATTTATCGAAGTTCATCAGATCTCTCTGGCATATCCCATAGACTTTACTTACCAACCACAGATTAAAATGGCTAATAGAAAACTAGAATAAATTATTCAATTATTATTTAGTAAATAAATTTAATCCAATCCACTATGAATCTGCAAATAGGTTATGCTATTTTCTCTGTAGTTTATAAGGTTTTTATTCGACTGCCTATAAAAGTCCACTGCTGGACTTTGTTTTGTAAGGTGGATTTATTTTGAATTTTCTCCATCCAGAGGTTGCAAATGTAGTGATGACAGGGTTTTTATTAGGTTTTTATGAGTTTTCACTTGAGAAACTGCTTTTTAATAGTCTTTAGACAACGATTTTACAGTGGTTTTGTAAAATGAATATATTATTTTACAATATACGTGAAGTAGTGATCAATGTATAAAACAAACAAAAACGAGCATTCTACTCGTACAATATTATGTATATTAGTAAACGTTATGTAGAACTTTCGTTGTTTATTTAGTTGCTATGTTTTAACAGACCAGCAGTGTAATATTTTAGTACAGATCTGTCTTCTTTTGAAAGGGTTTTAGGGCAGGAATTATGCATAGGTATGCATAATATCTTTTCAACTGGAAGAAGAGATAGACAAGTTGCACTGAAATATTATAGTATTATCTGAAGTCCGAAAAAAGGGAGGTCACGGTTGTCCTTGGATCCGGCAACTTTTATATCACCGGGATGGTGAACATTTGTCCCAACGAGGTGTTGGATTTATTGCCCATAACCACAAATCTCGTCAACACTAGTGTTGTGAAGATTGGGAGTGGGGACAAGGGTTAGCTTATCCTCGGAATCAGTAAACGTTATTCGTTAAAAGTCATACAGGTTTACGCACTATAATCGGCTTAAGTCTCCGTCTTCCCTATCTTCAACAAAGGACGATTAGTTGAAGATAGGGAAATTTGACGAAAATCGAACGAAATCCAAGAACTGAATAGCTGGCCAACTATATGAGAAGGAGGAACCTTTATGGTGAACGCTACTTTTAAGAGGCCCTGCAGGAAGTGATTTGGTCTGCCCGTCGGTCCGAAGAAAAATTAGTTGACTTCATTATTATGACCTGAGAGCAACTGTTCACTGACGTCTCAATAATCGTGAGGGTGGAAACCAGCTATCACCGAAGAGGTATACTGATCCTTAACTTCGTTGTAAATGTTACGTCTATCGAAGTTAACGTTCGGTCTACCTCGTGCTCTGATCCAAAGCCACGAAAACTCTGCCGGAAACTCTTGAAGTAGACATTGTCGTTGGAGCCACACACAAGTAACGTCAGTTCCAGGGAAATTAGAATGGCTCAACAGCACCTTAAAAACGGCAAGGTTCCGGGTGAGGATGGAAATACTGCTTCTGAAAAGGTGAAAACCGAATTTGACGTTCTTAGAATATTTTAATTCCATCATCCATGGTGGCACTACCCGGGGTGTGGATGAAGTGGGAGTTGCTTCAAGAAAGGCGACAACGCTTTATTGAAGAACTACAGATCGATTTCACTTCTCATCAACGTCTACGTGCTGATTTCGGGGGTCAGTACGTATAGTCTCGCACGTAGACTTGATCAATGTGCTAAAGTGTTTGTACAGTATGGCTACGAGTACGGAACAAGAATACGAAACATCTTACTACTGAGAGGTGTAAAACAGGGTGACGTTGTATCTCCAAAACTTTTAACCTCTGCACTGGAATACGTTTTTAAGCTACTGGACTGTAAAGGACACGGTATATATTAATCAAAGTACAAATATCAATTGCGAGTACATCTTGAATAAAACTACTTTTACGGATTATATCGCGTTTAGTAACTTATTTTAATTAAATTCCCAATGTTTCGGGTGTTTTACAGCACCCATGGTCACGGGAGACTGAGGTGATTGACGTCTCGAGGTCAGAGTTAGCCCGGAGTACCTTCAGCTTTATTAATTATTAGTTTTGGTTAGATCTACGCAGAATGTTCTTACTGTGTCTTGAAGTCTTGCAGTGGTACGCTTGTGTTTAATTTTAATTTTATTAATTACAGGATACCCAGCCTCTCTAATGAAATTAGGATGTTTTTTAATTTCAATAGCCTCGCGTATCATTCTTGGCAGGAATCGATGTTCTTTCGCGAGAATTTGTGGTTTATCAAATCTAATGTAATGGCGGGGGCCATCTAGGACATGATCTCTAGGATATATATGATCAAAAACTACACACTTCCTGGAACGTTGGTGTCTCATGTCAGCTGTATGTTCTTTCAAATACGCAGTAAGTTCATTCTGCGTATACTTTAATACACAGTTAGTTCATTCTGCGTAGATCGGACCAAAACTAAAAAAAAAAGCTGAAGGTACTCCGGGCTAACTCTGACATCGGGAAGTCAATCACCTCAGTCTCCCGTGACCATGGTTACTGTAAAGCACCCGAAACGTCGGCAATTTAATAAAAATAACTTATTTAAACGCGATAGAATCCGTAAAAGTAGTTTTATTAAATGTGTAGTGTTCACGTAAATATAAGAAAACATTATGCGAGTACATCATTCACCTTCCATTTTCCGACGATAAAGTCATTCTGGCAGAATCGCTGGAGGACCTCAGCACTATGATTAATGACTTCATTAGTGTCTTACAACCTACTACTTTACCTAGAGCAAATTGTTCGACTAGGTAAATCCAACTTCAAATGAGAGGTCAATCGATGAAACTCGACTGGGCAGCGTTCGGGAGATTTCGACACATCTCGTCAACCAGTGCACGTTGTGAGTAATATCATATGGATCTGAGATATGATTCTTCACGGCTAGCCGTATGGGGAAGCTCAGCGAGCCATAGACAGGGTTAAGCTTGGAGTTTTTCTGCATGATAGACTTCGTAATGAGAATATCCGCAATAGAACCAGAGTAACTGACATAGTGCAACAGATCAGTTAGCTGATGAATGAATTGAAAAACTATGGGCAAAGAAGGTTATTCGAGTGGCAATTGTAAGGTACAATTGTAAACAGCCCTACTCTAGATGAAGGAATGACCTGGTAAGAATACAGGAAATAGATGGATACAAGTGGCTCTTATCATCTTTATATCCTATAGAAATTTCCATACTATATAAAGTTAGTTCCATACTATAGAAAGTTCCATACTCCATCGGAGCGTTGATTACTCCCGGGCTTAACTTAACGCCTACATCGCCTGGTGGGTGATCTCTACGTATCGGGCGGTGACAATATAAAATCTTTCAAATAACTCGTCACATTCTTGAAAATAGCAATATTCAAAGACTTAAGAAGCGTGTGTCATAATGACAATTATGATTATTTTTATTTAACACTGACTGCAATATTTTGTTTTTCCTTGATAAGAAAGCGAATTCTGACCTAGACTAGCATATATATTAAGTAACTTATACCCCCCTTTCTTTAAACACAAGGATACCTACCACCAAAACTGTGAATAAGGCTTTTAAAAGATGAATTTATAGAAAAATAACGATATAGTAAGATGTAGTAGCGCCGTTCCACTGCAATGCAATCAGCAGTTGTAGTAAAAAAAAAGTTGTATTTGCGTTTGGTCAAATTTGGATAGAGCATTTATATACAATTTTCAGATATCAGTCCGTCGTTAGATACTTATGAGTCTTATAGGTGAGATTAGCACTTGAAGAAAAAAATTGCATATTAAAGAAGACAATGTTAGACGTGGTGTAACATATTATTGTGGAAATGAAATTTCAATTTAATAGACATAAGATGTATAGCTATAAACCTGCAAGGATATCTTATTTGGGCACCGATGTAGAATGAACCGCCATACAAAGAGAAGCAAAATATCATTTATCCCCTGCCTTACATTTATGCGTATTTAACTTCCTAAACAGTCATTTAAATAACATTAGTTATTTTTTCATTTTGTTTGAATAATATTTAAATATGTAAAACTAACTTTTTACCCGCGACTTCACTCACGTGAGAGTTTCAATATACGATCATCATTAATATATACTGTTCCGTGGCCAAATTTAGCAAAATTGGATCACTTGTAGAGTCACCTCGGTGTCTGTGTCTCTATGTCTGTTTGTCACAGGATAAGATAAGATAAGAAAAGAAAACGACGGGCTGTTTTCCGCAACCCAGGTCTAAGCGCGTATTTTGTGTGGGCAGGAATAATGCAATTATTCGAGCCATGAAATCTCCCGAAGAAGTTCAACAGGCCTTTCATGTTACAAGCAACTTGGAGAGTGATCCTGTGTGCTGAGATGTTTAGCCCTGTACGCAGCGACCTCCGGATATGTCAGCACACGGGTACGCTTTTCTCCCTCATACATGCCCTGCACAGGGGTCTATCTGTAACACCTATGGTAAATAAATATTTGTTAAAGGAGCCATGTCCTGTGATAGCACTTGTTACTATTCTGATATGTGGTTTGTTCAACCTTGGTTAAACTGTTTATTTCAGGCAGGCCCTCCCTAGCTTGTCAACAGTCTACAATTTTTTCCCAAAGCTGAGCGTGTTGGTTAATGAAGTTTTTACGTACCAGTGAACGAACGTTACCAAAGGGGATTGGTATGATTAGTTCCGGCCCTGTAGTGGCCAGAGCTGATCCTTCCCCAGTTCGTCACTGTGCCGTTGCTACTGGATCCACTGTGTCCCTTTATACATTGCAGAGTCACATTGTTGTGTTTACATACTGTCGTTAGTACCATACTAATCGTATGGTACTCGCGACTAATATATGATGGCATTCATATATTAGTTGCTAGTTTACCACATTGTTGAGTTTAGCACCGTATGTGATCATGGGCCGAAACACGATTTTGTATAACCACAGTATAATTTTTGGCGTCAGACCCCATCGTTTACCAATCATGTTTTTGCATTGCCAGAAAGTAATACTAGCCTTGTTGAATTTTTTTCTATGTGTTTATTCCAGTTCAGTTCAATGTCCAAGGTAAGATCTAAATATTCTACCCCGGAGAATAGCTGGAATTTTGTGTTTAAGTGACTTGGGAGGTGATAGGTATTCAGCATTCGTTTTTGTGTGAACATTACTAGAACCCTTTTATTTGGGTTAACGGTTAAGTCATATTCCCTGCACCATCTCTCCACTATACGGAGAGCCGCTTGGGTCAGGTCGCACAGCATGCTTGCTGTCTTTCCAGAGACCAGTATTGTCAGGTCATCTGCATAACCTACGGTGTAGAAGTGATTGGCATTTAATTTGCTGATGAGTTCATTAATGAGCATATTCCACAGGAGGGGTGAAAGAACCCTACCCTGCGGGCATCCTTTCTTGATCTGGATTATTTGAGATTCACCAGCAATCTTTATTGTTCGTGTACTGAGCAAGTTTACTATCCAGTGAATCAGTGCTAGTTCAAATTTGTCCAATTAGCGCAGCTTTTATGTTGGGGAAGTTCGTTCTGTCAAAAGCACCTTCTATATCTATGAAGGAACCTAGACATATTGTTTTGTTTTGGATGGCCTTTTCAATCTTTGTTATTACCTGGTGAAGTGCCGATTCTGTCGATTTACCTAAGCTATAGGCGTGTTGCTTATCGTGTAGCGGTAAGTTCATTAGAACTGACCCTTATTTTCTTTGACATCCTCTCCATCGTCATTAGGAGAAAGGATGTGGGGCTAATCGGTCTATAGGGTTTAGGGTCTGTATAGTCGCTCTGACCTGGTTTGGGTATGAATGTAACTTTCACTTTCCTCCATCACCTAGGAACATATTTGAAGGCTAGACATGCTGTAATTATGGCAACAAGTCTGACTATTAGGCCTTGACCCCCTCACTGTAGAAGTGTCAGGAAAATACCGACTGGTCCTGCCGCCTTATAGGGGAGGAAACTGTGAATGGCCCAATGAATTTTATCCATCGTTACCACTCTCTGTGCTAAATTCCAGTCTTCTGCTGTTGGTATCGGTATATCGTCATGCCGGTTTATCCCCTGAGTTACGCAGCAACCTGGGAAGTGCGTTTCAATTAGGATGCGTTGGGTTTCATCCAGCGATGTTGAGTAGCTTTCGTCGGGTTTCTTTAGAGAGATGGATCCCGGCGTGTTTTGTTTAGCTAGGATTTTCCTTATCCGATTCGCTTGTTCACAGGTTTCTATGTTACTACAAAACTTACGCCACCCTGTTGAGTGTCGATACCTGATACATTTTTTGTACTCAGACTTAGCTTTTTTGTATAGTAGCCAGTCTTCATCCATTGACGTATTCATGGCCCTATTTAGGGCTTTAGGGCGAATATTGTTTACGAAACGGATCCATCTATGGTCTGAGCTTGAAGCCTCTCTTGACACATTTCATTCCGTAATTAGTTTAGCTGTTCCTTTTGTTACAAGTGAAAGATCGATTATTGCTCGACAACGTTTGTTTATGAAGGTTGGCTCGGAACCTGTATTTAAAATGGTTAAGTTAGTGCTAAAAAATATTCAATTAACACATTCATTGGGTTTTGCCATTTGAATTATCTCGTTCATTGAGTTTTTACATTCCCCAGAGGGGATGATGCGCGATGGAGTCCGTCCCGATCACAATCTCTAGTCCAGTTCTCTCGCAGAAATTCACCAGCCTGACGAGGTCATGAGGGGGAGGAGTGTCTTCCTCCGGCATGTAGACCGAGGCAACGACTATTATTCCCTCCTATGTGTTTTGTAATGCTACAATGTTTTGTAATGCTACATAATACATGTCTCTGGAACAGAAATCTGTTAATGATTGTGCACAGATATCTTTAGTAGTGTAGATACATGCTCTAGGCTTGTCCTGCCGAGAGTTGTAGAATAACTTACCTTTTAGGTTGTTTAGGCCTTTGATTTTACCAGCACCAACCCACGGCTATTGGATTAGGGCTATGGCCGTCCGTTGAGCCTCCAATCACTTGAGTAATTGAGCCGACGCAGTTTCGCTGTGGTGGAGGTTGGCCTGCATGAGGCTATTTTTGGGCGAAGGGCACGCCATCATTGATCACGTACTCTCCGTCGCCGCCCAAAAATAAGCCTGCCAGCAGATATCGGGTTTCATCGTCAGCCACCGAGTCGGAGTTGGATGGCAAAGTGCAGCCCTCCTCGTCACTCAGTAAACTGCCGCTGAGTTAGATCTCTACTGGGGGCTTCGACTCGGTTGTGTATGCTGTTTTTTCACTTGTTTTGGGGTTCAGTGATCCTGCTGCCCCGGTGTCCATGGTACCAGTATCCGTGGCTTCTGGGTTGTTTTTCGCCTCTTTGCTCGGTGGAGTATCATAAAATTTCCCTCCACGACCCTGAAATTTTACGCCCCACATACATATGCGAGGAGGCGTCCGGCTTTCAACAGGGTAGGTATATTGTCCTCCAGCACCGAAACAACGAGAAACCACCCGTCCGTCTGTTTATCGGCCTTGAGTAACAGCCAATCTTTTATATTTACCCAGCGGTTCTGGTACGCCAGCAAACGCCCAATGTCGCGTGAGTCTCTCCAGGCCCCCTGGGCGTCTGAGATGAGGATACCACATTTGATCCTTTGTGGTATCTCTGACTGTTTATTGATGACAAGCGAGGTGTTGGATTTAAGGTCGAGGGTAGCGATGTTCCCCTTCAACCAATCCAAAGCCTTCTGGTCGTCGCACCACAGCTTTTGGACACCCTCCGTGTAGACAGGTTTGCCTCTGAAGACTGGGCCCAACGCTTCAGGGTCTTGGCTACTCCAAGCCTCACTGATGATCTTCCCCTGGATACGTACGAGGATGTCGTCAGCTTCTTCTTTTGTGATGTGACCTGTACGCGCTCACGTTTGGGCCACACACAATTCAGCGTTAACTGCGGAAGCATAGCTGATCTTTGCAGCCTTGGATTGCTGATCATCATCATCATCATCATCATCATTACAGCCCTTCACAAGTCCACTGCTGAACATAGGCCTCCCCCAAGGAATGCCACAAAGCACGGTCCCGAGCCACTTGCATCCATTGACTTCCTGCATGCCTTACTAGGTCGTCACTCCTTCTAGTGGGCGGACGCCCTCACACTTCGCTTGCCGGCATGAGGCTGCCACTGAGAACCTTTCTTCCCATGGGTTGTCGGTTCTTCGAGCTATATAGCTGGCCCATTGCCACTTCAGCATACTAATTTTTGGGCTATGTCGATTAGTCTGGTTCTATTGAGAGACGCAGAGAGACGCCGAGCATAGCTCCTCCATAGCTCACTGAGCGACTTTGAGCTTCCTCATATGGCCAGCAGTGAATGACCACGTCTCAGATCCATAGGTCATTACCGGCAACATGCACTGGTTGTATAATCTAGTTTAAAGGTTTTCAGGTATGTCTGACGAGAAGATGTGTCGTAATCTCCGAACGCTGCCCAGCCGAGTACAATCCGTCGATTGACCTCTCGGTCGTTGACTTACCTAGTCGGACTAGTTGTCCCAGGTAAACATATTCGTCAACAACTTCAAGCTTAGTGCTCCCAACAACTACCGGAATAGGTGTGACATGGACGTTAAACATGATTTTTGTTTTTCCATGTTCATCTTAAGACCTATCCGTTGGGAGAAACTATTGAAGTCATTGAGCATAGTGCTTAGGTCCTCCAGCGATTCTGCCATAAGGACTATATTGTCGGCAAATCGAAGGTGAGTGATGTACTCCCATTGACGTCAATACCGTATCCTTTCCAGTCCAGTAGCTTTAAAACGTCTTCCAATGCAGCGGTGAAGAGATTCGGGGATATTACGTCACCCTGTCTTACACCTCTCTGCCGTTGGATAGGTTTTGTACTCTGGTTCTGTACTCGCATAGCCGTCGTAGCATTACTGTACAAACACTTCAGCACTTCGATATACCGACAGTCCACTTGGCACCGCTGAAGGGACTGCAGCATCGCCCAAATTTCGACGGAATCAAAGGCTCTCTCATAGTCCACATACGCAAGACAAAGTGGCAGATTGTACTGTTCGATCTTCTGTATAATTTGCCGAAGCGTATGTATGTGGTCTATGGTGCTAAAGCCTTTTCGGAAACCGGCTTGTTTGGGAGGCTGGAAGTCGTCGAGTCTGCTTGCGAGACGATTCGTAATGACTCTCGAAATGGCACGTAGACGCGGCTCAGAAGGAAATCGGTCTGTACTTCTTCAAGAGAGTGTTGTCGCCTTTCTTGAAGAACAAGACCACCGCACTTCTGATCCACGCCCAGAGTAGTGCCAACATTGAGGACGGAATTAAAGAGCTTCTGAAGGACTTCAAGTATCGGTTTTCCACCCGCTTTCAGAAGCTCTGCTGTAACTCCATCCTCGCCCGGGGACTTGCCGTTTTTAAGGTGCTGGAGAGCCATTATAATCTCGCTCAGACTGACGTACGGGTTATCATCGGAATAGTGTCGGATAAGACTTGCTCTTGGATCGTTACTAATACTTGCGTGTGGCTCCCACGATGACGTGTACAGCTGCCCATAGAACCTCTCAATCTCACTCAAAATCTCAGGTGTCCCGGAAACGATACTGCCACATTCGGTCTTCAGCTTCAACAGTTGGCTCTTTCTGGCAGACAGATCTCTGACAAAGACTGGAGCCCTGGTTCCGCTCGATCGCTTCTTCAATACCAGCAGTATTAAAGTTGCGTAAGTCCCGCCGCATGAATTTGGAGATCTGTCTGTTCAGTTGCCTGTATGCTTTCAAATCTGCTAAAGACTGCAGCTTCAGTTCCCGTCTAACAGCCATGAGATTAAGAGCGTTATCGGAGATTTTTGTGTTCTTCTGCGGCGGGTCTTGCAAAACTTAGCTCTGACCGCATGGACAATTTCCATTAGCTTGTCATTCATATCGTCCACTGCATTGCAATCGTCTAGGCACTGAAAACGATTTTGTAACTCGAGCTGAAAGGCTTCGGGACTTTGGATTAGAGCACGAGTGGGATGGAGCGTTGACTTCATTAAACGTGACCTTCCCAACTTAACGTTTAGGTTAAGTGTGCCTCTCACCATTCGATAATTGCTGCCGGTTTTCAGAAAGAGTTCATCATAAAGAGTCCTTTTCTTCATGAAGTCGGCCAGCTGCTGGCCCTTTGGGTTCCGTTGCCCTAATCCGAATTTCCCTACTTTCAACTCACCGTTCTCTCTTGTGCCTAGTTTTGCGTTGAAGTCTCCCATTAACACCATATAGTGGGTTCTTGAGGAATGCATGGCTCTAGAAATATCCTCATACATTTCCTCCACCTCTTCATCGGAATGTGCCGAGGTTGGTGCGTAAACCTGTATGACCTTTAGCGAATACCGTTTGGTGATTCTGAGTATAAGGTACGCAACCCTCGTCGACACACTCCCAATCTTTACAACGTTGTTAACGAGACTTGTGGACGATAAATCCGACACCTCCTTGGGACAGATGGTCGCCCTCCCGGTGATAGAACAAGTTGCCGGATTCGAGGATTACCGTGTCCTCCCCCTCTTTTTGTGCCTCGGATAATCCTTTAATATGCCAGTGCAACTTGTCTATTTCTATTGCTGTCGAGTCTCACCATTTTATGCTCGCCTTTCGGTGAGTTGGTCTCGTCTAGCCTTCCTTCCTTTTGGCTGCTCTTTCTTTTTTACCAGGACGCTTGGCCGCTTTCTGCTTCCTGGCGGATTTCTAGGAATTGGTCCCTGCAGCCGCAACTTTCACTTGGGTTGGATTGTTATCCTTCCAATTTTAATACGGCTGCTGGGTCCAGGTCCAAGCACCACAGGCACAGCAGCTTTCCTAGCCTCCTTGGTATAAATTTTGGGAGCAGCCAGACTGGAAACGAGGCATTCCATATAAGTCCTCATGGGTGACAACGCCTCAGAATTTTGATTCGTAGTCGAGGATAGATGTAGATGTCTATGGGCCACAGCAACCACTTACCATCATGAGGACTGTGTGCTCATTTGTCACCATTATCCTATGAAAAAATCGCTCATTTTTTCAAAGGAACTTCTTTTATAAAAATAGGTTCAATTTTTATAAAAGAGATATTAAACTATATTGACATATCGGTTATTTCATTCCAATAAAAGTAGGATAAAACAAAAATATATTTTAGCAACATATATGTAGTCAGAGCACGTAATGGTCTAGATATTATAGCGAGATTATTATTTTGAACCAGTCGTGACAGTAAAGCAGAAAAACAAATAAGAACTACATTCTGTAATAATCTCTCGTTTATAGTGTGCTAACAAAATATAATATTGATTATCTAGTAGATAGACATGTAATACAATTTATATAACAACGGTCAGCAAAATTATTACAATGTAAATTTTATATTCGTAACCTGCTTTCTATGGATAAAGTTTGCATATGATCAACCTTTTATAGCATCTGCGATATATTTTTTACATTAACAAGTTTTGTGTGTTAGATTTTAAATCCTGTATAAGGACCATCATAAATATATACTGTTACTATTGTTGTATAAGCATTGATAGCCATATACTCGCAAATGAATTTCACAAAGTATCTGGCTAATAATGATTGTTCCTAATTAAATGGCTAAAAATTAAAATTGAATGAAATTAAATGAATGCTCAGGGGTTGAGTCGTCCCTAATTCCACAGTACGTAATTAACACAAGTTCGATCCTCTCCGACTGTTCAGTACTAAACATTGCAGCGCAGCAGCCCAATGACCGCGTTAACAAAACTCACGCCCACTACTCACTAACATTTGTTGCTGAGTAATCTTAGCGTTTAATGTAATTTTTTATTTGTATTAAAATGTATAAATTGTAACGTTTTGTAAATAAAATTCTCTTTCAACGCTGGACAACGACTTCGTTACTATCGCGGAGACTCCTGGTAAGGTCTCCTTCTTACTGCGGCCAAAACAGTCTTGTGAGTCTGTTTGAGATCAGTCTTGTGAGTCTGCTTGAGAGAATCCCATCATTTAAACCTGTTTCTGTCCGTCTTCTACCTTGGGTCTCATGGTGCAGACATCCCGCACTTATCTAATTTACTTATGTATATTTATATGGTAGGGCTAGGGTACTAGTTACTGTTAGGGACTGCTTGCTATAGAGAACTTAGTGTCTGTAGGGTCTAATACTCCTACCAAATTCATGTGCAGCCATGTAGTTGTGCTATTGAAGGGAAACTGGGTTAATATTTGAACAAATAACTACCTGACTCTACATATTGGTCTTTGGAACCTAAATAAAATAAAAAATAAAAATATGACTGTCCATTTTGGTCCTTCGAGCCTAAATAAAATAAACCATAACTGACTGTACACCGACACCAAAAATTGTTGATTGCAATCAAATAATAAGCTCGGCGGTGAAAGATCATCCTCACGAGGAAACCTGCATGCCTGAGTAATCAAACATTTCGTGAGCATAAGACGTAGATCAAAACGCATTGCAACAACGTAACATACTAATTGCTCTATAACATTCTCAGAAATGATAAAAGACCTGTGCCGAGCAGCAGGGTGAACAAAATGCTCTAACCACAGCACATGATAAACGTTAGTAAAATAAATTCTCTTAATTTTCAAGCATCTATCAAAATAAATGGATTAAGCAATTTAAAGGCTTATACGAGTATCAACAACGCGGTCGACGATCAGCAAGTCGGTATGTACTAAAACCTCTAGAATTCAAGTATTCTCAAAGAAATTACGAAACTTTATCAACATTGCCTCGCTGAATTTGATTTGCTATTCGATCTTAAGACCAAGTGTTTATTCGATTATTAAAGAAGATTCAATTTAGTCTAAAAGTATTTTGTAATTTTGGATTAAAATTTATATCTTAATGTGTAGTGTACTCTGTGTGTTAGTACAGAGGTGTTCTTTATATACCGCAGTACTTCGGAAATTTGATAGCGCGTTTTAGGCTTCAGTGTATTTCGCTTGTGGCGCGAAGACAGCGCCGCCATACTGACTAACAAACGAGGCCCTGATGATGAAAAATATATCGAAATATAAAAGTAAAGTCAGTTAGGTCCCACCGCTAGGCACAAGTCTCCCCTCATTTCATAGAGTGTTTTAGGGCTAAATAATGTCCGCCACGCTACGCCAATGCTTATTGGCGGACTTCACATTTCTTTGAAATTTTATTTTTATGAGATGCAATTCAAAAGATTGATTAAGGGGAGCATTACAGTCTTACTAGTCTAGTCGTCGTAAGCGCGACTGCTGATCATGTGGTCCCGAGTGCGAATCCCGGGTGGGGCCAAAATCAGTTATTGGGTTTTTCTGTCAAGAAATCCTCAATAGCAGCCCAGAGCCAGCCTCGTGCCTCAGAGAGAACGTAAAATCGTGTACGTAAAGTTCTTTGCCTGATCTCTTTCGTCGTATTGAATTGCCATCCTATCTATATCGTCCTATATAGGACTATGAAATTAACGAAAGAAAGTGCACTTGTGTTTACGCACAATCTCGTGCAATAAGATTCTGCCTTACGCAAATATCACGGCGGGCAGTTTCAATGAAAATTTAACACCGTTGAAACTAGCCGCCGTCACCTAAATTTGGACATTATAAAGTGAGCAACATTACCAACATGTATTAAAAGGTATTTGGGTATGCGCTCATTAATCATCATTAGGGAAATCTTTATTTTATACTATAATAAACTCACCTTCAAGTAAACGAAGACCAAAGGAACTCGAAACTCTTTTAAACATTCTCAGTTTTTAATTAAAACTGATACGAAGAAAATATTCTTAAAACTTCCTCTCTGTTTACGTTGTTTCTTATAGCAAATTATTTTGCAACTATTTCAAATATTTAAATAATGAAAAAATAACCAAAGACAGTTATACTTTATATATAACTCCATTTAACGTTAAAGATTTAGCATTTCATTATATTTTTATCGAATTATTGAATTGTATGTATTAAATATAGTAATTGCTCTTAAAATTAAAATTTTACAATATATGAGTAGCGGTTGATTTTTACCAGCACTTCTTTCTGCCTAGAGGATTGCATCTACTCAAACGGGGATTCTGTTTGTGTAGATACCGTCCTCTCTTATACGAGTATATTACTACCGCTAACCTGTAGTGTACTTACTACATATTATGGTCTGAAGGGTATAGAGAGCCAGTGTTTTTAGTTTTAAAAATGCAACCAACAAAAATCATATTTGCACTTTGCGATAAAATTAAATGGCTAACAATCTTTAAAAAATAATAGTAATCTGCACCATCCATTCCTTTTTCTAAGCTGCGTCTACTAGCATTACCTTTTTTTGTCGCTTAATTTCGTAGTTATCTAATAGTAGAACCGATCAACTACAAGAACTGTTTAATTTTCTGCATGTAATAAAATATAATGTATTATAAAACGCCGTGAAGCGGCAAGGTAAGAGAAGAATCCACGAACCCATATTATCTCGTGGGTGTCGTAAGAGGTGACAGTGGGAAATGAAACAGAAGATGGGCAGCAGTATCTCCCTGATAACATCTAAAAATAATAAAAACTGTGGTTGCCAACACGCCTGCCAAGCGTCGCTATTATGTCAAATATTCAAATATATGAGGAAATCTGGCTATGATACTAATGAATGAATAATAAATAAAATGCTTATTATTTAGAATTCTGCAACCAAATCCATTTTGCGTTTTCAACTCGGAAGTGAGTTGAGTAGTACTAACAGAAAATAACAACTGATTTTGTGTAGTACTAACAGAATGCACTAGTGAAATACATTTTCAATTTTATGTTACTTCAGATAAATAAAATTTTCTGTTACATCCGTTGTTAAAAAGAGAATTTTAAGTGACCCCACGGGAAATTACAAGTATATTCAGTAAGGTATTGATTTACTTCTGTGTATTTATGGAGTGATATCACCGTGTAGCGGCAGTGTTACAATTACCACTACCCCATATCGTCCCGTGGGTGTTGTAGTAAGTTGCGACATAGGGAAACTGAAACCGAGTATAGGCAAGAGCATCTTCTGTGTTGAACATGTAAATAATAATTAAATGAAATAAATGTGTTTATATTATTATTATTTATAAACTTAAATATTGCTTTGTTTATTGATTTTCTTAAGTCGATTTTTTAGATTTAACATTTAATTTTTTTAATCTGGCGTTTAACGAACGTTTGTTTAAATTAACGTTGTCTGAAACCTCTTAATGCCCTTCACAATTTTTTTTCTTAAAAATCGTTATGTCCACACTAGGACTTTCTCCTGTATCGTGGCAGTTTACATACATAAATTTCAATAGGACAAGCATCCAGACCCGGAACATTCATTTGTAGGCCATACAAATACTTGTTCCGTGCGGGATTCGAACCCACAGCCCTTAGCGCTGTAACTCATAAGTCACTGCCACGCCGTAGCTTTTTTTTTTCTTTTTTTTATTAACGAGTGATAAAATATTTTATTCAATTCAAGAATATTATCTCTATGACATTAAAAATATCAGCAATTGGCGGCAATAAATCTACATAATTTGTAATATTTCATGTTTTAATTTTAAGCACATTCCTATTTTTAATGAAATAATATTTGAAATTGAATTATATAAAAATAATTGTGTGACAAATAATAACCAAACGTGACATACCAATATTGTTAACATCTTTGTATAACCATGTTTCAACAAATATATAATTTAAAATTTTATTCCATTTCAACTTAAAGTAGATAAACAGATAAAATAAGATATATTTCATGAAAAATCAGATGAACATTTTGCGAATTAATTCAGCTAAAACTAACTAATCTATCTTTTCCTTGCTCTCACAGGGCACACGGCGCTACCATTACTTATTTCCTGTGCTCACGTAGAACGTTATTAGTGTACTGTTTTCCGTGTATATTTTATTTAACTTTTAACCTACCAGACAAGTTTAATTGCTCACCTTTCTTGTACGAAACATCTTTAGCTGACTACATTATTGTTATGTATTTAAGTAACATGACATAATATGGTGATAATCTAATCTGTTATCTGATGACCTATTAAGTATATTTATAGTATACAATATGCAACAGCCGTGTAATCTTTGTTCGTCTTTGAACAGTCATATGAGACCTTTGATTTCTATGGGGTATCAGACTGGTTTTCTTGTATTTGGAGATGATTTAGTGTTCAAATACGGACGAGTTCTAAAGAAAATCAGAAGCTATATATTTAATTCATAGAATTATGCATGTAGCCAGCCCCTGAGCAACTTCCAAAATCGCCTTTAACCTCATTGTTGACCAAAGTTTTCGAACGACCACGGAGTAATTTTTCAGGTCGAAATTTAAAGAACGGAAGCGCAAACCAATAACAGGTGGTGTGTTTTGTTTGTAGTATCGCTAGGTAAACGTCATTGATGTTGTGTGCCGCTTGTGCCGCGTTTCTGCCACGGCGGTACTCATATTTCAATTACTCGAATTTTAAACGTATCTATGATGACGAAAACATTCAAATGCGATGAAAAGATAACAATAAACAAATTAGTCATTCAGACATCATATCATCATTCACGATTGACACATGGACATGATGTGTCAATCGTGAATGATCGTTCATTTGTATTGTTCATTGTATCAAAGTATTGATGATTGCAATTACATTTTTGAACGTTTCGGATCAAACGATTGACAGGACCTACGACCAAAGAGTATAGTAATGTCCGACGACCAACATTATCGAGCGGGTCTCACAAATTACAGAGTACTGAAACTCGAAATTATCCATTTGAGTGATCGACCCGAATAACCCGGTTCGTAAAAGGAATCAATATTTGAATGATCTGATCACTAGTAATCAATGAATGACACATGTCTACAAATGACTAATTTTAAAAAGAGTTCCATGTTTTTAAAATAAAATTAATTTGAAATTAGAATTCAAACATTAGAAATGGAACATTAGAAAATTAGAAATGGGCAGTATGAGAGGCTATTTCATAGGTTAAGACCTATTATTATATTGGTATAACATAGGTATTACCATTCAATAGATATGCGTTTAAATATATTATACTCAAATTGTAGTTACTACCCGACTGCCCCAGAAGAAGGGTAATGTTTTGTTTATATGTTTGTAATGTATGTACACACCTTATAAACGTACATGTGTGTCTATTTTATTGTCACGCTCTGTTGCCTTAATGGCTTGATAGATTATAAGTTATAACACATAAAGCGTCGTTAGAATCGTCTTCATTTGTTCTATAGTAAACTATTTTTAACCCCGACTGTGTTGTTCAAATATTGTTTAACCATTTAGTTTGTAAAAAGATTCTATCTTACACTAAAATAACCGTGACAGCTGAGAATGTTTTACCACGTGCTCAGTGGTATAGAAAAATATCGTTAGGACACCCGTAGGTTGTTGTTGTTTAGGAATAAAATATTTCGAAAACATGTGAAGTCCGCTCACAAGCACTGGAGCGGCGCGGCGTACTGAATGCTCCATAAACGTCTCAAAAAATAGTCTATGTTCAGCAGTGGATTTTTCATGGTTTATAATGATGATGATGATGATGATGATACAAGAGTATTCTCATCGATACTCATTAAGATGTACGGAAACGCTATTTAGCAACAACTTGGGATAACCCAGATACAGTGTTGAATTAACAGTGTTTGCCAATATGGTATTTTTATAGAATAATAGTGACAAGCGAGCACATAGTCTCCCTTATAGTAAGTGGATGTTGTGACGCATAGATATCCTACATTGCATTGTCACCCTTGAGGAGTAAGATGAAAAGCCTCGTTTCCATTTAAAGGGGTCTCCGGTTCTTTACACTCACCATACAAAACACACTGCCACTCAAGAACACTTCCCCATCGGTTGTCGGTTCTTTGAGCTATATTATTTTAACAATTTTCTTACCGTGTGATAACATTATATAATTATGTATGTATGCACTAACTTCCATGTTTGCAAGAAAGCAACAGCTGAATGGAATTATATTTTTATTTTACAAAGGGTCACATTGTATGTGCGTACAACATGTACGTAACTCTTTTTAAATGTGACATATGAATTTTCTACATCAAAAAGATCATTAAAATGGAAGCTATATATAATCGGAATACATGTATTATTATTTATTTATAGGAATTGGGCAGCAGTATCTTTCTAGTAACAATTTAAAATTATAAAAATCTACGGCTGCCAACCCACCTGATAAGCGTGGAAACTATGGCAAAATCCCTCTTATGAGGCAATCTTTGTGGAGGCTTATGGTAAGCAGTGAAATGTTATAGTCTGTAATAGATGGATGCATTAAAGAAATTTAACGTTAAATACTTGTCAAATTGAAACAGAAACTATCCTTTAATATTTATATACACCATTAAATACAAAAACAGAATCGGAAAAGTGGGTTATTGCACTCAGTCGGCACCGATTTATAATGCGCACTTTTAACGATCAATGTAAAAAATCTAAAACGTTTAAAATCTATTTAACCATTTTCTTACTTTCACTAGCCCAAGCACAACCCACAGTTGGAACTATGTCTCTCAGTCAAATTTTTCTCCCTTAGAGAGCGGGAAGGAAAATTTTCATTTATCTCCATCCATCTGCGCTCACAGTTTAAGAAGTAAGTCTCTTGTCTTTTACACTGTTCACCGGCTTTTAGTTTTATTTATTTTAGATCTAAGATAAATGTCAAAATTTTCAACTGTCAAAGTTACGTATATTTAACTTATCTTATTTTGTTATTTAGAGGCCAATTCTGGCACAAATTTCAACAAAAGATCAGTAAATGTATAAGACAGTTATTATAATAATTATTTTTTGATTACAGACATAATACTCATTTATAAAGGAAAATATTTCTGCTGCGTCGTTGTCAACTGTCAGAGCATAACGACTACATACAATTTTATCAATATGGAATAAATCCAGGGAAGTAATGTGATAATATTTCATTTATATAGCAAAATGCTTTTATTTAGGCCGTAAATGATTGTGTTTCAGGAAAGACTAAAAAACTAAAGGATACAGCACATTTCAAGTCAATATGAAGCTATGTAATATAAAGACTTTTGAGTGCTGTAGAGATCTGTTTAGATTTTTTAATGAATATCTCCGCTCCGCTACATTCACAGCCGGATTTCCTACAGTGTCAAAATTGTACCGACGGTAGGCTGTTTAAAGATAAAAGGGGATTAAATATACATATCAAACGATGCCATAGTAAAACTATTTCAGCTTCACAACCTACCGTAGAAATTCATAACTCTATTAGTAATTCCTCTAATGACACAAATTTTTCCTTTTTCGGACCAAATTTACAATTATCATCGTAATGTACCAGTGGTTAAAAGAATTCCTAGAGGTGCGGGATGCAGTTTGCTAAAGCATTGTCATGCACTATTCAAAATTGTTTCACTAATAGTGAAAAGAGTTGGCAAAATTATTTACTCTCGCGTATTCCCATTTTCATTTTGATAAAACAATAAATAAATCAATTACGTCTCAACTAAAAGAGACATATTTTCAAAATTTAGATTACCCAATTAATACTCATTTATCTCGACCAAGACCTAAATTTGATTTAAAAAAGTAGTTGAGTCGAAATTAATAGATGGCAACTTAAAAATGCATCCTGTATTTTATTCTCAGACGACATCCTGGCTCCTCGTAATGTCAAAACTCTTGAAAGCCTTCGTCAGAAGCATCCTTCGGTCAATCCTTCTCAGGGTTTACCGCTGCCTCCCAAGACTTCTATGCAACCTTTACAAATTTCTGACCAAGACACTTTATAAGCAATTATGTTATTTTCGAATGGCTCTGCTGGCGGCATTGACGGAATTACGCCTCAACATCTTAAAGATCTTGTAAGCGCTTCTGCCGGTGACGCCGGCGGAGTACTTCTAATGACATTACACAATTATGTCACTTTGTGCTTTCTGGTAATATTAATCCAAATTTCATTCCATTCTTATATGGGGCAAGATTATGTGCCTTCAAAAAAAAGGATAACGGTATCTGTCCTATTGCCGTTGGTTCCACATTTCGACGCTTAACTTCAAAATTAGCTTGCAGGCACATAATCTCTAACCTTAAGACAAAATTTCAGCCTACTCAACAAGGCTTTGGCACTAGAGGTGGCTGTGAGGCGGAGGTACATTCAGTGCGTACATATTTAACAAACTCTGAAGCAGATGTTCTTGTGAAGGTTGACCTAAGGAATGCTTTTAGCTCTATCGATAGGATAACCCTGCTGAAAGAAGTGGCTAACAATACCCCGAAATTTATCACTACATTTGGCAATGTTACAGTCAAAATACTAACTTGTTTTACGAAACCATGTTATCGATTCTGCAGTCGGTGTTCAGCAGGGTGACCCACTAGGTCCAGCACTTTTCAGTTTGGGGAATTCAACCCATTATCAAATTTGAAATCCAAGCTGAATGTCTGGTACCTGGACGACGGTACAATGGGAGGTAGAGCAGATCACTTTCTCAGTGATCTTTTCGAAATTTTAAAAATATTGGTCTTGAACCAAATAGCAATAAATGTGAAATTTTTTTCCAACAATTTATCTACTTCTCACAGAGACACATTAATTCAAAATTTCAACTATATTTCTCCGGGAATAAAACTGTCAGTGTGAAATCACTATACCTGCTAGGTGCCTCAATGTTTTTCGATAGTATTAAACCTGTTTTAAAGAAACCATTTGATCAATATTTAAACTACGTTAATAAATTGTATATCTTAAGCCCCCAAATTTCTTTTACTATTTTAAAATATTGTCTTTTTGTAACTAAATTTACATACTTCTACGCTCGAGTCCAGTCTAGAAATGTTCGGATATTTTAAAAGATATTGATAATAATCTTAAAACTGGCTTTAGAAAAAAATCTAAATTTAACTTTATATACAACAGCCTGGAATCAAGCTTATTTAACCCATAAAATTTGGTGGTATTGGGGTAAGAAATCTTTCTAGCATTGCATTGCCTGCTTCCTTGCTTCCGTGCATAGTGTCAGTAATTTATGTAACATAATTTTAAATAATAAAGTAAACCTGTGCTTTGCTATGGAGGCAGGGCAGAAATGGCAAACGCTCTGTCCCGGCGAAAATGTTCCACTAAAAATTAACCAACAAAAACAGTGGGATTGAGTGCAGAAAGATTTGTTTCATAATTTCCATAGTGACCAAGATAAGACACGCCTTCTAGCTGTTGCGACTAAGGAACCTCGTCACTGGTTACACGCTTGCCATCAAGTAATCTCGGCACATTACTTGATGGGGAAAGCTTCGCATCGCTGTAGGAATCCGAATAGGAGCGGCGATTTGTCAACCCCATCAGTGCCCTGTGGTAGCAGCGTCGACAAGTTTGGGCTCCACGGACTTTCTTGTAAGAAAAGTGCTGGTAGCTTTCACGGCACGGTTCTTTGAACGATGTTATCCGAAGGGCTCTTGTCTCTATAAATGTTCCCTCGGTTTTAGAGCCTTGTGGAATATTTAGACTATGGCAGGATACCGACGGTAAGACATTGGTCCCTTGGGAGAGGTAAAGCCCTAGTGTGGGATGCTACTTGCGTAGACACTTTGGCAGCCTCTCATCTCAAGGCCTCGTTTAAACCGGGGCGGCATCAGAGGCAGCTGAACTGATTAAGTGGCGCAAATAAGTCTCTGAGAGATGACTACATATTTGTGCCATTGCTGTAGAGACTATCGGTCCGTGGGGTCCACGTGCGGTGAAGTTTTTAAAGGAACTCCATCTGCGGCTGGTCGTTGCTGCTGGTGATAAGAGGGCTGGCTCTTTTCTCGCTCAAAGGCTAAGTATAGCCATGCAGCGGGGAAATGCAGCCAGCGTTCTTCGTACGATACCGCGTGGAGTAGGACTGTTTGGTAATTAAATTACTAGTTTTAGCTTTTTTTTATTATAGTTAATGATTTCTTATATTTACGCGAACACTACACATTGAATTAAACTACTTTTATGGATTATATCGCGTTTAATTAACTTATTTTATTGATTCCCGACGTTTCGGGCGCTTTACAGCACCCATGGTCACGGGGACTGAGGTGATTGACGTCCCGATGTCAAAGTTAATCCGGTACCTTCAGATTTTTAATTATTAATTTTGGTCCGATCTACGCAGAATGAACTAATTGTGTCTTGAAGTCTTGCAGTGGTATGCTCGGGTTTAGTTTTAATTTTATTAATTACAGGATCCCAAGCAGGTGGTAGTACCCAGCCTCCTCTATTGAAATTAGGATGTTTTTAATTTCAATAGCCTCACGTATCATCCTTGGCAGGAATCGATCTTCTTTCGCGAGAATCTGTGGTTTATCAAATCTAATGTAATGGCGGGGCCGTCTAGGATATGATCACAAACTGCAGACTTCCCGGAACGTTGGTGCTTCACGTCAGCTATGTGTTCTTTACGCGGGTTTTAATAGATCGTTTTGTTTGCCCTATATATGAGAGATCACATTCACAATCAAGCTTGTACACCCTGCAACTTGTAGAGGAATATTGCACTTGACGGATGGTAAGAACTGACTAATCTTCTTCAGCGGCTTGAAGAATGTTCTTATAGAAGCTCGCTTCAAGATGTAGCCAATCTTGTCTGTGACACCTCTGACATATGGTAGTACAGCAGGCACACGCTCGACTGTGGCCGGCTTCACTCGGTCACTGTGACGTAGGCGCGGGACCCGAAGTGTTGTCGTGCAGAACCTGCTTGACGTGCTGAAGCTCGGCGGCTAGGTGTTTGCTGTCACAGATCCCTCGTGCTCTCTGTAACAAAGATTTGCCCACGGTAGCCAACTGTGAAGGATGATGGTGGGATTCACCATTTAAATATCTGTTTGTATGGGTCTTTTTCTATACACGGTGTGACCTATGGTGTTGTTAGGATTTCGAAAGACTAATACATCTAGGAAAGCTAAATAATTATTTGCCTCTAACTCCATAGTAAATTGAATTTTAGAGTTTATGGAATTAAGATGTTGTAATGTTGGGAGCTCAGGTCTTAATGAAAACGTGTTGTTCGATGACTGCGTAATTTATTAATGTCCCTTTATCTACTACAAGACAGTTTTATTAGGTCATCTACTTAGGTATTTACACCACTACACTACATGCCTATCGGCTGAAAAGAAAAAAAAATTATAAACAAAATTTTTTTTAACTAACATAAAATATTAAAAAAATTATTTCTTTCATATGAAAATGACTAAATTTTTTTTTATATAAGTCATAATAACAAAATAGTATGCTTTTTAAAACATTTTTTTTTTGTATAATATAGTTACTTAAACTCTAATTGTTACATCGATTTATAAGGTCTACTTCTATTCTTATGTACTAACATTTCTTTTACTTTGTAGTCTATTTTTAAATTTTGGGTCAGAATTTTCAAGAACTTTAAATGGTCCTATGTACAGAGGATCGAGTTTGTTTACATTTTGTTCGTTTCTTAGTAGTATCAAATCACCAACATTGTACGTAACAGGATTGGTATAGCTATCATATTTGTGTTTTCTTATTATATTTTACTTTTTAATAAATTTTGTCTTGCGTCATATTGCGATTTTTGTAATCTATATTTAAATTGTTTAGGATAGTCGTTATCATTATATAAGGGATCTATATCGGTCGTTAAATTATTGGGTAAATTGCAAGGTTTTCTGAAAACGAGTTCGAACGGTATATTTAGTTTCTGTGTGTACTGTCGTATTAAATGCAAAACTCCAGTAGGGTAACCAAACACTCCAATTTTGTGGGTCATTATTAGTTTGGATTCGCAAATATGAAATTAGATTCTTATGTGTGTTTTCTATACTGCCTTTTGATTGGTGGTGGTATGCTGTTGATATTAATTCCTTGATTTTAAGAATATCGCATACCTCTTTCATCACACAAGAAACGAATTCAGTACCCCGGTCAGATATAATTTGTCGGGGGATCCCGTACCTTAGAATAAAACTATTAACAAACGCAGAAGCTACTGAAATAGTGTCTTTATTTCTAAGAGGATAAGCCTCTACATACTTACTCAGATCACACTGTAGTGTGAGTATATACGAATTATTATCTATATCCTTAACTAATGGGCCACTAAATCTACATAAATTCTATCAAGAAGAGGATAGCGTATCTATTATGACCATTGGCTCTTTAATATGTTTAAAATGTTTTGCCTAATACATTGGTCTCAACGGCTAACAAAGTCATCTACATCTTTTCTATACCTGGCCAGTAATATCTCTGCTTCATAATATATGTTTAATGATAAACATATATGCGCATGAGCCTAATACTTGCGTGACCGCTTGTCGGCAGCATGATAATCGTTTAATATTACACGTTTTGTCCCACGGCGTTCCTTGTGCAACATAATCAGAATCAATAACAACAGAGATCAAAATACAACTTAATCCCAGCCGCGTAAGCGGTTTGTGACACCTTTGTTTTAAATTTCTAAGTACGTTTATGGGAACGTATTTTGATTACGTCGTATAATGGTACCTAGTTTTAACAATGCATTAAAATGATATCGGGAATAAAATTAATTTATCTTGCCTAATAGTTTATAGGTACCTCTAATATAGATGGTTACATTCAATTTTTATAATACTTTTACACATAGCTTTTACATAGGTACATTAACAAATATTTATTATTTAAGTTATTTATAATTTCGAAAATTCATTATTTCATGACTTCTAAGTAATATGTTTATCTTAATTGAGACAGAAATTTATATTAAAAAAAAATACACTATTAGATACACATGGATACACAGCTAAAGTTTGTTTAACAAAATATTTATTAACATTAGAAAAGACAATTGTATTTTAAGCAGATAAAATAATTTTAGGTTTCGTTGTCTTTTATAAAGAAAAAAAAATACTATTACATTATTAAATTTATAATAATAGCTTATCTACACACTTTGGATTTGACTTTAGTTAGCAATATAATATACCTAATTTAATTTAAAATGTACAAATTTTACATAGACAAAAATTTAAGGTAGAGTTAATGCAAATTTGAATGTGCCTAAATATGAAAAAATCTCGTAAATTCATATAAAATGTGGTAAACAATGTTGCGAAATGTTTATTGTATTTGACTTTTTTTTTTTGTTTGCGTGTAGTTGTGTGCATCGATCCCCATAGTTATTATATGTGTAACGTGTTAGTAGCATTTCGGATAGCATTTTTAGCCCTAATACAGAAATGTAAATAATTACCTATCGAACTTTATAGATTTGGTCGAGGATCACCTTATTCCTTATTTTCAATTGCCAGGTCTTTTATTAACATTTTTTTTTCATAATTCTTGTACGTACTTTTTTTTTCTTGATATTTTTGACCTTTAGCCAGCTTTATTTCTCTCTATTCACTTATATATTTATTTATTATTTAGATACCGGGAATCGGAGTTTTAATTCACTTCATTTATATTTTATTTCATGATATTTATCACGCGGGTACTTTATACATATGGGCCCCCCATTTACTTGGGTATTATATTATATTTTCATTACATTCCTTTCATTTTATTGGTACATAAACTTTTTTATACTATATCAAGGTAATAGTGTACCTTGGGTTGTGCGCACAACCTTGAGGTCTTCGTTTAAGTCATTTTAAAAGGACTCCAACAATTGTCACGGAGGAAACTAAGTTCACACTATGATCCAATGAAGGATACGACCTCAATGTACCATTATTAAGGGTGGTATTTTAAGACTTCTCTGGTCTAACAGTACTAATATGAGTAAACTTGTTCACATCACTTGTACTGAAGGTATTGTTCCTAGTACCGTTACTTCCGATTTTATCATCCAATCATGGAAACACCCTGCTCGAGGACTATATGCTATACCAGTGATGGACGTTCCATATTCTCCATTAATATCATATTAAGATCAACTTTTGTTTTATTTATATTCTCTTCATAACTCTTATTTAATTCTTTATTTATACATTATCGTGTTCTTTATTAACATGTTATTATCTATTGTCTCTATCGATTACTTTTATACACTTGCATGCTCCACTTACAATACTAACATTATTCTCGTTCATAATTAATTCCATAGCAGGAGTTATAGCATTCATCAATATTTGGGTGATCAGTCCAATATTGACGAAACTTAACAACTCAATCATTCGTATTCACACTTTTGAAAATTCCTTTCTTTCATTCCTCACACCTTTTAAATACATCCTTGCTAATTTTGTATACAAATGGGATAATATTTTTGTCAGTCAAAGTTTAACTCTGTTAAGAAATATTACTATTAAAACTCTCTTAGGTCGGCGACATACATACTTTATAATAAATAGGATAGCATTTTTCTAATCAATTTGCCTTTCCGTTTTTATGATGTGTACTATCTAAGGATATGCTGGTGTTATGTACCTGTGTATATTATTGTTATTCTTAATTAGGAGAACTCTTATACGGTAACGAGCTACTTAGTAATAAATGTTTTTTAATATTATTTTATATATAAAATTTGTCATAATTAATAAATTTGACATAAATGAAAATAAATTAATGATAATTGGATGTAACATTTATAATATATAATGATTGACAAATTAATGATTATATCAACATATAGTATAATGTATGTATATAGTATAGCATAATATAGTATATGACATTGAGCCATAATAATAATCTTACGTTGGTATTTCCTCTGACGCTGTTACATAACTAATTAGTTGCCATATAAATTGAATAATATTGAATAATTTATGTGTTGTTAAAATTTCGATAAATATTGTTATAGTTACTTGATCATTAATATTTGCATACTACTATAATAGAATATGTAGAACTAAATTATACATAAACACCATTGTACAACCATATTGTTGCGAAAAATATTATTATTATTAACAAGTGGTTATTTACCGATTAATTGTTGCGGTATAATACATCATTTTGAATTTTTCTATTATACTAATGTTTTTCCGACTTGTTAATTAATGATTTAAAAATTTTTCCTTCCCCAGAACTGTGTATAACATTATTTAAGTAATAATATAATTTGACATATATATATAATATAATTTGACATCGATACAATTATATAATTTGACTTACATTCGGCGCTTTCGAGATAGGTATGTCTTGTACCTGCTACGGAACTTGGCTGGTCGCTGGTTGTACCCCTGACTTCTTTCTGCTGCTCTGGCACTCGAAGATGTTGTTAGCTCACCGATGTGGTTAGGCCTGGACCTTTCTTTCTTCTTTCGTTTTTATTTTTGATAAAATTGGTACTCTCATCTTGAAGGAATTTTAATTAAGATGTTTTCTGGATCTTGAAATCTTCTTTCTTGAAATCTTGATTTAATAGCAATGTTACTAGAGCTTCTTCAATAATTTCTTCTTCAGATCTTTCTTCATTTCTTCTTTGTTTGTCATTTCTTGGTTCTTCCTTGCCCTTGTCATTATTAAATTGGTCTTCAAACATTTTCTTTAAATATAATAAGTAAAATTGTAGTATCTTCTTATATTCATAATTTAAATTTTATTTGTCACATCCGGTATTACGTCTCTTTGTTATATTATTATTATATATTTATATTGATGTGCTTATTTTCAATAAATTACTTTATCTTCTATGTCTCCGGCGGTGCGCGTGCATTGTCGCAGCGCACCGCCTGGCAGGGTCGCCATGTAATGTTGGGAGCTCAGGTCTTAATGAAAAAACGTGTTGTTCGATGACTGCGTAATTTATTAATGTCCCCTTTATCTACTACAAGACAGTTTTATTAGGTCATCTACTTAGGTATTTACACCACTACACTACAATGTTCTAAAAATGCAGTTACTTTGTCTGATGGTAAATTGTGAAAGTATCGTCTACGTACCGCCTAGAACCTTGAGTTACTATGCAGTAAGCAGGGCTTTCCTCAAAGTCCTCCTTGAAAATATCGGCGACAATGGGAGATACAGTGAGCCCATTGCAACACCATCTACTTGCTTGTAAACTCTTCCTTCCACAATAGATAGCCAGATGTAAGGCAATGTCTAACAATACTGCATATTCTGCTGGCATGTTGTTTCCTCTAGTTTCCTAGTTACAATTGAGATCTGCAAGAAGAGATTCAAGAGATTCTTCATTGAGATCTTCAAGAATGCTGAAGGATGCTGGGTACTACACCTGCTTGGGATCCTGTAATTAATAAAATTAAACTAAACCCTGAGCATACCACTGCAAGACTTCAAGACACAATTAGTTCATTCTGCGTAGATCGGACCAAAATTAATAATTAAAAAGCTGAAGGTACTCGGATTAACTTTGACATCGACGTCAATCACCTCAGTCCCCGTGACCATGGTGCTGTAAAGCGCCCGAAACGTCGGGAATTAATAAAATAAGTTAATTAAACGCGATATAATCCGTAAAAGTAGTTTAATTCAATTTATTATAGTTTTAATATTGTATATATTAACATATTGTATATTATGTTATGTAAATAAATGTTTAACTTTTAGATCTGGCCTACTACATGACAATTTTCGCCATTTCACGGAAGTCACCAGATCTAAAATAAAATCTTCCTTAAAGCAATTTTTATGAAACCTATCCATTGTGTATTATTTTACTTTGCGGTCATTGATCATAATATTTTAAAATACGCAGCAAATATTAAAGGAGTATGCTTAGTAAGTAACTAAATTAAGGTAATGATTTTAAGATTACAAACACTATATATTGAATAAAACTAGTTTTACGGATTTTATCGTATATTAATTAATTTTATATTCTGAAGTTTCGAGTAATAAATAGAATCGAAGCCCGGAATTCTGCAGTCTATAAGCATGTACAGGATTACTCCCGTCACTACATCAGATTTGATATACCAAAATTCGCTAAAGAACATCGATTCCTTCCAAAGATGATTCGCAAGGCATTGAAATCAAAACATCCTAATTTCAATAGATAAGATAGCTACCATCTGCTTGGAATCCGATAATTAATATATATTTGTTTTACAGTAGAGGCCATAAGAACAATGTATGATTTAAAACCTAAAGAGTCGCTCAGAAAAAAATAATGAAATTAATATATTAACTTTTCTCAATACATTTATGAAAATGTAATGTACGTACACAAAAGTTAAAGTAGTTTTACAAAAAATATGATATTCATTCTACATACTAGGAACAGACACAAGAGTCAGTAATTCATTCTTGTGTTTCAGTGTTGCTAATTGTGTAACATACATGATTGTTAGCATATTTTTTTTAAAGTCCCACAAGTTTCTTGCTGGTTCTTCCCAGGACAGAGGTTTTTTCAGAACCAGTGGTAAATTATACAAAAGAGTGACTTTCGATAAATATTATTTATAATATATATTGAATTAAACAGTTTCTGTTTCTGTTTCTTAATAAACTTAAATCCCAACCCAAGCATACAACTACGAGACTTCAAGATACCTATAAGTTAAGTATAAAAATTATTAATTTTAATCGTAAGGTAGCCGTGGTTGACTATGACATTTGGACGTCGAACACCTCAGCCCCCTGTGACCATGGGCACTGGAAAGTACTCGAGACGTCAGGAATAAGTTAATATACGCGATAAAATTCTTAAAAACTAGTTTTATTTCAATAAATTAAGGTACATAATCTTTATTTTTCTTTTTCGTGAACCCATAAAAGTACTCGTCTGGACATAGGTCTAACAAATTTAGGAAGAACTTTCCGTTATCACCACGGCCCACGCTTGATAACCGGATTATACTAGATAACACAAATATCTCATGCGTGTTTAACACTACTTCCCTCACTGGTCGGGGTTTTATTGCGGTTATTTTCCATCTGGCATATATATATTGCCACTTGAAGTCACGATATCGTCATTAGTGACAACTATGAGAAAAGCCAGAAAGACTTCCACCTCGATATATTTACAAATTTAAAATACAGTGCCTGGTAACGAGGAGCACCAGCTAAGGTGCTATAGGCTTGGTAATTTGGCCACTAATCCGCCAGCCACGCGTAGCGATTATATCCAGCAGTGGACTTTTACCGTTACCGTTACAGCCTATCAAAAGTGTTGTGCTGAATATAGGCCAACCCCATAGATTGTCTCATAGGGGGATATTTTTAATAGTTGCCAGATTTTCAGGCGGATTGGTAACCGTAGTTTTTATTTTTAGTTGTTATTAGAAGACGTTGCTGCCCATCTCCTGGTTTGTTTCCCTCTGTCATCTTTTACAACAACTACGAAACGCTAGGGTGAGTGAATATTTATGGGCTGATAAAGAAGAAGGAACGAACACTAAAGCTGCCCAACTCGATCACTATCGCAGTAGTATAAAAATTTTAGTTCTAAAAATAAGTCATGAACATCTTTCTCTGCAAAACTAATAACACGATTTCAACTATCAACCTCGTATTTATGCAATACGGCGCCTTCGAAAGCCAAACGATGCATCATATCTATGCCCATCATGCATACCAAATGGATAAGTGACATTTGCGTCGACTCTAAGGACATGCAAATTGAATGACTACCGTAAATGTTGCGTTGTCTTAAGTTTCCATGTAACAAATGTTATGCCTGTTCCCTTTATGCTTGGAATAAATTTTTAGGGTTTTTTCCATGTTACTTTAGGCTGTTTGTAATTCAAACAAATATCAGAGTTAGAATAATAACGAAATATATTAAAGTTTAAATTATTCTCTTATATTCTGTAAAAAATATATTTCTTCTTCTGCGAATTACATAAAATGATACGTTATAATCTAACACAGTTGATGTATTGTTAGTTTAAAATTCCAAATTATAACCTATGTATATACCGACTTATGTCCAAATATAATTTGAAAACTGCGTAACATTCATCAAACAATATATCATACAAACGTACTGGAAGATTTTGGATCATCATTTATTTTGTAAAAATTTGGCTGACAGAAAATCGTGCGCAGCTTCGACGTATATTTTGAGTGATTAATGATCGCGTACTATGCTTTACGTTGACGTACTTTTGACGTCATGTATTAATAAAATAATATGTATGTAGCATTACCACAGATGGCATTAGAGAGCGTTATAATATTTGTTATTTTGATTTCATTTTGGGAGTCTAATGTATTTCAAACACTGTTTTAGTTGCAGGATTTAGGTTCCATACGATCATTGTATAAGAGTGAAGTTAAAAATAAAATCTATAAAGGGTGACAATAAAGTATTACACCTATTTTCAAATAGTATTTAAATGAATCCTAGAGTGATAATAAATCACTATAATTTTCATATTTTTTTAAAACCGAAAAGTGAAGTTTACTGATAATTTATCGTTTTAAAATTTCGCGCGTAAACTCTAACCACCATGCTGTTCAGCTCGTAACGTCACTGATTTAGTAAATAAAAATATTTTGCAAAGTGTTGTGTCTGAATTCAAATAATGAGCATAAGAACGCGGTAGTTATGGATTCAAGTGCCAACTGTTTTGAGAAAATAACGAGCATAGTTTAATTTTTGTAGACATTGTCTACAAAAACTAGACTATACTTCTGTGAAGATCACTTTCATGTAAGTATGACTTATATTTAACTATCGTTTAAACAAAACAAATTAAGATTAAGTTATCTTAGATATGACTAATAATTGCTAATGATTTTAATCATAGATAAATATAACTATGTATTATTAAACTGACCTGATATTGTGTTATTGTATAAACTAAAGTTGTCATAATGATTTCTTATATTTACGCGAACACTACACATTGAATAAAACCATTTTACGGATTTTATCGCGTTTAATTTTACTATTTTGACAAAACGTTATCAAGTTATCAGTTATCATATTACAATTCAATGTAAAGTTGTCAAATATTTTCATTAGAAAACAGTGTCGAAAATGGGGATGACAGTATACTGGACGGCGTTCTGTTTTAAACATTAACTAGTATAGCAAACTAAAAAGGAACGGCTTCACAGTATACTGACGTCACACCTTACAGTGCAGTGGTCACAGAGTGTACAAGAAAAAACCCTTTATCAGAGACGTCACGACGAAATCTAATATGGCGGATAGCGTTTTGGAGATTTGATGGACAGATTAAAAAATATTCTTAAAATTGTATTATAAATTTTATAGCTATAGCATAGCGAAGGCCTTCGATCGGGTTTGGCACAAAGCGCTTCACTCAAAGCTTCCTTCCTATGGGCTTCACGAGAAATTGTGCAATGGATCACCAGTTTTCTTGCAGATCTGAGCATAAAGGTCAGTTCCTCATGGAATACTGTTCCCATCTCTGGGCAGGGCTCCCAGTGCCAGCTCCTTCCACTTGACTGAATCCAGCGCAGAGCGGTTCGAATCGTCGACGACCGAGTTCTCCTTGATCGGCTTGACTACTGGCACTGCGTAGAGATGTTGCATCTCTTTGCGTATTTTATTGCATCTACCACGGGGAGTGCTCTGAGGAATTGTTCGGACTAATTCACGTCAATTTCACCATCGCACATCGCGACAAAATTCGCGATACCATCCTTACCATCTGGATGATTGGCGGTCCACCACTGTGTGATTTAGAAGAAGTTTTCTTCCTCTTACAACTTCCTTGTGGAATCGATTACCACCAGCGATTTTCCGGACCGATACGACTTAGGGACCTCCAAGAGCCTACTCTTTAAAAGGCCGGGAATGCATCTGCAACCCCTGGTGATGCAATTGTTCATGGGCGGCGGTAGTCACTTACCATCAGGTGAGCCGCATGCTGTTTGCCCTCCTATAAAAAAATCAACATTTCGTTTACTTTTACAAAACCTATCATAAATATGTTTTATTTTTTTATTATTTTACATGGTGCAAAATACCCTATTGAACATATTGACGATATATGTATGCTGTACCATAGCCATCTACATTTATCCTTGATTAAGAATAAAATTCAGAGGCGTTGTTAGCCCTAAGCACTAAGTTGAAATGCTTCATTTTCCATAAAAATAAGATCAGGTTCTTGACACCCGCAATACGAAACGCAGCAAAAAATATGCTGTGTACATGATGTTGAAATATTTTTTTATACAACTAGAAACTCCTATAGTGTCTTTCAGGTCGGATTTCGGTGACAGAGGCCAGCATCAATGGAGACTAACCATTGGCGCAGGACAGGATTATAGTGCACAAATTTATGCACGAGCACAGGTGCTCTCTCTATTCCCTCAGTCTCATAGTCCTATAGGATGGTAAACCAACACGACTGGAGAGAGATTAGGCGCAGGACTAACGGCTTTACGTGCTTTCCGAGGCACGGGGATGAGACACCGCCATCTTCCTGACTCCGGGCAGCTACTGAGAATTTCTTGGTGGAAAAACTCAATAACTGATATTTTGTTACTAATATAATAATACACAATATCACTATAATAATCCTTTTCAAGTCCCATTTCTATCAATATAATGCTTTTACATATTTGAGTCATTCCACATATTTGCTTTATATCATAGACCTTACTGTTATATGCCTTTTATATATGGGACTTCCAGCCACAACTCTGCTATAATAATGGATAGGCATATTAGAGACCTTCCATATTAATGCTTTTGTAACATAGACCTTACCATCATAAGTGCCTAATATAGGACTATACATTGTGCAACAGTACTTTAGTAGTCAGGCACCTGACCCTATATATATATGTATGACTTTGTATGGCAACTCTCTTATAAAAGCAATCATTACATGATCACCCTCCAGCAATAAAAGAACATGCTGCAGCATTACAAGAACACGCTCAATAACTTAGAAATTTATGACCAATTTCCCAATTATAATATAAATATTATAAAAGTTGTTTATCTTTATTATTGTAATATAATCGACTTGTATTTCTATTATTTAAATCATTTTGAATATTTTAAGCAGAGTTTGAATAAATTTAATTAATTTTTAAAGAGTTTACTTTATTATAATACTTAATGTTCGAAATGAATGTATTTTAACTTTATGCATACATACATAAACAGTCACGCCTGTCACCCAGAAGGCAGAGACTATGACTTTTAACGATCCTACACCTGGATGCATACATGCATAATAATTTTGAATTGTTAAAAATGACTTTATATAGAATTGAATTATTATTTATTAATAATAATAATGCGCCGTCACACCAGGAACGCTTAAATATTATTATTCTCTTACGACCTTTAGTTATGCCATCATACAACTATTAAAATTGTTGCAAAATCCAAAACTGTTTATAATTTTCTAAATATAAATAATATTTAATGGATATTGTTTTGAACGTAAGGATAAAATTCAGACCGCTTTCTGTTTGAAATATTGTGTAGTGACACCAGAGTCAGAAATATGGCACTTTGAACTAGGTTCAGATCTAAATCCAGTTCGGCTGATACAATAAAAGTATAACTAAAACTTAGACGTTTCAAATACTAAAACAATATACAGAGAGTTCGATCACAAACCTATCGACATCACTTGATTGGTAGTAGACTGACGTACGGATTTATAATAGCTTTTGCTCCAACAATGACGGATTTATACTTAGTTAATAATTCGGATCGTTGTGTACGGAAGTATATGTATGGTACTAGAAGCCCAATCATAACACACAATGTCGATTGTTATTGGTCTGTTTATATTTTAAAACACGGTAATTGAAATAAATAAAATTTCATTAGGAAATTAAGCGGAGTAGGATCTCTTATTTGCATAGGAGTACGCTTTTACTCATATCTATCAGATACTGCTTGCATTTATAAATTTCTTTATTTATATTACACAGCAGAAATCTTGACACCAGACAACAAAATAACAACTTCATCATCATCATCATTACAGCCCTTCACAAGTCCACTGCTGAACATAGGCGGTCCTGAGGGTAAGTACGGTCCTGAGCCACCCGCATCCATCGACTTCCTGCATGTCTTACCAAGTCACTCCATCTAGTGGGGGTCACCCACACTTCGCCTACCGGTACGAGGCTGCCACCGAGAACCTTTTTCCCATCGATTGTCGGTTCTTCAGCTATATAGCGGCTCATTGCCACTCAGATTACTAATCAGTTGGGCTATATGTCGGTCACTCTGGTTCTACTGCGGATATCCTCATTTCTAAGTTTATCACGCAGAGAAACCAGGAGCATAGCCCTTTCCATAGCTCGCTGAGCGACCTTGAGCTTCCTCATACGGTCAGCAGTGAAGGACCACGTCTCAGTTCCATAAGTCATCACTGGCAACACGCACTGGTTGTACAGTCTCGTTTTCAAGTTTTGAGGTATACCGGACGAGAAGATTTGTCGTAACTCGAACGCTGCCCATCCGAGTTGAATCCGTCGATTGACCTCTCGGTCGAAGTTGGACTTACCTAGTCGGACTATTTGTCCCGGTAAACATATTCCAAAATAACAACTTGCCATCAGGTTATTGCAAATTCGGTTTTCGCTCATACATTACTAATACTAAAGACTTTAAACGTTATTGAATCGATGTATAAATATAAGTCGTTGTCAACAAACTTTTAAGCCCACTAATGGTTAAGGTAGGACGTCAGTGCCTTTATGTTACCAAGTATACTTTTCGCCCTAAAACGTTATCTTCTGAACAGGTGATAGCTTCCAGTTAATAGGAAGTTATGGCTGTGGTTGAAATTTAATAATTTAACATATCCAGCTATTTTAAGGCAACTGTTGATCCATTCTAAGGACGCACCTACTGATTTATATATAGAAGAGCCATGCTGCAGAATATTGCAAGAATGGGTCGGCAGACCGGTCCCTTCACAGTCCACCTGATGGTAAGTGGAGGCTGTGCCCTTGCACTTTCATTGATCCTAAAACTCGAACAAATTTATTGACATAGCTTCGTTGGGCATGGTTTGACATTAGGATTAAAGTTTAGTGCTTGCCTTCTTTGTAGACAGATTTATAGTCACTGACATTTCAACAAACTTTTAAAAGAGTTATTTCTTACCAGTTATATTGACATTTGTTTAGTCTTAAACAAAAAATGTATTCAATAAAAATTTATCAAGTAAGCATTAACAAAATAATCAACGTGGTAGAGCCTCGTTGCAGCTTAATTTTAGATACAGCGCAAAGAGTCTTCTCACATTGCAGAGTATATAATATAGTAGTATAATATTGCTGAGTGACGAGAACCGAAGACCTCCGCTGTTATTATGGTTCCGGAAATCCATTTGAGCGATTTTATTCATTATGCAACCAAAGTTCAGCTGCAGCGTAGCCTAACAAATAAAAATAATTCCGAAGAGTGGTATCATATTTGCCTTTTCGTTCTCAATCGAGGATAAATGTAATGCAAATACCGTAAACGTAAGGTGCAGGCCGCAGCATTCACTTGCTATCAGGTATACTGTGTGATTGTTAATCACTCCTTTTATATAAATATTACCAAAACAAAGTAAATATTACACCACGAAGGCCGGCTTTACAAATATTACATACCAAATATATTTCGAAATTAGATGACATGAAAAAGAAAATCACACCCTTACTCTTACATAACTTAGCTAGCACAGCAACGCTATGATAAAGAATATATTTCTCAGTGGTTCTATGGTGCCATTTATTTTATAAACAATACTTGGCCCTTTATTGTGCGTATGCATAGCATCTAATTGTCAATCAAATGAGCATTGTAGTGGTTCGAGTGATATTGTGCATTTCACTCGAGTTGACTAACAGATAAACAAACAACAAATGGTCAAAACCAAGGTTTTATTGAACACTCTTTACATAACCCGTGTAATTATCTATTTGTAGAGATTCATATACTCTTCCCATTAATAATTGACTTACAATTTTTCAAACAAAACAAATTAGAAGTATATAACAAGAATTAAATTGAAATCATTAAGCAACCAACAAAACAAACTGCTAGTTTGACATTCGTGTTCATTTGTCGCAAAATGCGTAGCGTAGAGTAGCTACTTCAGTTGTGCGCTCATTAAAAGAAACGCGTAATATCATTCGTCCCTCAAGTTTTTTGTACCCTGAGTTCGAGCCCACTTTTATACCTCATAGCAATTTTGTAAATATTAATGTTGGGTGTCACTCATTTTGCCACATTTTTACAATAATAGGTTTTTTTGCGATAGAACAATATGAAGGCAAATAACAGTAATATTATTTATGTACTCCATAAACATTTATGATACATTATTTACGAGCAAGATGATTTCGAAAAATCCGCTCGATGTAAAGCTATTGCATTACGCACGCACGTATATACCTACACAAATACTGACACACACTAACGCACACGAACCCACGCACAATATAATAGCTCCTTGAAAGACAGCAGAACCCTAAAAACGACGTATATTTTTCTATGTATTCTATTTCCTGAAATAATTCAAGTATTTGTGCATTTAGTATATATAAAACAAGCTTTTTTCTCAGTATGGATGCCGCTTGCTTTGATTAAGGCTTTCAGTTCCAACTCGAGAAGCTCGTTTTATTTTCATCTGCTTCAGAGCCCCATCCGCAAAAGGATTTTAAAACTTAATGTGGTACTACAAATCTTCAACCTCTTGTCTTATACTTAATTGTTTTATGTTTATCCAAACTAATATTTTATTTTTTAATGTACAAAGTATAGGTACATTCTATATAGGTCTCAATGTTGGGCATAGGTCTCTCATTTCTATTAGGGAATATTTAATGTTTTTCTTCGCCGATGGAGACGTGGTAAATCAGCACTGATAATTCAAATTACCAATTTTGTTGTGAGGATCAAACCTCAGATGTTCGTTTACTGTGAAATTTATGACGAGCACTTAGCCCATGAGTTACCATGGACAATATATATTTTGTTACGTAATATCATCGATCAGGTTGTGTTTGATTTTGTTTGTATACATTTAATAAAGAAAAAATATTTTATTTCAATGCAAATGTGTAATCAAATTCAGTATTACTATTAATTTAAATACAAAAGAGAACGATATTTTTGGTTCTTTATTATAAGCACGTAATTTACTCAATGGTTATTTGTTTTTTAATATCATACATGAGGATTTGTATTATTAAATAGTATCGAGTCATTACTAAATTTATTATTACCGCTATTAAACACGATATAATTTAAATACAAGCAATATATTTTATTAAAACAAAGCCCACTTTATTTATTAAAACAAACACACCGAAAATATGATTAACAGTCAGAGATATAATATAAATGAATGTCCTTTCAGGAAGAGTATATTATCCTAAGCTTATTTAAGTAGGTAACTGACCTTAAATTATTTTATATTACCCTAAGCTTATTTCAGTATCTGACCTTAAACTATTATATATTATCCTAAGCTTATTTCAGTAACTGACCTTAAACCGTATTTTAATTTTAAACTATAAATATACTCACAATTGTAGCCGTAAATGCAATGCCCTCAGTGGTGCAGTTGTTGGGTAGTGGTCGACGTGTTTGAGTGGTTATTAATTAACTCATTTAGAGATTACTAGCTAAGGTCAAAACCATTTAAATATTAAATTATTAAAATTTACTAACTGAAGGCAAAACATATCATTACTGCATTTTATCACACATTACACATAGCTGCATTAAATATAATAAACGCATTTCAAATGTCTATATATTACTATGGGAGACTTGCTTAAATGTATTGTTTATAACAAACCTGTATTTCAGTTCATTTGATCTCCCCCTAGATGACAAAATTAAATATTTGATTTGGAATACAAACTTTTATAACAATGATACAGGATTCATCTTGTTAAAACGTGTGTGAGTGTGTATGTGTGTATGTGTTTAATTTTGAATTTTGTTATGCTTACATTTAGTGGTCTGGTTAATCACAGTAACCAACAAAGCCCAACAGATCAATAAGCTAAAGTGGTAATAGGGTGGCCATATAGCTCGAAGAGCTGACAACCAATGCAGAAGAAAAGTTCTCGAGTGGCAGCCTCGTGTCAGTAAACGTATGTAGGGCAGTGATTCACTAAGAGAAATGACGAATGACGACCTGATAATGATAGGTGTATAATGATATAATGCAGGCGGCACAGGATCGTGTTTATTGGCATTCTTTGCGGGAGGCCTATGTTCAGTAGTGGACTTGTTATGGGCTGCAGAGATGATAAGGATGTAGAAAATTTAGTGAGATTTGGGGTAAATATAGATACTAAACAAAAATTTTTACTTTAGGAGCTAAAACTTTTTGGGATTATATCAGAGCATTCTGCGCTGAAGATTATATTCAAGTAAACAAAAAAAGATTATAATCAAAATAATCATAGAATTACACAATAAAGTTTAGATCTTTCGCTATGATATGTGTCACGATTTGGTGACTTATTAGTAACTGTAACTTTATAAAATTCATTGGTTTAATTGAAGTAGTTTATATAATTATCTTCTCTTGTAAGTCAATAATAGATCACTCTACGTTTTCTGCTGTTACAATTTTCACACGACATTGACAACCTGTAAAGGCCGTAAACTAAGACGACTCGACCTGGCAACATACAAGGCACGCACCCTGAGGACTGACGAGAAGATCCTGGAGCTGGAAGAAGAGATAGACAAGTTACGTTGGCATATTATAGGATTATCCGAGTTCCGAAGAGAGGAGGAGGACACGGTAATTCTCGAATCCGGCAACTTGTTCTATCATCGGGAGGGCGACCATCTGTCCCAAGGAGGTGTCGGATTTATCATCCACAAGTCTCTCGTTAACAACGTTGTAAAGATTGTGAGGTGTGTCGAGGAGGGTGTACCTTATACTCAGAATCACCAAACTGTATTCATTAAAGTTCATACAGGTTTACGCACCAACCTCGGCACATCCCGATGAGGAGGTGGAGGAATGTATGAGGATATCTCTAAAGCCATGCATTCTCCAAAACCCACTATACGGTGTAAATTGGAAACTTCAACCAAAGTAGGCAAAAGAGAACGGTGGCTGAAGGTAGGGAATTTGGAATAGGGCAACGGAACCTATAAAAGAGCTGGCGACTTCATGGAGAAAGAGGACTTTATGATAAAACTTTATTCCAGAAGCGGCCCCACAGGAAGTGGACCTGGTCGAGCCCGACGGTTCGACAACAAATGAGATTGACTTCATTATGACGACCAGACGACAATTGTTCAGTGATGTCTCAGTGATCGCGAGGGTGAAAACTGGTAGCGATCACCGAATGGTTAACACTGAACGTAAACGTTAAGTTGGAGAGGTCATCATGACAGATGATTGCCCTCCCGGTGATAGAACAAGTTGCCTGATTCGAGGATTACCGTTTTCGCCCCCTCTCCTCGGATCTCGGATAATCCTATAATATGCAAGCGTAATATGTCTATCTCTTCTTCCAGCTCCAGGATTCAGAACTTCAGGAACGAGAAGATTCAGGAACGAGAAGATTCTCGTCAGTCTTCAGGGTGCGTGCGTTAGTGTTGCCAGGTCGAGTCGTCGAGGTGGCAACCGAACCTGCACCGGAGATTCTTAGCACCGCCTGCCCCGCCGTTACCATAGTCGCCACCGAGCCAGGAATAGAATAGATTTAAATACGTATCTAATTCGACTATTACTTATTTTTGTTTAAATAGTTTCTGTAAGTTTCGATAATTTTAATTTCTCTTTTTTTGTATTCATGTCTCAATAGATTTAAATAGGTTTCTGTTATGATTAATACTTACTATTTTACAGTTTTTAACAATTTCTAAGTCATGTTATTTCCATTTTGTCTTGTTTATATGTTAAGTTATTAAAATAGGTATCTCGGGTTTATCTTTATTTTCATGCATTAGCTCGCACATACTCCAAATATTACTGGTAAGTTATTATAATATTTAAATAATAATTTTATTTTTTTCTTAGTAACCAAAATATATTTAAGTTTTTAATAGTGGGCAAAAATTTGATGTCGGTTTTATTTTATTTGGAAAACTCTTTATTTTTCGATTTTAAAAGAGTTTAGAGATAAGATGAGCATAGCTTGCTTATTAAGCAAGCTATGCTCATGTACACTCTAATGTGTTATGTATTATAGTTAATATGGGAACTTTATAAACACCCTGCTCTAATGAGACAGTGACAGTCAAGCAAAAAATTGAAATGAAATATCGTTTAAGAATCAATAAGTTTAATAATTAAATAAGTATTTCAAAGGAAAGTGATGAGCAGTGCTAAAGACTTCACAAATAATTTCGTAGAATTCCACCAGTCGTAATGAAAGTCCAAGACATCGTACTAAGCGATTCCGTCTGATAAACGAGCGCTTATCAAACGAAATGATCAAAAAAAAATTACGTGTCGTTTAGACCATGCAAGTCAATTGTTGCTTCAATTTAACTGTATGCAAGCGGCAAGCAACTTGCATCATGTAATTGGCCCATTAGAAAGATGATGATGAATGATGACGATTTTATTGTTCATACAACTTTGTCGATTCTCTTTCAATGCGGACATAGTGTATGTACCATAATATAAATTCATGATTTGACTATTATTTTACTATTAAATAATATACATGTATATTATTTTTATTTACTTATAAAATAGTCAAACAAAACAAATCTTACGACAGAGTTTATAAAACAATGCCCTTTTTGAGATAAACCTGGTATAACGACGGCCCGGATTTATTAAAATACAAATTATTTTATTTCCACAGCTTGCGGGTTCAATTCATAACAAAACGAGCATTTTCGTTGCGATTGTCAGCTATTTAGGAGAGTTCGTCAGAATTAAAAGACTTTCTCCACTTAAATTTGTACTGGTATACTTAAAAATGTTGCGGGATTTTATTGTTTAATTTTAAATGTATTTATGTCCGTAGTTGTATTTTTCGATTTTTTAATATTTCATTTTACTATATAAATTATAACATTAAGATTTTGTACATATTTACTCATTTAAAAAAATAAATGAAATACATATAGAAGCAGTAGCTTTTATGTTTAGAGTTCATTGCAGATGTTTGGCTGCAGTTACTATTTACTTACAGGTGGCATGTCACTCATCATTAAAAATGTTATGTCCTAAAGTAAGTATTTACATGCGTCCTTAATATTATATACTTAGAAGACTAGGGAAAAATTTAGTAAAAATAAAATGTTGTGGGTAATTAATTTTATAATTTCAGAGTTTTAAAATATCGTAACCATAAAACATCTGTAAACATTAATGATCACTGTAAGAAATGTATTGCAAGCACTTAGAAACCACTCCATAGAATGTTTGCGTTATGGCAGACGGTAATAATACATACTTCAGTACATCCGCAATTTGTCGATGAACTTAGTTACAATCCTAAAACAAACCTAACTAATCCTCTCACTTTGTAAATTATTTGAGGATATGTTTTTAATTGTGATTAAATTTATGTAAACTTGAGATACAAACAAACTTTTTCGTTATGTTATTTGATAGTCATTCATTAATTCATATGCCTCCCATAGATTGCCTCAAGTTGCCTGTTGGGTGCAATCACAGTATTTTTATTACTATTGCGTTCTTATCAGGGATATGCTGCTGATCATCTTCTGCTATAGTTTTACTATACGGTGAATAATTAAATATGGGCGTCATTCAAATTGGTTTGTTTTCAAGATTCAAAATACGACTGTTATATATTTTATCGCATTACCTTATGACCCAAAATCCACAAAAGAAATCGTTCCATCCCTATCATTGAAGTTTGCAATCCAAAATCTCTGTGTTTTATAAATAGAGTTGTTAGTCCTTTTATAAGCTATTTTTTATTATTATTTTACTAAGCTTTATATATTATTGTACGGAACCTTAAATTTGGATTCAGTCATCCACTGATGAAATTACACCTTATAAATTAAAAAACGTAAACCTCACGCCTGTTTCCTGGGAGGGGAGACAAAAACTTCTATTGGTCAAGATCCTGACACAACTTTCGCTTTTCACATCCATATAACTATGTATACTTGCTCGTCCTCGGTTAAGAGTACTCCTAATTTAGCTCATCTTCAATAAATCACCAAACTTTCGTTTAGGGCGTACCTTGCCGACTCTACCACTTACTTCTGCAGCATAAATTTGCTTTGTCATTCTTTCCTTATTCATTCTTTCTATGTGTCCAAACCCCGAAGCATTCCTTTTTCAATCCTCGTTACAACATCTTCATGCAAAACAAACTTTTCTCTTATCACACGATATCTCACCATATCATTCAGAGTCAGCTCTAACATAATTCCTGATGACCTCATTTCTACAGTTTTAATTTTACTTTCATGTTTCTTCTGCCACGCAGGTAAGGTAACTTTATTATTATTATTATATAGTTTTGAAAAAACGTTACCCCCACACTAGGATTTTCTCCTGTATCGTGGAGGCAGTTTACAAACACAAATTACACAAGGACAAACATCCAGACCCGGAACAATTATTTGTAGGCCATACAAATACTTGTTCCGTGAGGGATTCGAACCCGCGGCCCTCAACGCAGCAACTCATTGCTTAGCCACTGCGCCACGGAGCCTTCAAACGTTCCTTTTGTGACACATTCTGACTTTCCACAATAGAGTGAAGAGCCCATTTACTCTATGTCCTGCATTCACTGTCGCCCTTTATCCATGTCTACTATCTTTGCTAATAAAAACGAACAGTGGTGTAGGTCCATCACTGCTGAAAGCTGAAGTGGCAATGGGCTGGCATGTCCGAAGAACCGACAACCAATGAGAAAGAAAGGTTCTCGAGTAGCCTTATACCGGTAAGCAGAGTTTAAGGCACCTGGTAAGACCCGCCCCACTAGATGGAGTGACGGCCTGGTAAAACATAGAAGTCATTTGATGCAAGTGGTCCAAGACGGTTTTGTGGCATTCCTTGGGCGAATTTTGAGGGTCTGTAATGATGATGGCTTGAGTTATCTATATTTTATTATATTAGGTATTTAAGTCAAATAATTTATGAGCATAATTTATATTTCCTCTATAACAACGAGTGACAAACGAGGACTCAGTTCACCTTATTTTAAGTGGATGCTGTGGCCCATATACATCTACGTCTATCCTCGATTAAGAATGAAAATGCAGAAGCGTTTTCGCCCCTGAGGACTAATTGCCTCGCTTCCAGTAAAAAGGGTCTCCGGTTTTCTACACTCACCATACGAAGCACAGCAGCATAGAGCTGCTATTTTACGATGGTATTCTGTGAGAGCGTGGTCTTACCCCGGTCGAGCCGACCCATTCGTGCTATAACCATAATATAGCTGCAGCATGGCTCTAACCTTAAAATCAGATAGAGTATACGGAAAAGAGGATGTCGAATTATTCCAAATAACAGATCAAAATTGATTTGAATATCTTGAAAACAAACAGTAAAATTAAATTGAAAAAAACATTATAATTATATATTATATAAATAAAATTGAAGTGCTGTCTGTAATATTGAAATAACCGACTTACTGATTTGGCGGAGTTTTTAAAGTGTTGTCCGTCTGTCTGTCTGTCCGGGCTTATCTTTGGAATGGTTGAACTAATTGTAATGAAATTTCCCGAACAGATTAAAACTGTTGGTCCTCCGACTTAACTCTCTGTTTATTATAATATATATATATATATATATATATATATATAAATCTGTAGAAAAGTCGTATCTGTAATGCTAATATATTCTCGAGAAAACAAGTCCTGGGGACTAAATAAAGGGTTCTGAAGCCAAATTAGTGGTTTTAGAATTTTGTCTGTCTGTCTGTCTGTATTCCGATCACGCAAAAACTACTGGACCGATTTACATGAAATTTTGTACGTAGGTAGATAGTAACCGGGGCAACTTATAAACTTTTTATTCGATTACGAAATCAAAAAGAAGGTTAAGCCTTCAGATGTTAATTTTCTATTATATATATAGGCGGGATGACGGGTGTTTTTCTAATAAATACCATATTTATAAATAAAGTTTAAAATATAGTTATATAACCTTGGTAAAATAATTTGAAACTACACCGATTTAGTCATCAAAACAGCGCCATCTATCATCAAATGGAAAAAGTAGTATATTTTGCCTTGAGTTATTAATAAATGAAATAATATAAATAACTTACATTTATATGTGTTAATGATTATATTTTTAAAATTATTTAAAAATTCTAACTTTTACTTTTTTAGTATTTTTTTATTTTATTTAAATGTGTAATAATTTCAATAGATAGTGACGTCTATCAAAAATATGAAAATTGATAATGTTTTTATTTCAATTACTATATATATGTAAAGTGATTAAAACTGGTCTGTCTGCAATTGTTGAAAATTTTCATTATCATTACAGTTTTATTAAAGAGATTTTTATGCATGTCGTGGCCAGATCGTAGAATTGATCATATATCATAAAGTCTATCATTTCGTGAAATGGTGTCATTTATTTCAGCTAATAGCGCCATGTACTTACTTTAAATAAACTAAAATGGCGAGTCACTGATAGAATAAAATAATAGAATGCTACTGAATATATGATGAAATAATTGAATAATTTACATTACATTCATTCCATGTTGTATTCAGTGCAGCGAACACTTTTTGGCCTAAAACTCTCATGGCCTGTACCTCGTAGTAACATGTATGTAAGCTGCTACTTTTTACATTTCATGGGGCAATACCTATATGCAGTTTATTACATCCATATTTTCGGTATGTTACTTTTTGTTTTCACTCACCGTAAATATTAAGGGTTGCAAAGATGAGTAGAACTCATTATCGTCAGCCTATCAAAAGTCCACTGAAATGAACATAGGCCCCCATAAATTGTCAAGTAGCTGGATATTTACTAAAGTTGCCACGCTTGGTGGAAGGAGTACAAAAATCGCAGCTATTATTATTTTAAGCTGTCAGGAAGGTGATGTCATTCCGTTTGTTTTCCTATATCACCTCTACGATGGGAATATGAGATAAAACAAATTTTAAGGATTTTATCGCGTTTAATTTAAAAAATTTAACTGTTGTCACGGGCGGAGCGGGAGAACTGAGGTGTTGACGATCTGATGTCATAGTTAAAATAGAATAGAATAGAATCAATGCAGTAGTATGCTTGGGTTTGAATTTAATTTTATTAATTATGGAGTCCTTGGCAGGTGGTAGCACAGCCATCTTCCCATTAAAATTAGGATATTTTAATTTCACGAATCATGATTGGTAGGAATCGGTGTTCTATTGCAAGGATTTGTTGTCTGTCAGATCCTATATAAGGCTTACGTGGTAGAGCCATGCTGCAGCTATATTAGTAGTATAGTTGTAGCACGAATGGGTCGGCCTGACTGGGAAGGACCACGCTCACAGAATACCAGCGTAAAATGGCAGCTTGACACTGCTGTGTTTTGTATGGTGAGTGTAGAGAACCGAGACCCATTTACTGGAAAAGAGGCATTCCATCTTAGTCCTCACGGGTGACGACGCATCTGCATTTTGATTCCTATTGAGGATAAATGTAGATGTCTATGGGTCACAGCAACCACTTACCATCAGGTGGACTGTGTGCCTGTTTGTCACCCTATCCTATAAAAAAAAAATGTTTAAATTTAGAAAATAAGCTTAACACAATCATATATCATACAATTTAAAATTATTCATTTTAAAGTTAGTACCTCAAGTATACAACCAATCATAATTATAAGACCATACAGTTATCTATAACAATTAAAATTAACCTTAGTTGTCTCTTTAAATTTACTGCACCAATTTATTTATTTTACAAATATTATCTATAATATCTAAGGTATTATAATAACATATTATTTGCGCTTGTTTGTTGCTAAGCCAATTGCACTATTTCTATTCCAGCAATTTGAGGGTGATTCATCCATGTTGTCGCTTTTGCTGTGCATCATTCGTCGCTGCAACCGCAATCGCACCGCGCTTCGAAACATCTGTTTATTACCGGTTTCGCACTCCTTACCTACGCCGGAACAAATCAGTAGCGTTTGCAATGATTAACTACCTCTCTTTAACTTTATTTTTAACCAACTTCACATGATACATGAAGTTTACAAAATAAGAGTCCTAATGACTTTTGGACACAATTCAATTAATGTGCCACCAATTCCTTCCAAGGATGATTCGCGAGGCTATTAAAAGCAAAAGACATCCTAACTTCAATAGAGAAGATGGCTGGGTACTATAAAATAATTAATAAAATTAAATCCCAACCCAAGCATACAACTGCAAGACTTCAAGATACTATAAGTTCATACTGCGTAGATCGGAACAAAAATTAATAATTTTAATCTGGAGGTAGCCGTGGTTAACTATGACATTGGGACATCCACAGAGTACCTTTATATATTGGGGACGTCAAACACCTCAGTCCCCTGTGACAATGGGTGCTGTAAAAATCCGTAAAATTAGTTTTATTTAAATATCCCATTTGCTTTAAATGTTTATTTTTAACTGCGATTATTTATTTTCAAGTACAAATATTACCTTGTTAGAACTTAGATACGTGAAATAATATTTAGAATATATTAAGATGGCTTTTAGAATAATTACGATGATGATGTATACAAACTTTGACGACAACATTACAACAATGCATTATTTTCATTTTTATTATCACTTTTTAGGGTTTTCATTATAATAAACTTAATTATATTTAGATTTAGATATATAGATTTTATTATATTTATTCGACTTCAACACGTACGCTTAACTAATGATCTTAACTTAAAATTGTCGTAATTAAATTTGCTTTAAACCAAATGTATTATGTATATAATATTTGCTACGCGTTAAAAAAACAATATTAGTAATATACATAAAACTATTAAAATGTTTTGGTCAAACACTGCGTAACCTCATAATTTGACAGAGGCCCAAACACTCCGTCGTGTTGATTGGTGTCGTGAAATGGTTCAAAGATTTAACGGAGGTGACTCAAATGATGTGTTCGACATACTTACGGGTGATGAAAGCTGATTTATTGTTATGATCCTGAAACTAAGAGACAGTCTGCTGTCTGGGTGTTTCCTTCCGAGGAGTTGCCAACCAAAGTGAAGAGAGGTTGAAGCGTGGGAAAAAGATGGTGGCCTGTTCTTCGGAAGGACAGGTCAATACGCAACAATTGTTTAAGAGGATCGAAAAGAGTTACTGCAGAGGTACACTAATAATTGTTTGCCACTTGTCTTGGAAAAGTTCGGGAGAAACGACCTCGCAGTAGGATCCTCCTTCACCGCGACAACGCCTCGTCGCACACCGCCAAGCAAACAATCGACTACTTGGCGACGTCAGACGTGGAATTACTGGGTCACCCTATAACCCCGACCTCGCACATTGCGATTTTTATTTATTTCCGAAAATAAAGGAAAAACTTCGAGGAAAACGTTTTATGGACGCCGAATAAGCAGTAGCTGCAGTCGAAGAGACCCCTAAGGACGAGTGGGCAAAGTGCTTTTCTCATTGGTTCCATCGGATGCAGCGATGTATTGAAGTAAATGGACACTACTTTGAAAAGATACAATAAAACTAATACCTTGCTAGTTTATTCAGTTTTTGATTTTCTAAGAACTTTCAGTGTCACCCTCGTAAGCTCACCCGTTTTTGATTAAATAATATTAGATATTGCACAGCTTATAAGTTCGAATTATTAAGCAATATACATTTGCGTTGGAGTTCCATTAGCAGGCCGCCATTACTTCATCGACGTGAAATGTATTTATGATAAATTCTAAATATCCCCAAATGTTATCTAAATAATGAAATAGGTTGGCAGAGTCAATTAAATTTATTGCTAATCCGTGATCAATCGTTCGCTTGTTCATTTGAGTAATGGCCTATTTGCGGCAATATCCTATTAATTTATTTAATAGAAGACCTAATTGCATTCTTACCAGATATGTAAATTTCAGTGGACGAAGAGAAATTTTCAAATAGTATGTAGCAAATGGTACTTTTTTAGCTATGAACAACAAAGAATATATTTGAATTTGAAAAAGAGATAGTAAAGTTTTGAGAAGATTTTGGAACAGCTAGTCCACCACTCCGTGTTGACAGATATCATATTATTTCTTCAAAATACCGCTGTGGATGCAGTGAATCAGCACGTAGAATTACTATTAAAAGTTTTTCTTTCAGTTCCTTTGGGAATCAAAATCGAGTTACTCGCGTTCTGCAAAATTTTCGGCAAGCTCTTAGATCTTGAGCTGGAATGGCTCTAAATACAATAGTATTATGTACTAAATGAAAATAGTTTATAACCCTATGTACAATATTTAAAAATATAACTGAAAAGCAGGCTCTAGCAGATGGCCATTAGTCTACTCATAAGAATGATTTACTCGTAAATCGAAGCCTTCATCCACAACCATATAATAAGAGGGTAGAAACTTTAAGGTATTACTATAAAAAAGTGTCAAACGATGTTAAGTCCGGTTTGACGAAAGGTCAAGTACGGCCGGTACAACACTCATGGAAAGTCCTTGATTATGAAGTATTTTGCATGGAAAATCAAGAGCCTGCGGATAACGCGTTCGTTTGGTTAGCAGTCAGAAAAAATAAGCTTTATTGTTTTCGGTTCATATAGCTCAGGTTTAATACTCTGATTTTGATAAGAAACGAACAACGATCTTGTACCGACGCGACGGTGAATTGTCTACAAATGGTTTATGGTGTCATTTGAAATATTTTAGTGAAAAAAATATTTTATTGTACATAGTTTGTAAAAATTGCACCGGAATTTAATACTTTGAATACTTATATTTTTTTGCATAAAATGTACCGAGCGGTGTAAGAATATCTACTACCCCATATCATCCCGTGGGTGTCGTAAGAGGCGACAGAGAGAAACAATTCAGGTGATGGGCAGCAGCGTCTTCCTAATAACGAATAAAAAAAAGAAAACTGTATTTAACTGGCAAATCTATGGGAGAAGCATATGTTCAGCATAAAATGTATTTAATTTAAATTATCGATAAGACTGGTCTCATAAAAAGAACGATAATTTTCTATATAGAAAAGTGTCAATTAATTTAAAATATTCTCAATCAGGGTTACTTGGGTACAAATTTAAAAAGGTGTCATCAGCCTCAAGGGAAGTCCGTCGACCAAGCTGGTTAGTAAATGAAGGTGTAGGTATTCAGCACGTTCGTCAGCGGCGCTACTCGTATGATGCCACGATACAATGATAGTATGATGCTACCTAGACATTTCGATGTTTGGGTAAATTTATTTAAATAGCATTTACTTTAAAGGCTAAGTACACCGACAACGATTAATGTTACCAAGACAGACAAAAAAATAAAAAAAGCTAATGAAAGTTAATATTATATGTAAAAAAAAACAACTGAACGTGTAAAGTTATAATGTAGTTTTATTGTTTTATTTTTGGTTTTATAGTTCTATCTATTTTAGTTAAAACATCATACGCCAAGGTTAAATCGATTTATTTGCAAATGTTATTTCTGCAAAGGAAATTTAACTGAAACTTTAACAATTTTATTATACTGTTACGCACGATTAATAATGTACATATCGACTCAAAAGTAAGCTTATTTTCATTTCATGATGTTTGCTAAATAAAATATCCAAAAGTCAATGATTAATAAAATATAATAAATATTAACTCAATAAAAATCTCCAGGTACGAGGCTATTTATTTGCTAGCTTTATGTTCAACAGTGAATTTTATGTTGAACACTGAATATTCAACAGCTATAGTCAATAGTCATCATCAAAATAAGGAAATAAAGGACCTCGCAAAGTGTCCACCTTACGAACTTTCTTAAAGATAACAACATAATTAAATCGAAGCTTGTATTAGTTTGTTGAATTGCAACACAAATAAAAATATTCTGAGTTGGATTGTCATCAGTGATGAAAATGTGGATTCACTATGATAAACAAATACGTTCGTTATAATGGCTGGACTTAGGAGAAGCAGTTTATCTTGTGCGTAATTAGGTCCAAATTTGCTGCTACTGACTATATGATGGACCTGTGCCGACATTATTCATTACATCTCCTTGAGATGTGGCACTAAATCTACGACGATTACAAAGAAATACTGATAATACACAAGCTCGTTACTGCACAATATAAATTTCTTAATCGCTTAATACCACTTCTTCTGACTGAAATCCGTAAAAACTAAACACTTCTTTTTCCCAAAAAATCCATCCACAAGTTACACAAGGGACTATCTTAAAGTTACAGGGACTACAACTTGAAATTCTCCGTCTCGTCTCGTTCTTGTTTTAACAAATTTTGATTTTTATTGGAATTAGTATAACTTTTTACTGAAAAATATTTCAACAGTAACAAGACAGTAAAAACTACTACAAAGAATCCATCGATCCCGTCCCTAAGATTTTGAAAGCAGAGTCACAAATGAACTTCAAATAAAATATCAAAAGCACATCAACTATCTCCGATGTGTCGATAATTTAAATGAAAGAATATTTTTTTATAAACTTATTTTTATAAAATTATTTTATATAAAACGGCAATTTTATAGGTAACGACCTATTACTCCAGGCTGCTGCTCTAGAAACTCCCTTCCCCATCACATGTCCGTTTTCTGGACTATAAGTACAGTCTGTTACCACTTCAGCTTACTAGTCAGTTGGGCTGTGTCGGTTATAATACAAACGCGAATAATATGATAGAACTACGTATATCTTCTTTGTGGATTCTATCATCAATAAAACCCTGAGTATAGCCCCTTCATAACTTGCTAACTGATTTTAAGCTTCCTCATACGGACACCAGTGAAGGACCACGTCTCATTCCCATATGTAATCACTACCATCGCGAAATGGTCGTATACTTTTGTTCTAAGATTTTGAGGATTACTGGACAAAAAGATGTGTTGTCATTTCTCAAACGCTGTTTAGTCCAGATAGGTTCATCCTCTTATTTTTGAGGTTGGACAGATGGAGAATAATTTTATAAGGACAATTTTATTGTTTGATAGGTTGTTTGAAGCAAAAAATTTCTGCTAGCTATCCCGTAGGAGACATTATTTGATATTACCTGTCATATATAATTGTCAATAACTTCGAACACTATGTTCCCAATAACTACGTTACGAGGACACTGCGTACCTAAACCGTATAATTAATTATTCTATATTCAATATAGTTATTTTCAAATATTATAGTTTATTTTAAAAGTTAGTTAATTAATTTAATTGTAAACAAAGCTGAATTGGTAAATTGTTACTTTAGTAATTCAATTATAGACTGTCAATTTACTGCCATTCCAAACTAGACGCGGGTCTCTATCCTTTTAATAACTGGTTTTTGATTTTGAAATAAAGTCTTCGATTTCAAAATTCCTTCAATCATATCGTTGTAGCGATCGATAATATTGTAACTATGAGATAATTTTATTTGATTACTTTATAAAATGTATACATACATTGGGTAACCATGTGGTGTTTTGTGGGTATGCATAAATCTCAGTAAAGTTTTGCCAATGAAAATGATGCCATCCGGAAAAAAATCGTAAACTATCGACGAGGAAACACCTAAATTACCTACACTTTTAATAAAAAGCGGCATTAACGGCAACATCTACTATTTTCGATAACTATATCTCAAGATTTAGATTACAAGAACTTGGGAGCTTTAAACGAGAGCGATTAGGGCTATTTGCAGGTCGTTATGACTTAACTAAGACGTCGGGCTTTTGTAGTCTCAAGAGTGTGGGGGTGATTTTTTTGAATAATAATATACTTTTTTGCACATTTTAAATATTTGTAGTATTTCTTTATTTATTCATTTATAGAAAAGTTTAATTAATTCCTTGAATCCATCAAGATTAATCTAAGTTCACCTATAATCGTTCATTGAACATTATGCATGATCCATCATTTTGAATTTTAACTCAATTTCACTCCAAACAAGTAAAATTCAAAACCCCTATTTATTGAGCTAACAAGAGGTATAACACTTAAATGTACGCCTCGTTACCTCATAAAAAGGAAAAAACTTGTTA
>JAGSMP010000802.1:0-242977 GCA_029286625.1 Parnassius orleans | reverse complement strand
ATATTACCTGTCATATATAATTGTCAATAACTTCAACACTATGTTCCAATAACTACGTTACGAGGACACTGCGTACCTAAACCGTATAATTAATTATTCTATATTCAATATAGTTATTTTCAAATATTATAGTTTATTTTAAAAGTTAGTTAATTAATTTAATTGTAAACAAAGCTGAATTGGTAAATTGTTACTTTAGTAATTCAATTATAGACTGTCAATTTACTGCCATTCCAAACTAGACGCGGGTCTCTATCCTTTTAATAACTGGTTTTTGATTTTGAAATAAAGTCTTCGATTTCAAAATTCCTTCAATCATATCGTTGTAGCGATCGATAATATTGTAACTATGAGATAATTTTATTTTATTACTTTATAAAATGTATACATACATTGGGTAACCATGTGGTGTTTTGTGGGTGTGCATAAATCTCAGTAAAGTTTTGCCAATGAAAATGATGCCATCCGGAAAAAAATTGAAAACTATCGACGAGGAAGGACCTAAATTACCTACACTTTTAATAAAAGCATTAACGGCAACGTCTACTATTTTCGATAACTATATCTCAAGATTTAGATTACAAGAACTTGGGAGCTTTAAACGAGAGCGATTAGGGCTATTTGCAGGTCGTTATGACTTAACGAAGACGTCGGGCTTTGTAGTCTCAAGAGTGTGGGGGTGATTTTTTTGAATAGTAATATACTTTTTTGCACATTTTAAATATTTGTAGCATTTCTTTATTTATTCCTTTATGGGAAAGTTTAATTAATTCCTTGAATCTATCAAGATTAATCTATGTTCACCTATAATCGTTCATTCAACATTATGCATGATCCATCATTTTGAATTTTAACTCAATTTCACTCCAAACAAGTAAAATTCAAAACCCCTATTTATTGAGCTAACAAGAGGTATAACACTTAAATGTACGCCTCGTTACCTCATAAAAAAGGGAAAAAACTTGTTAGACGCTGTGAACGGCTAACCTAACCTAACCTAACCTAACCCAGTCCGGTGTCAACAGCCGTCCTGAACGCCACGTTTTTGAGTTGCTCCGCCCTAAAAATTCGGAAAATAGGTTTTTGCGTCCGATTTTGGTGCGCGATATACCAAAAGACGCGTCTCGACTCGCGGCTTAAGAAAGTGAAAACCGCTAGAAAATCGAAAGTGGTGAAAGAATTATCGTGAAATAAGTGATTTTCAAAAGTGAAAAGTTTTGAAGTCAAACGCTGTGCGATTAAGCGCTTCTTCCTTTTAAAATGTGGTTTAGAAGGTATTATAGACTTCTATATATATGCAAAATTTGAAAAGAGAGCTGCCCTGGTGGACCGAGGAGCCTAGTGAACTCAAACGGAAGTCGCCAGAAGAAAACGCCGTATATCTTATGCGCGCCGGTTCGAAGAGAATGGGTCGTTGAGCAGTACATAACATGCAAAGAAAAATACCAGCTGGAGATGAAAAGGCCCAGACCTCTAGTTGGAAAAACTTTGTAGCAAGCAGGAAAAGGAGTCCATGTGGGATGGGATATACAGGGTGATTGGTAGAACAGGAGTAAGGCAGGAGGAGATTCCCTTAATCTGCGACGGAGTAAACGTGGGGAGCAAAGAATCTGCCAGGATCCTAGCGGATAGTTTCTATCCAGAGGATGAAACTCAGAACGATAATGCGGACCATAGAAAGATCAGAGAGTTAGCTAGCAGAGTAAACATAGGATCGCAAGGTGAACTATGCGACCCATCTTTCACAAGGGAAGAGCTGGTATGGTCCGCATCAAGTTTCAACCCCAAGAAGGCTCCTGGAATAGACGGTCTAACAGCAGATATTTGTAACGCTGCCATCACTCTGAACACCGACTTGTTCCTGGCTTTGGCGAATAAGTGCCTCGAATTGGCATGCTTCCCAAAGCTCTGGAAGGAAGCCGTTGTGGTTGCGCTACCAAAGCCAGGAAAGGAGAACTACACGCATCCCAAGTCCTATAGACCAATTGGCCTACTGCCAGTTCTAGGCAAGATACTTGAAAAAATGCTGATCAGAAGGATTAGATGGTACACCACGCCGACCATCAGCCACAAGCAATACGGCTTTCTACCCCAACGTAGTACCGAGGACTCCCTCTATGACATGATGCAGTACATTAGAAATGAGTTGAAGCTCAAAAAACTGATCGTGCTGGTATCATTGGACATAGAGGGAGCCTTCGACAATGCTTGGTGGCCGGCGATACGCTGCAGACTGGCAGAGACCGGGTGCCCAGCAAATCTGAGGCGACTGATAGACAGCTATCTTGAGGATAGAACAGTACGTGTCAGGTTTGCTGGAGCGGAATGGTCAAAAAATACGACAAAGGGGTGCGTGCAGGGCTCAATCGGCGGTCCCACCCTATGGAACATATTACTGGATCCGTTATTGAAAGAAGTGGGATCGAAGGGGGAGCACTGTCAGGCGTTCGCGGATGATGTGGTCCTCATTGTCTCCGGTGACACGGCGCTGGAGGTAGAGAGACGAACAAATGCTGTCCTCGGGCATGTTTGGAGCTGGGGAGTCAAAAACAAACTACGTTTTGCGCCACATAAAACCAAGGCCATAATATTTACAAATAAATTAAAATACGACTCACCAGCTCTAACCATGGGCGGGGAAGCAATAGAATACTCCCGGGAAACTAAAATACTTGGTCTGACCATTGATCAAAAATTAACATTTAACGGACACATAAAAAATGTATGTAGGAAGGCCCAGATAATTTATGGTCAACTCTCGAGAGCCGCAAAAATCAACTGGGGTCTGAATTCGGAGATAGTGAGGACCATATACTTGGCGGTGGTAGAGCCGATAATTCTTTATGCAGCAAGCGTTTGGGCACCGGCGACCAAAAAGGTGAAAACGAGGAAATTATTAAACTCGGTGCAACGCGGCTTCGTGCAGAAGATAGTCAAAGCCTATAAAACTGTCTCACTGAACTCGGCCCTCCTCCTAGCTGGGCTGCTCCCCCTGGATTTAAGAATCCAGGAGGCGGCACTTATATATGAAATCAAAAAAGGATATTCGAGGGAGGTAGTAGGTGACCGGATTTGAAGGGAACAGAAGCATATACAAATTTGCCGCATCCGCAGATCAGTGGCCGGAGTTCATGTTCGCGACGGTACAGGTAGTCCAAACAAATAACGCCGAGCTCACCATCTTTACCGATGGGAGCAAAATTGAGGGGAAAGTGGGTGCGGCGTTGTCCATCTGGGACAGCGCTGCCGAAATGAGTACCAAGAAATTTAAATTGGATTACTTTTGCACCGTTTACCAGGCGGAGCTGTTGGCCTTGCTTGAGGCTACAAAATTTGTTCTCGAATCTTCTGCACGAAGTTGCAATATATACAGCGACTCCAGATCAGCCCTGGAGACGATTACTCGGGGTGACTCCCTTCACCCCTTGGCAGTGAGGGCAAGGGAAAATATATCCAGGATTAAAGACCTTGGGAAGTCCCTTGCTCTGCACTGGGTTAAAGCTCATGCGGGGGTGGAGGGAAATGAAAGGGCTGACATTTTAGCAAAAGAAGCTGCACTGAGGATTAAAACAAAACCATATTATGATAGATGTCCTGTTTCATTCGTAAAGCGACAATCTGGATAGACTTTTGAGTGGAACAGGAGATACAGAGAAGAAAACACGGCCGGCACTACAAAGATCTTCTTCCCGGACGCTGTCAGTGCTTATCCCATAATAAGGAAAATTGAACTAGACCCATTGTTGACGCAGGTGCTAACAGGACATGGTGGGTTCTCCGAGTATCTGTACCGCTTCAAATGCAAGGAGAGCCCCTCATGTACCTGTGATAGAGAACATTTAGAAACGGCAATACACCTTATTACGGAGTGCCCCAGAAATTATAGAGCGAGAAAAGAAGTAGAACTAAAACTTAAAATAAAAATAGATAGAGAGGAAATACATGTAATAATGAAAGACAAAGAAAATAGAGCTAATTTCATAGAGTATTGTAAGCGTATCGCTAAAATAGCTATAGATAGAAATAAGTAGATATAAAAGGGAACTTGAACATATATGTAAGAATATATAACACAAGTCCCAAAATAATAGAAATTAGTAAATAAAAATAGTTGTAATTAGTAAATAATGTAATAGTAATAAGAAAAGGAAATTGAAAATATATATGATACATATAGATCAATTTCAAATTAACGTGTAATTAGTAATAAGAAAAAACTAAATAATGTGTTAGATATAAGTTAGCGATACGATGAGGAAATAAGTAAAATAATTATATAGAGTATAGAAGATAAGTAGAAAGTAAGAAAATAAGATAATATAAGACACTGTAATAAGATAGCTAAAAGAAAGGCACCGTAATATGGTAGAAGATAAAGATGTAAAGAAATAAAATAGAGATAAGTGATAAAATATTGTAAATAAAACAAAATATAAATACATAAAAAGTCAAAAAGAACATTGACAAATAAAGGAAAAGAGCGCAAGGTCCCTGATCTCCCATGTCAGGGGAAGAATAAAAAAAAAAAAAAAAAAAAACCTAACCTAACCTAACCTAACCTAACCTAACCTAACCTAACCTAACTAACCTAACCTAACCTAACCTAACCTAACCTAACCTAACCTAACCTAACCTAACCTAACCTAACCTAACCTAACCTAACCTAACCTAACCTAACCTAACCTAACCTAACCTAACCTAACCTAACCTAACCTAACCTAACCTAACCTAACTAACCCAACCTAACCCAACTCAACCTAACCTAACCCAACCTAACCTAACTCAACCTAACCTAACCTAACCTAACCTCCAACCCAACCCAACCCAACTCAACCCAACCTAACCTAACCTAACCCAACCCAACTAACCTAACCTAACCTAACCTAACCCAACCCAACTCAACCAACCTAACCTAACCTAACCTAACCCAACCTAACCTAACTAACCTAACCTAACCTAACCTAACCTAACCCATCCTAACCCCGCCACGACAAGGCGGGAACCCGTCTGAGGGGAACCTAACCCAACCTAACCTAACCTTTTTTTTTTTTTTTTAGGGGAAACTCATGGACCACCTCCGCCTGGGGAAAGGCGGAGGGCGTGCCGGACTCTTACCGGCTAAACCACCCTGGTGTCTCCTCGCACGTGCGCATGGGGCCGCGGAATCCAAATTTTCCGCAGCCCCACACTAGTGCTGGCCCGGTCTGTCCGGGCCTCGTCTCCTGCACGGTAGTGAGGTGTCGACTACCCCGTGCATCGCCTCAGAGGCGCGCCGACACCCGCTCGCGCCTCCGCCTGGGTCCATCGAAGAGGGGCGGGACTTCCCAAGTCCTCGCCCTGGACCCATTCATGGGGCCGGAAGAGCGCTTAGTAGCGCCCGCTTTCGCGGCCCCAGCGGCGGATCTGGTCTCTGGCTCCGCCGCCGACCAAGTTTCGGCCGCGGAGGGTAGGAGAGCGGCGCCCGCAATACCGACACCTTCTCCCCGCGGCTCCACCACCACCGCATCAACGGTGTGGCCTCGTCTGAGTCGCGGAGGATAGGGCGAGTGGCGCATCGCCATACCAACACCTCTTCCTCCGCGACTCACCTCGGTTGCAGCGGTAAGGGAGCAGACCAACCCTTCCGCAGCAGCCCACCGCACACACATCCGAAGTGGGCTCGCCGAGCCCACACGGAGTGGCCACCTCGGCCGGCCCTACGCCCGGGCCAGCCAAGGTTCCTCTTTGTTCACCGCGGTCGACCAAGCCACGGCTACTAAGCCCCCGCCACGACAAGGCGGGAACCCGTTCTGGGGAACCTAACCTAACCTAACCTAACCTTTTTTTTTTGCGGGAAACCTCATGGATACCTTCCGCCTGGGGGCAACGAAAAGGTTATGCCGGACTCCTACCGGCTAAAACCCCACGGTGGTCACCATCAGCGTATACGAGGGTACTCGGGATCTCCGTTCGAACGCAACTGGGGCCCTCCATCGCTTTGCTACACTAATAGCACGTCCTGGGGCAGTACATGCTACCCCAGCACTCGCAGTGCTACCACGATGTCTCGAGACCACTTGAGTCATCGTCCTCCTCGGGGTTACATAACCAGGCACTCGAGGCCCCCGCCCCGAGTGTCTGCAACCCGGAGGCCCCTGTTTCTGTAGGGGAACACCGTTTTCAAGAGGAGGGCCGTGAGAGCGCCTTGACGACGTCGTCTCCGCGCGGGATCTGCCTCTCCGATCCCGCTCAGAAGCCTCCTTCTGAATCATAACAGATTCACAGAAGGTGGCTACGGCCCTCCATGCCGAATCCCGCTCAGCATCGCCGACACGACTGCTGGCAGGGAGAGGTTCCGTCCAATGCGGTTCACCAGGATTGTCCGCTCCGTTCCCACGCTGGGCATACTGCGAGCGTATAGCGGAGTCCTGTTCCCGTCCACCACAGTGGAAGCAGTTCGCCGTCGTCTGCGTCTGATCTACACAGATAATCACCGAAGCACCCATGCCCGGTAATTATCTTGTAAGTCTGTAGGTAAGTCTTCCTGTTCGTCGCTGCATCCAGGCTTCGAAGACCGGCAGGATTGCTCAATGACACGTTTGCGTTCATAGCGCTCCTCAAGTCGAGTGCGCCATGTCGCCAGGGCGTTTCGTCGTTCCTGCCGTTTAATTGATTCGAGCGCCTCTTCTGGCTCACTACCACCACTCTGGCGGAGGGCACGGATTCGGTCGTACCCTCGCGTCCATTTCCGCCAGTATATCTAGTGGTGGAAAGCGAGCCAGGATTGTCGCCGCCTCAAAGGATATAGTGCGGTATCCTCGTACGATCCGTATGGCTATCCTCCGCTGGACACTGTAAATTTTAGTTCTACAGCGTCGGATGGCTAACCTTTTGCCCATACAGGCGCTCCATACAGAGCTACGGACCGTATAACTCCCGCATAGAAACCTAACCTAACCTAACCTAACCTTTTTTTTTTTTTTTTCGGAAATCTCATGGACTACCTCCGCCTGGGGAAAGCGGAGGGCGTGCCGGACTCTTACCGACTAAAACCACCCGTGTCTCCTCGCACGTGCGCGCGGGGCCGCGAGATCCAAATTCTTCCGCAGCCACACTAGTGCTGGCCCGGTCTGTCGGGCCTCGTCTCCTGCACGGGGTAGTGAGGTGTTCGACTACCCCGTGCATCGCCTCAGAGGCGCGCGCCGACACCCGCTCGCGCCTCCGCCTCGGGTCCATCGAGGGGCGGGGACTTCCCAAGTCCCTCGCCCTGGACCCATTCAGGGGCCGGAAGGCGCAGTAGCGCCCACTTTGGCGGCCCCAGCGGCGAATCTGGTCTTTGGCTCCGCCGCCAGCCAAGTTTCGGCTGCGGAGGGTAGGAGGCGGTGCCTCGCAATACCGACACTCCTCTCCCCGCGGCCCCACCACCACCGCATCAACGCGGCCCGTCTGAGTCGCGGAGGATAGGGCAGTGGCGCATCGCCATACCAACACTCCTCTTCCTCCGGCTCACCTCGGCTGCAGCGGTAGGGGAGTGACCAACCTCCGCAGCAGCCCACCGACACACATCAGTGGGCTCGCGAGCCACACGGAGTAACCTCGGGCCGGCCCCACACCTCGGCCAGCCAAGGGTTCCTCTTTGTTCACCGTGGGTGACCAAGCCACGGCTACTAAGCCCCCGCCACGACAAGGCGGGAACCCGTTCAGGGGAACTTAACTAACCTAATCTAACCTAACCTTTTTTTTTTTTTTTTTTTTTTTTGCGGGGAAATCTCATGGACTACCTCCGCCTGGGGAAAACGGAGGGCGTGCCGGACTCTTACCGGCTAAAACCACCCCGTCTCCTCGCACGTGCGCGCGGGGCCGCAGGAATCCAAATTCTTCCGCAGCACTAGTGCTGGCCCGGTCTGTCCGGGCCTCGTCTCACAGGGTAGTGAGGTGTTCGACTACCCCGTGCATCGCCTCAGAGGCGCGCGCCGACACCGCTCGCGCCTCCGCCTCGGGTCCATCGAAGGGGGCGGGGACTTCCCAAGTCCCTCGCCCTGGACCAATCATGGGGCCGGAAGAGCGCAGTAGCGCCCGCTTTCGCGGCCCCAGCGGCGGATCTGGTCTCTGGTCCGCCGCCAACAAGTTTCGGCCGCGGAGGGTAGGGAGGCGGCGCCTCGCAACCGACACTCCTCTCCCCGCGGCCCCACCACCACCGCATCAACGGTGCGGCCCGTCTGAGTCGCGGAGGATAGGGCGAGTGGCGCATCGCCATACCAACACTCCTCTTCCTCCGCGACTCCACCTCAGCTGCAGCGGTAAAGGGCGGACCAACCCTCCCAGCAGCCCACGACACACATCCGAAACCACGTGGACACGTGGTTTTGGATTGAATGCTGTGCGGCTAAATTTGACGACGTACATCGGAAGAGGACATCGAGGCAAAGCGTCTGACACCTCGAACAGAAAAATTGGACAAGAAACATAGGAGATATCACGCTTTGAAGACACCGTTTTCAGCCGGGAGTTTCAAGGTGAATAACTTAAAATTTTCAGTGATGACCTATGTAGCTAGTAACTTTATGTGAAAATAGAACTTAAGACCTAACGAAGGACATAAAAATTTTCAAAATCGGAGTGTAAATAATAATATTAAGCTAATTTTAAAAATTTTATTTAAACACGTGGAGGCTGAAAAATACTCCTGAAAATCCTGAAAATAATATTAATAAATTTGTTAGCCTATAAACAATATCCACAAATTTTTTCAAAATTGTCCCTATTAAATTTCAAGATTTAGAGCCTATTTGCGGTTGTTGGTTTTAGTAATCCAGTTTCAAAATTAAAAACATAAAAATTTTCAGGACACCATTTTTAAAAATATTTTATTAAAGAGCAATTAAGGTTCTATATACATTATTTTTTCGGAATTTTCGGTAAGCCATTATTAAGATAATAAATTAATTATAAGAGCTAGGAGATCCTGAAACCGCACGATAACTGTGTTTTCAGTTTACAGGAAAACGGACCTCCTAGCTCAATTTTGATAAATTTTCGGGGCCCCCTAATCTCCTCCACACACTATGCCTATGCAGTAAAAGGATAGTCTTCGACCCCACCGGATCATTTGGACCTATTTTCAACCCCCTACCCCTAAGTTGATATATTGACTTAGTCTCTGGGGGATGAAAAATATCAAATACGTATAACATAACAACCGGTGGGCCGATTCGAACGGGGTTTCTTGAAATAAATTCTAGACTTATAAACCTTTTACCTTATGTGTAGATAGACTCTATATAGAGACTATAAAATTTTTATTTTACATTTTATTTTATTTTATTGTCATATTTTTAGTGCAAATAATTAGAACTTAAGGGTGACCAGCTGTGGTGTTATGTTACTTGTTAATTCTAAGGTTATATTATAGAGACGACTCTAGGTAGAGATAAGTAAATTAGGGTAACCAAATTAGTCACAAATTATAAGGTATTTAAACCGACTCTACATAGAGTCTAATAGACTTATAGGAACAAATTATAATATTCCTAAAAATCATAATAAATAAGTGGAAATAGAGTGTTATACTTAAGTAAAAGGTATAAACGGCAATAATAGAGCATAAACTCTACATAGAGAAAAATATAAATTTGCGCAATCGTAGGCTTTTTAAAAAATTGACACCAAGTACGAACCCACCATAGCAGTGTCGAACTGTTAAAAATTTTATTTATATTTTATTTACAACTTATACAAACTTTTAAAAAATTTTTTATACTTAATTCTTCTTCTTTTTAAATTTTATAAATTTTATTATTTGCTGTGACCCAAGGACGTGTTCCCCTGAACATGTTTGGCCTTCGCACTCCTCCCAAAAAGACTGAGGATAGATCTAAAGACATGGGCCCTCAAGGCTCTCCAAAAAGGGATAGAGGAGAAAGAGCCTTCTCCTAAAGATAACCAAACGACACAGGTCTCTAGTGTGAGGAGAAGCATTGGAGAGTGGGAGGCAGGAAAAGCAGACGCTGAAGCTGGAATTCAGCCCTCTCCCAAAAAGGTAGTCCCTGCTGCACGCCAAAAACAAAAAATCCTACCATCCCAGGAGTCAAAAGGGGCAACCCGTAGAGTTTTGGTAGAGCCTACGGAAAGTTCACCTAAAATGGATACGACAAAATACGCAGATCGTATAACAGAAGCTCGAGCCTGTCTCAACAAAGCAAAATTGCACCTCAGCAATTCGCGCAATCTGAGGACTGATATAAAGACCGAAGTTACACAAGCCATAGATAGACTATACCAACTGGTCAAAGAGGCAGAGACAGGCAAAAGCACAGAGAAAGAAAGAAAAACCAAAGAGCAGGAGAAAAGAGCAGATAAACCGGAATACGAATTAGAGAATAGAAAGCTAGAAGAACACAACAAACTAATCAAGAAGTTGGAAGAGCACGGAAAACTCCTGGAAGAAAATAAGAATGAGATGGAAAAATTAAGGGAAGAAATAAAGAAGAAAGAAAATAAGGAAGAGAAAGGAACATATGCTAGTGTATTGGCCGGACCATCAAGGAGACTACCTCAGCAAAATATGACAATGCACTCTGTAGTAATTACATCAACAGACGAGAAGGATACAGGAGAGCAAGTAATGGACAGAGTAAGAACGGCAATAAATGCTAAAGAAGAAGGGTTAAAAATTGATAAAATCAGGAAAGCAAGGGACAGAAAAGTAATATTGGGATGTAGCACACAGGAAGAGATAAATAGGGTAAAAGAAAGAATAAAAAATACGAGTAAAAACTTAAATGTAGATGACATTAAAAACAAAGACCCATTAGTCATATTAAAGGATGTACTGCAATACAACTCGGATGAAGAAGTAATCAAGGCAATAAAAACACAAAACAAACAGCTCTTTCAAAATATAGACGAAAAAGACAATAGAATGGAGATAAAATATAGGAAAAAATCTAGGAATCCGCACACCGCCCACATTGTAATCAGAGTCTCGCCCCAGATATGGAACTACCTAACAAATGTCGGGTGGATCCATGTGGATCTCCAGCGAGTCAAGGTAGAAGACCAGTCCCCTCTGGTGCAATGTTCGCGGTGTCTGGCCTATGGACACAGTAAGCGCCTATGCAGTGACACGACAGAGGTCTGTAGTCACTGTGGAGGCCCACATCTAAAAACGGAATGTGCTGACTGGCTTTCAGGAGAAATGCCGTCATGCAGAAACTGTCTCAAGGCAAAAATAGAAAGGAAAGAGCACAATGCTTTCAGTGCGGATTGCCCCGTTAGGAGAAAATGGGAGATCCTAGCGAGGTCCACTGTGGCATACTGTTAAGATTGTCTCCAAGATAAACAGTAACATAAATCCAAGCAACCACCGATATCACCTTTATTCATGAATGATATTTACCTTTATTCATGAAGTGGAACATACACCGAGGTCTCGTGAAATGAGTATAGATGGATCGCTTATTGATAAGGAGTCTCCGCCACCCTACATTACGTTTCGTAAAGGAGTATCTAGCCAAGAGAGCGATTTCTGCCATGAATTTAAGACCTTCCAAGAAAATATGCTATCCATGATGGAGACCTGGTTTACTAAGCAAGATGACAAATTTGCCAAATTGCTCAATGAGTTTGCGAGTGTGAAGACATCCATTAAATATATTAGCGACAAATACGACGATCTTGAAAAATGTACGCATGACGTTAAGAACCGAGTAGAAATAATTGAAAAGAGCGCCAAACAAATGAACCACGTATTGCTTACTTGGAGGCGAAACTTGACTACATTGAACAGAGAGCGCGGAATTGTAATGCAGAAATAAGTAATCTTCCTGAAAACGTGGAGAGAACCTTATGTCTATCATTGAAAATATCGCAAATGTAATAAAACAACCTGTATCTGCACGAGATATCATCTCCATCCATCGTGTCCCCCAGAGTAACCCAAATAGCTCACGGCCAAAGAATGTAATAGTCAAATTTGCCACCCAAATTACTAGAGACAACTTCATCTCGGCAGTACGTTTGAACAAAGGTGTCACATCTGATCAGATTAACATACATGGTTCTCCTCAAAAAGTTTATGTAAATGAACATCTAACACTACAATCTAAGAAGTTATTTCGACAAGTTCGGGATATTGCCAAACAAAATAGATATAGGTTCGTTTGGATCAAGCACGGTGTTATACTTGCTCGAGCTGATGTTACCACGCCTGCGATTGCAATTCGCTCAGAAAAGGACATTTCGAAACTTATACCATATATCGCTAAACAATAATTACGTTTATATAATTATTTTATATGTGCTCTCTAATAGTTGTATAAGTAAAGTTATCGTGAATTACGTAATACATTATAATAATTTCAACTCATTACTGACGTTCTGTATGTGGGCTCTGATCTGTACACTACACTGTGTGTTTACGACAAGGTATGCGTTGATTACTCATTATTACGAACTTTTTACCATAGTGATCATAATATTTGCTACCGACATATTTAATTCACAATGTTTATTTGCACATGTTTTACCAAGTAATGAAAATTATTTTCCATATATTGTGAGTATTCAAGTGATTGGTTTTATTTGTTATGTAAGTATTATTTATTTTCACAAGCTCATTTTATCGAACTTAATAAGTGCTGGTATTAGTGTAAATGATGTTCTAAGTATGATGGCTAACGAGTTTATATTTCTATTAGTAACATGGATTAACATTCTAACTCGATACAGAGACTAGTAATTTATCAATATACTATCAAAACTGCAGAGGTGTAAGAACAAAATTAAGTACCTTATACAATAATATTCTAGCTGAATCCTATGATATCATTATTTTGACTGAAACATGGTTGATTCCTAACATTGCTGATGAAGAATTTATTGACTCGCGGTACGTGGTACATCGTTGTGATAGAAACAGAGCGTTGTGCAGTAAATCTGACGGTGGTGGTGTTTTAGTCGCCGTGCGCCGCGGTCTGCATGCAATACGTTGTGAGTTAAGTTCTGTGTTTAGCGATAACTTCCATTGTGTCATGCCACATAATATTGAATACGTATTTTTAAAGTTTTACTCTAAGTTTAACAATAAATACCACATCATTTGCGGCTTATATGTACCACCAAATCAGACCCTTATTACATATGAAATGTTATTCAATCTGCTTGAACAGAAAATAATATGTCTCACTATTGGTAGTATTTACATCTATGGTGATTTTAATTTGCCAAACGTTGAATGGATTGTACACGATACGTATGCACTTATGCCAAGCGTACACAATAATAGTAGCTCTTTGGATACCCTCTTGTTTAATTTTTTATCATCAGTGAACTGTAAACAATATAATAATATTAGAAATCACTTAGGCCGTATTTTGGATTTATTAATCTCGAATGACACAATATGTGTCTGTAAGCCAACTCTTAACCCTTTATTGACGATAGATAGTTATCATCCGCCTTTTAGCACGCTAGTTTGTTTTGGATTATTATATAAGCCCATGGCTCGATCTTCTCAACCTAGATATCGTTTTACTGAGGCAAAGTATTCTGATATTAATAGTGATATTAATTCTGTTGACTGGGCCTCAATTTTGAATGACATTTCATTAGATTCTGCTACTCAGTGCTTCTATGAGACGATATATAAAATTATTAAAATGCATGTGCCGCAGCGACCTATAAAATCCAATGATTATCCTATATGGTTTTCCGCCCTTTAATACATATTTTAAAACAAAGAAAAGGCGTGGATTAAATGGAAAAATATCATAACATAACTGACTACGAACAATTTTCATTGTATCGCAAAGGTTTAAGGCGTTATCCGCCGAATGTTTTGATAAGTACCTGCAGTCTGTTGAGGATGGAATAAAAAAAGACATAAAACAATTTTGGTCCTTTATAAATAGTCGCAAAAAAAAAACAGGTATACCTAATACAATGATTTACAGTAACGAAGAGTCCAGCGGTCCTCTGGATGTGTGTAAATTGTTTTCAAGGTTTTTTAGTTCAGTGTACGAAAATAGTAAATACATAAATCAGTCTAATGATGTTGTAATTAGTTCTAACTCAAATAGTCAAGTAACTATATGTGACATAACATTCTCAAAAGATGAGATAACTAAGATTCTTAAAGCCTTGGACGTGACAAAGGGATCTGGACCAGATGGTATCTCGCCCTTTTTTCTAAAATATACCGCCGAATCCATTAGTACACCTTTGTTTATTTTATTTAATCGCAGTTTGAGGGAGGGAGTAGTGCCACAGGCGTGGAAATTGGCAAACATTACACCTGTCTATAAAAATGGCCAAAAAAATGACATCACCAACTATCGTCCAATATCTATTTTGTCCACGTTGTCAAAAGTGCTGGAAAGATTGGTCCACAATGTTGTCTATCCATATCTGCATAGTTGTATTATTCCTGAACAACATGGTTTTGTACGAAATCGCTCCACGGTAAGTAATTTGGTTTTATACGCTAACTTCTTATTTGAAAATATTGATAACCGACTCCAAGTTGACACCATTTACACTGATTTCTGTAAAGCTTTTGACAAGGTGGACCATACCATACTACTACAAAAAATCGCATTTAATGGTATACGTGGGAATTTATTACGCTGGTTTGCTTCTTATGTAAAAAATAGAACCCAAAAGGTTGTGGTCAATGGCTTTTCTTCAGATGTGATAAATGTGACATCTGGTGTACCGCAGGGATCAATTTTGGGGCCGTTGCTTTTCGTTCTTTTCATAAATGACATTAGAACCTGCTTCAAAAACACCCATTTTCTCTTATATGCTGACGACCTAAAAATTTTTCGGCAAATAAACACTACTGAAGATTGTTATAAATTGCAAAGTGATCTGGATCGTTTATCTGCTTATTGTGCTGCTAATAATTTACAGCTAAGCTTATCAAAATGTAAATCTATCACATTTACTAAAAATATTAATGTCATCCAATTCACATACTCTCTTTGTAACACTCCCTTACAAAAAGTCTCCAGAATAAAAGACCTTGGAATACTATTTGACTCGAAGCTACATTTTGATGCTCATATTAGTCACATTACGGCTAAAGGCTTTCAGCTTAGTGCTTTCGTAAGAAGGACCTGTAATCTGTTTAAAAGGCCTGCGACGTATTTATTACTATATAAGTCACTCATTAGGTCACAACTCGAATACGCCACTTGTGTTTGGAACCCTTATTATGAAAAATATAGTGATCAGCTGGAATTGGTACAACGTAAATATCTTCGGTTTTTAAACTATAAATGCTTTAGGAAACGGTCATCGCATCTCACTTATTTAGATAAATTCTCAATTTCCACTCTAAAAATGAGAAGATTATATTTTGATCAGTTATTCTTATACAAAATCTGTCATAATAAATTAGATTGTAATCAACTCATAAACCAAATATATCTACGCATACCTAGTCGGTCCCAACGCATTCGTAATACGTATAGTCATCGTTTATTTGCTCCTAAGATGTGCCGAACAAACGCGGGAGAGAGAGCTCCCCTACGGCGTATTATGAAATCATATAATGATAACTTTACTGATCTTGACATATTTGCTTTATCATTTGTAAAGTTCAAAAAGTGTATTTTAAAAAAAATTACTACTAAGTAATGTATTGCCTTAAGGTTTAAACAGTTTATTAATGTTTCAACTGTTGTTTCTCGAGGCAAGTTTTGGCTAGCATAGCCACTACAGTGGTTGTGTTGGCTGGGATTTGCTTAGGGAACGCTCGAATTGTTCATCTTTTGTGGTATCATACAACATGTTTGCTGTGCATTATTATATTACTTTTATTGTGATATTACTTTGTGGATAACGGTGCTGGTTGTGTAATTATTTGTATTTCCCTTTTTATAAGACCTGTATTTTGTATTATATTTTATTACACAATTGTTTGTTGTCCTGAAGAAAATAAAATAAAAAATAAAATAAAATAAAATCACGTGATCCAGGCAAACCTACAAAAGGCGATGCTGGCCGAACTAATTATAGAGGCAACCAAAAACAAGACATCATTTGCCTTGATCCAGGAGCCTTATATAGGTCGGATAGGAAAAATGAAGTGCCATCCAGGGACAAGAATAGTACAATGTGACAGAAGCCTAAACACCGAAAAAGTGATAAAGGCAGCCATTGTACTATTTGACGACACCATTGCCATGACCCAGTGCCCTGACCTGACAACTGAGAACATCGCAGTTGCTAAGCTGAGGACAGGGGCCTGGGAGTTGGGAGTGGTGTCTGTCTACCTGGAGGGAGATAAACCATTAGAACCATACCTGGACATAATTGGAGCGGCCGTGGCAGGCTTAGGAACTGGGAACGTGATAGTCGGTGGGGACGTAAACGCTTGGAATTTATGGTGGGGAAGCCGGGAAGTGAACAGGAGGGGCATTGAGGTAGCTGCCAAGTTCGACGAAATGGAGCTCCATATACTGAATAAAGGGACTGAGCCCACGTTCGACACCATCAGGGGTGGAAAGAGATTCTCCAGCTGTGTGGATGTAACAACCTGCTCGACGAGCCTGCTTGGACGAATAGACAACTGGAGACTATCAGAAGAAGTGACTAGTTCGGACCACAGGGCAATCTTGTTTGATGTAAATTTAGAAAGATCTATAAGCACGGATATAAAACGAACAACAAGAAAATTTAATACAAAGAAAGCAAACTGGAGCGAGTTTCATAAGAAACTCACCCAGATTTGGCAAGAAAAGCAAATAAGCAGTACACAGATAAACAAAATAGAAAATAAACAAGATCTCGAAATGAAAATAGTAGAAATCACAGAAACAATTATTGATGCCTGTGAACACAGCATACTCAAAATTAAAAACAAAAAGCAAATGAGATTGCCTTGGTGGACCGAAGAGTTAACCCAAAGGAAAAAGAGGTCTCCAGGTTAAAACGACGAATTTCTTATGCAGCGCCAGTCCGTCGAGAGTGGGTCGTCGAGCAGTATATCAAAGCGAAGGAAGAATACCAACAACAAGTTAAAAACGCACAAACCGCCAGCTGGAAGAGTTTCTGCAGTAAACAGGAGCGTGAATCCATGTGGGACGGGATTTACAGGGTAATAGGTCGCACAACACAAAGACAGGAGGACGTCCCCCTTGTATGGGATGGAAAAACGTTAGGAAATGCAGATTCGGCAAGGGTTCTGGCGGAGACTTTCTATCCGGAGGATAAAGATCAGGATGATGACGCGGAACACAGGCTAATAAGAAAAGCAGCAGAAGCAGTGAATGTAGGGTTACTTGATGACTCAAGTGATCCACCCTTTACAGAGGAAGAGCTACTGTGGGCCGCGTCCAGCTTTAATCCCAAAAAGGCTCCAGGAAATGATGGTCTCACAGCCGATATCTGTACAGCGGCCATTACTCTGAACCCGTCACTATTTTTGGCAGTAGCCAATAAATGTCTCGAACTTACACTTTCCCGGTAAATGGAAGGAGGCGGCAGTAGTGGTCATACGGAAACCAGGAAAAGAGGACTACACGCACCCCAAATCCTACAGGCCGATTGGGCTTTTGCCTGTATTAGGGAAAATATTGGAAAAAATGACCATAAGAAGAATCAAGTGGCACATCGTACCTAAGATAAGCAGAAACCAATATGGCTTCATGCCGCAGCGAAGTACTGAGGACTCCCTCTATGACATGATGCAGCATATAAAAGCTAAAATTAAGGATAAAAAATTGGTAGTACTCGTATCACTTGACATAGAGGGAGCCTTTGACAACGCTTGGTGGCCTGCTATACGATGTGCACTTGCAAAAACCGGATGCCCGATAAATTTGAGGCGGCTGATCGACAGCTATCTCGAGGATAGATCAGTGTGCGTCAAATACTCAGGGGCAGAGTGGGTCAAAAAGACCACAAAGGGGTGCGTGCAGGGCTCAATTGGTGGTCCAATTTTTTGGAACCTATTACTCGACCCACTACTGCAAGAGTTAAACGACAAAGGGAACACTGTCAGGCTTTCGCAGATGATGGTCCTAATTTTCTCTGGAGACAAAGCACAGGAAGTGCAGGAACAGGCCAATGCAGCCCTCGCACATGTTCGGGTGGGGAGTCAAAATAAACTTAAATTTTACAAAACTAACGCAATGATCATTACGAACAAGACAAAATATGACTCACCACTTCTGAAGATGGGCGGGAAAGCATTGGGCTGTCTAAAATAAATACTCAGGCTCCACAATTGACGACGGGCTGACCTTCAACGCGCATGTGAAAATGTGTGCTGTAAGGTACAGAACCTGTATCGTCAGTTGTGTAGAGAACCTAAAAGATCATTGGGGTTTGAGCTCCGAGATTGTTAGGACCATATACATAGCGGTAGTAGAACCGATTATTTTATATGCGGCAAGCGCATGGGCACCAGCAACAAATAAACAAATGACCAAAAACAACTTGACATGGTGCAACGTGGGTTCGTACAAAAATAGTTAAAGCATACAGAACTGTTTCTCTACACTCGGCTCTGCTACTCGCCGGGCTGCTTCCTGGATTTGAGGGTCCAGGAAGCAGCCTTGCTTCTAAAAGTAAAGAAAGGTATTTCCCGGCGAGTGGTAGAGGATCGGGACATGGAGAAAAAGTGGAATATGGAACGATGCCACACAGCAGACGAACATGGCCTGCATATATATGCCTGGAAAACGGTGCACAAATGGAACAACAGGACAACGAAGGCCTCAAAATATATACTGACGGCAGTAAAATCGAGGGGAAAGTCGGCGCTGCATTATCCATTTGGAATAATGCAGCGGAGACAAGTAACCGAAAACTAAAGTTGGGAAATTTCTGCACCGTCTTCCAGGCGGAGTTGCTCGCTATTCGAGAAGCGACCACGTACGCGCTAACACATCCTGCGCAAAATTGCCAAATATATAGTGACTCAATGTCTGCTCTCCAGACGGTTGTACAAAGCGTTCCCTCCATCCCCTAGCGGCAGATATTAGGAATAACATAAGCCAAATAACAAGCAAGGAAAACCCTCCAACTTTTTGGGTTAAGGCTCACGCAGGATTGGAGGGAAACGAGAGAACAGACAAACTGGCTAAAGCCGCATTAAAAATAAAGAAGGCCAGACTACGAAAAATGCCCGGTTTCGTTCGTTAAGCGACAGATTCGACTGAGCACGCTTAACGAATGGAACCGAAGATATACAGAAGGTGAAACAGCCTCCACCACTAAAATATTTTTCCCCGACGCCATAGACGCCTACCCTATTATTAGAAAATTAGATTTAGATCCAATAACTGTACAAGTGATGACAGGACATGGCGGGTTCTCCGAATATTTATACCGTTTTAAATGTAAGGAGAATCCGGCATGCGCCTGTGATCCAGCAAGAGAAGAGACAATTATACACCTTGTAACCGAATGCCCTATTTTTGGTAGAGAGAGAGTTGACTTAGAATTGGAGATAGGAATTAAAGTAAATAAAGATAATGTACATAAAATAATAAGAAACAAACATGTTAGAAATAGGTTTTTAAAGTATTGTATAAAAATAGCACATAAGGTAATAAATAAGAACAAATAATAGTAGTAATAAGGAATCTGTAACATAATATAAACTAATATATAATGTAAACAGCCCATAAAATAAGTAGAAATAAGAAATAGCAATAGTAATTATGTAACTAGAATTAATTAGATAAGAAAAAATTGAAAAAGAATCTAAAAAAAGAAATAAAGAAAACAGAAATAAAAATAAAAAGAATAAAAACACAAAAAATAATAGAAATGTAAAATAAAAAAGAAAGAACAAAAAATATAAAAGATGAAAAAAGTCCCTGATTTCCTCATGTCAGGGGAACTAGATTTAAAAAAAAAAAAAACCCAACCTAACCTAACCTAACCTAACCTAACCTAACTTTTTTTTTTTCGGGGAAATCATGGACTACCTCCGCCTGGGGAAAGGCGGAGGGCGTGCCGGACTCTTACCGGCTAAAACCACCCCGGTGTCTCCTCGCACGTGCGCGGGCCGCGGAATCCAAATTCTTCCGCAGCCCCACACTAGTGCTGGCCCGGTCTATCCGGGCCTCGTCTCCTGCACGGGGTAGTGAGGTTGATCACCCTGCACATCGCCTCAGAGGCGCGCGCCGACACCCGCTCGCGCCTCCGCCTCGGGTCCATCGAAGAGGGGGGGACTTCCCAAGTCCCTCGCCCTGACCCATTCTGGGGCGGAAGAGTAGCGCCGCGCGGCCCCAGCGGCGAATCTGGTCTTTGGCTCCGCCGCCAACCGTTTCGGCCGCGGAGGGTAGAGAGGCGCCCGCAATACCGACACCTTCCCCGCGGCCCCACCACCACCGCATCAACGGCGCGGCCCGTCTGAGTCGCGGAGGATAGGCGAGTGGCGCATCGCCATACCAACACCTCTTCCTCCGCGACTCCACCTCGGCTGCAGCGGTAAGGGAGCGGACCAACCTCCGCAGTAGCTCACCGACACATCCGAAGTGGGCTCAAGCCCACACGGAGTGGCCACCTCGGCCGGCCCTACACCTCGGGCCAGCCAAGGTTCCTCTTGTTCACCGCGGGCGACCAAGCGGCTTGCTAAGCCCCCGCCACGAGGCGGGAACCCGTTCTGGGGAACCTAACCTAACCTAACCTAACCTAACCTTTTTTTTTTTTTTGGGGAAATCCTCATGGACTACCTCCGCCTGGGGAAAGGTGGAGGCGTGCCGGACCTTACCGGCTAAAACCACCCTGGTGTCTCCTCGCACGCGGCAAGCGCGGGGGAATCCAAATTCTTCCGCAGCCCCACACTAGTGCTGGCCCGGTCTGTCCGGGCCTGTCTCCTGCACGGGGTAGTGAGGTGTCTGACTACCCCGTGCATCGCCTCAGAGGCGCGCGCCGACACCCGCTTGCGCCTCCGCCTCGGGTCCATTGAAGAGGGGTGGGGACTTCCCAAGTCCCTCGCCCTGGACCCATTCATGGGGCCGGAAGCGCTTAGTAGCGCCTTTCCGGCCCCAGCGGCGAATCTGGTCTTTGGCCCGCCGCCAACCAAGTTTCGGCCGCGGAGGGTGGGAGAGCGGCGCCTCGCAATACCGACACTCCTCTCCCCGCGGCCCCACCACCACCGCATCAACGGCGCGGTTCGTCTGAGTCGCGGAGGATAGGCGAGTGGCGCATCGCCATACCAACACCTCTTCCTCCGCGACTCCACCTCGGCTGCAGCGGTAAGGGAGCGGACCAACCCTCCCGCAGTAGCCCACCGACACACATCCGAAGTGGGCTCGCTGCCCACACGGAGGGTTACCCGCCGGCCCTACACCGGGCCAGCCAAGGTTCCTCTTTGTTCACCGCGGGCAAGCCACGGCTATTAAGCCCCCGCCACGACAAGGCGGGAACCCGTCTGGGGAACCTAACCTAACCTAACCTAACCTAACCTTTTTTTTTTTCGGGGAAACTGGACTACCTCCGCCTGGGGAAAGGTGGAGGGCGCCGACTCTTACCGGCTAAAACCACCCCGGTGTCCTCGCATCGTGCAAGCGCGGGGCCGCGGGAATCCAAATTCTTCCGCAGCCCCACACCAGTGCTGGCCCGGTCTGTCCGGGCTCGTCCCTGCACGGGGTAGTGAGGTGTTCGACCCGTGCATCGCCTCAGAGGCGCGCGCCGACACCCGCTTGCCTCCGCCTCGGGTCCATTGAAGAGGGGTGGGGACTTCAAGTCCCTCGCCCTGACCCATTCATGGGGCCGGAAAGGCGTTGTCCGCCCTTCTCCTGCGCTCGAGTGCGCCTTCTGCGGCCGGGGAAGGAGTCGAGATCTCCTCCTGTTCCGCAGCCTTCTGCGACATCACGTCCTCGCAGGACACCACCGCGTCCCACGACTCTGCGCTACCGACCATCTTCCGCACTAAGGCCGGCAGCGACAGATCGCTTCCTACTTCATTTGTGAGGACACGGCGCTGCCCTCCCAAGCTGCACACTCGGCGAGCGTGTGTTGCGCCGTGTCCTCCCACAATGGACGCAGTGGTGGCACCGAGGTCCGGCTCCTGTCTATGCGGCACAGGTACTTGCCGAAGCAGCCGCCCCGACAGCACCTGCGTCACCCAAACGACAGAGCCGTGCCTTCCCCGAGCCAGTCGTCGAGTACTGGCCGGATCGCCTCGACGGTAGCGAGGCCGGCGGTAGGGCGTGCAGTTTTGCCGCCATTCCGCCACAAGACCGACGGAGCTCCTCTCGGCGCAGCGCGATCTGCCGCTGCACCGGCCTCGAGCCCCGTGCCTGCTCTTCCTCGCGCCATCGATATAATGACGCGAGTACTTTTGCCTCTAAGTCCCAGGGCGGGGATCCGGCCAGGACGCAAGCCGCTCGTAGGAAATCGCGATACCCGCGGACGACTCTGACGGCCATCGCCCCTTGCGGTTTACGCAGCATGGCGAGAGGGTGCCGCCGTCATGTCCATCGCCCACACAGGGCCCCATACAGGGCCATGGACCGCACGATTCCCACGTACAACCGCCTACAGGCGGCACTCGGGCCCCGTTGGGGCAACGTTGAAAGCGCGCCTGCTGCACCCATCAATTTGGGCACCAGCCGCCGGAAGTGGGTCCGAATTCATCGGCTGTCGAGCACCAATCCCAGATACTCATGGTGGACCTGACAGCTATCCGCCCCGCAACCTAACCTTTTTTTTTTTTTTTTCGGGAAATCCTCATGGACCACCTCCGCCTGGGGAAAGGCGGAGGTGCCGGACCTACCGGCTAAACCACCCCGGTGTCTCCTCGCACGGCGCGCGGGGCCGTGGAATCCAAATTCTTCCGCAGCCCCACACCAGTGCTGGCCCGGTCTGTCCGGGCCTCGTCTCCTGCACGGGGTAGTGAGGTTTCGATCACCCTGCATCGCCTCAGAGGCGCGCGCCGACACCCGCTCGCGCCTCCGCCCGGGTCCATCGAGGGGCGGGGACTTCCCAAGTCCTCGCCCTGGACCCATTCATGGGGCCGGAAGAGCGTTTAGTAGCGCCTGCCGGCCCCAGCGGCGGATCTGGCCTGGTTCCGCTGCCAACCGTTTCGCTGCGGAGGTAGGGAGAGCGGCGCTCGCAATACCGACACCTTCCCCGCGGCCCCACCACCACCGCATCAACGGTGCGGCCCCGTCTGAGTCGCGGAGGATAGGCGATGGCGCATCGCCATACCAACACCTCTTCCTCCGCGACTCCACCTCGGCTGCAGCGGTAAGGGAGCGGACCAACCCTCCTGCAGCAGCCCACCTACACATCCGAAGTGGGCCTGCCGAGCCCACACGGAGTGGCTACCTCGCCGGCCCTACACCTCGGGCCAGCCAAGGTTCCTCTTGTTCACCGCGGTGACCAAGCCACGGCTACTCAAGCCCCCGCCACGACAAGGTGGAACCCGTTCGGGGCCCGCAACCCAACCTAACCTAACCTAACCTAACCTAACCTAACCTAACCTAACTTTGATAACGAACAGCAGCGTGACGAAACTCTAACGCGTCTATTGAATTCTAAGGTAGTGACAGCTGAACCTGCACGTAAACTCAGGCCCATGATAATTCTGAAAGGAATTTCTATTGACACCCCAGCTGAAGAATTAGTGGATATTATTAAAATGCAAAATTCTGAACTATCTGATACTATTGGGAACAGGATGACTTAAAATTTTGCTTTAAACGCACTAACAGGAACCCAAACTTATACAATGCAGTCTTTCGATCTCAACCCACAGTTTGGAGAAAATCATTAGCATGTAAACTATCCATCGATCATCAGCGTATACACGTTGAGGAATTCTCGCCATTTATGCAATGTCATAATTGTTACCAGTTTGGGCACACAAAGAATAAATACTTCGAAAACACTGCATGTGGTCACTGTGCCGCAACCGCACACAAATCAGACAATTGTCCTAAAAAGATAACCTGGACTGCGCTCATTGTATCAACTGTGTCGCACATAACACCAAGTACAGCACAAAACTTGATACCAAACATACACATCCACTGCTGCAGCCCCAGGCTGCGAGCCATAAAAGAAAGAATCATAAACCGCATAGATTATGGATCAAGTCAATAAACTGAAGTATTACAGTGTAACTTAGATAAGTCAAAGAACAGTCAACACGAATTTATTCTTTCTTTTATGGCCGGCCAATTCCAGATAGCTCTGGTGTCAGAACCCTATGTTGGATCTAGCAATATTAAATCCATCTCTGGTATCAACATATTTCAGTTCTCCAATGGTAACAGGGTTAAAGTGCATTATGACAAAATCTGGCTATGGTTCCGTACTGGGTCTATCCAATTCTCGTCAGCTAACCTTAGTGCGGTTCAATTAAATATTGGGGCTGTAAACTATACATAGCATCTGTTTATATAGAACCTAATAGTGACGATGACAATACATTGCAACGGTTAGACAACTTTTTAAAATGACCAGTAACTGCCATCAGCTGGTTGGCGGCGATTTTAACGGTTGGCACCCTATCTGGGGTAGCGAACGGGCAAACTCGCGGGGAACGAAGTTATAGACATCGCTTATGGCAATGACATGTTTTTCTGTAATAGAGGCCATACTCCTACTTTCGAGACAGTATCTTATGGGCGAGTGCAGCTCTTATATTGATCTTACACTTGCCTCTAGCTCATATATGCTCTATGCTCATATATGCTCATATATGCATATATGACCGGATTACAGACTGGAAAGTGGATCCTTCAATCTGTCTGTCTTCTGAACACAGGGCGGTGATATTCTCTGTCGCAACTCATGGTGAAAGGAGAAAACCAACAAAACAACCAGCATTCAGATACAATACGAATAATATAAAATGGGAAGAACTAAAGCCTTCCTTTGAAGCCAAAATTGTGGAATATGTACCCCAAAATGTAATGGTTGAACAGATGCAGGCAACTAGAAAATTACATAATCTCAGTTACATCGGCAATTCAAAAACATGTGATGAACTACTTCCAAGGTCAACTGGTCGAAAATACCGTTGCCCTTGGTGGACTGATGAACTTGAATGTCTCAAGAAACAAGTTATACGTAACCATCATAACATACAAAACGCCGACAAAATAAACCACTTGAATATGCCCTATTGGAAAAGAACGCTTAAAATTGCTTACTCAAAACCTTCATAGAGATTCCACGCGACACTTCAGACTTTTGTGAAAGGCAAGGGAAGGAGGATGTATGGTCCGTTACAAACAGAATTATCAAATCACGCCCACCTGCCCTACCACCAGCAACACTAAAGAAAAGCGATGGTTCATACACCACCTCCAGTCTGAAACTGCCCAAGCTCTTCTCGATAAATTTTTCCGATGATGACCTAAATGATACAACAATTAAGAAAAAGCCGGAACCTCGCAATTTCACCAAATACTCCGGATGAACCCTATGAAGAAATTCTCAGTAGCTTAAATAGTATGAACTGAAAGCACCGGCACGGACCATCTTACTTGATATTTGCTTACTATTTGTCAAAAGCTTCCCAGACCTCATCACTCAGTAATTAATCGTTGCTTTAGACTAGGATATTTTCCAGATATTTGAAGAAAGCTTTTATTAAAATTCTCCTAAGCCTCACAAGGATGACTACCTAAATATCTCTTCCTTCCGCCCCATAGGTCTGATTAATGTTTTTGGAAAATTGTTTGAAAACTTGTTATACGAAGATTAACATACTTGCACCAGAAAGATCTTTTAATCCAGCACAGTTCGGTTTTAAAGAACAAACCTCTACCGTCAATGCATTAACCAATATAATAGATACAATCAACCATGCCATAGCCAATAAAGAGCAGGTACTGCAGTTTTTAGATATCCAAGCTGCCTTTGCGCTTGGTGGCCGGCAATATACCGCCGACTACATAAAATTGATGCCCCTGTAATATCTATTCTATCCTGCGTAGCTACCAAAATCGATCTGCAATTATTCATTTCGGAGACAGCACGGCTAGTAAAACTCTGACGAGAGGTTGCGTCCAGGGTTCGGTCTGTGGCCCTTTCTTTGAATTTAATTGTGGATGAACTTCTTGACATAGACATGCCACCTGGAGTTACGATACAAGCATTTGCGGATGATATAGTCCTCCTTGTACACGCCAAATATAGTAATGATTTACAGCTTAACGCAAATAATGCTCTAAATATAATAACTGAATGGGGTCGCGAGATGAAACTTACTTTTGGAGTTGCCAAAACACAGGCCATCGCATTTACTTGCAAGGCTGCAAAATGCAAACTATATATGTCTGGTCATCAGGTGATTTTTTCCAACGAGATTAAACTTCTAGGTATTTTAATAGACAAACAGCTAAAATTCATCAAACATGTAGATTACATCGTCAACAAAGTCCGTAAACTATACACTAGGTTAATAATATTCGTCAAGCCCACTTGGGGTATCCATTCCGAGAATATAGAAATTATTTATAGACATGTAATTGAGCCAATAGTCTGTTATGCTCTATCTGGCAATCTGCAATCGGGTACAAGTGCGTAGAAACTACTCTGCAACGAAACCTTGCCCAGAATCATCCCGGCTTTAGGACCGTCAGTACAGTGGCTTGCATATCACTTGCCCAACTATGCCTGCTCCCAATAAAAATACAGGAAATAGCAGACAATGAGCGCACAAGAATCACACATGTATCACAGTACCTACCTTCTGATATCACAGTAGACGTTCCCGCTAAACCAGGAAATCTACACCCGTCTTTGCGAAAACCTATCAAATTTACTGAAAACTAACACCAACAGATGATGTTAAAATGTCTACCAAATTTACACCGATGGTAGCAAGCACAATAAAGTAGGTGCCGCATTGTGATATACAAACCAACCGGAGAAAAACTAACACGTAAATATAAATTACATGACTCGTGTTCAGTCTTTCAAGCCGAACTCCTCGCCATTTCAAAAGCCTGCGAATGGATTATGGAACACAAAATCAATCCCACACACATATTATCCGACAGTAAATCAGGACTTCAAGAAATTGCTAACGAAAATAGTTATAACTCCCTCGTAGTATCGATCCATAGGATAATACATCAGATTGAATCACTTAATTTAAAAGTAACTTTTTGCTGGATTAAAGGTCATACTGAATTTCGCAATGAAGAAGCGGATGCAGCCGCCAAAAGCGCGGCAGCCTCACACCGATCTTATGAATTTGCCAATTCCAATAACCCATGTAAAATACCTTAATCGACAGCACGCCATTAACGAAACGGAAGAATTTTACCTTCAAAGTAACAAAGGCATATACACCAAATCTTTGTCCTACATACGAGCAACTCACCCTAACTGTTAAAGCACTTGCACCTAACTTTGCCATAACCCAATATCTTAGCAATCATGGATATCATAAGGAAAACTTACATCGTTTTAAAATAACAAATGATAATAAATGAAAAAAAAAAATATAAGGAATTTGATTGTAAAACATGTGTAATATATTAACTTAGATACAGTCATAAGTTATGTATGACAAGTAGGTATAGTAATAAGTTAAATAGTAGTAGTAGTATAATGTTAGTAGATATGGTAAGTAACGTACCAGTTTTAAATAAAAAGTATGTATAAATAGCAATTATCTGCATAACAATCATAAGATTGAAAATAGAAGTATGTAACTCTGAAAATAATAGAAAAGTGTTTTAAGAGGAAGTAACAGAACTGTAATATACTTTACGTTAAAAAAAAAAAGGGAATATGAAAATAGTAATCATAACAAAAGAAATAGAAAGGTACTGCATTGACAGCAGAAATAAAAGAATAAAAAAAAAAAAAAACCCAACCTAACCTAACCTAACCTTTTTTTTTCGGGGAAACATGGACTACCTCCGCCTGGGGAAAGGTGGAGGGCGCCGGACTCTTACCGGCTAAACCACCCCGGTGTCTCCTCGCACGTGTGCGCGGGGCCGCGGGAATCCAAATTCTTCCGCAGCCCCACACTAGTGCTGGCCCGGTCTGTCCGGGCCTGTCTCCCGCACGGGGTAGTGAGGTGTTCGACTACCCTGTGCATCGCCTCAGAGGCGCGCCGACACCCGCTTGCGCCTCCGCCTCGGGTCCATTGAAGAGGGGGTGGGACTTCCCAAGTCCTCGCCCTGGACCCATTCATGGGGCCGAAAGGGCGTTGTCCGCCCTTCTCCTGCGCTCGGTGCCTTCTGCGGCCAAAGGAGTCGAGATCTCCTTTCCTGTTCCGCAGTTTCTGCGACATCACGTCCTCGCAGAAGGACACCACCGCGTCCCACGACTCTGCGCTACCGACCATCTTCCGCACTAAGGCCGGCAGCGACAGATCGCTTCCTACTTCATTTGTGAGGACACGGCGCTGCTCCTCCCAAGCTGCACACTCGGCGAGCGTGTGTTGCGCCGTGTCCTCCACACAATGGACGCGGTGGCATTCGAGCGTCCGGCCCTGTCTATGCGGCACAGGTACTTGCCGAAGCAGCCGTGCCCCGACAGCACCTGCGTCACCCTAAACGACAGGGAGCCGTGCCTTCCCCGAGCCAGTCGTCGAGTACTGGCCGGATCGCCTCGACGGTAGCGAGGCCGGCGGTAGGCGAAGCCTTGCCGCCATTCCGCCACCAAGACCTGACGGATTCTCGGCGCAGCGCGATCTGCCGCTGCACCGGCCTCGAGCCCGTGCCTGCTCTTCCTCGCGCCATCGATATAATGACGCGAGTACGCCTCTAAGTCCCAGGGCGGGATCCGGCCAGGACGCAAGCCGCTCGTAGGAAATCGTGCGATACCCGCGGACGACTCTGACGGCCATCGCCCTTTGCGGTTTACGCAGCATGGCGAGAGTGCTGGCCGTCATGTCCATCGCCCACACAGGGGCCCCATACAGGGCCATGGACCGCACGATTCCCACGTACAACCGCCTACAGGCGGCACTCGGGCCCCCCAAGTTGGGAAGCAACGTTGAAAGCGCGCCTGCTGCACCCATCAATTTGGGCACCAGCCGCCGGAAGTGGGTCCACCATCGGCTGTCGAGCACCAATCCCAGATACTTCATGGTGGACTCGACAGCCATCCGGGCCCCGCTGACCACGATGTGTGATCCCGAGGCGGCGCGCGTCGAGAGGCCATGGAACTCGATGGCCTGACTTGTTTAGGGCCACCTCCAGGCCCAGGCGCCGGATGCGGTTCACCACTTGTGACACCGCAGCCGTGGCAACCAACGCTGCCTCCCTGTGCGAGCTCCCCCGGGCAGTGACAAGCGTGTCGTCTGCATAACACGTCAAGTCGGCGCCCGACGGGAGTTCACCTCTCAGCACCCAGTCGTAGCCGATGTTCCACAGGAGCGGTCCCAAGACCGATCCCTGCGGAACACCGCACGACATGACGCGCCGACCAGCGCCGTCACGTCCCCGATACGTAACGCATCTCTCTTCAAGGTAAGCCCCTATTGTGCGGCGGAGGTAGGGAGGCACGCGATGGTAATTCAGCGCCCCGAATACAACTCCAGGGTAGGGTGTTGAAGGCGTTGGAGATGTCTAAAGACACCGCCAGCACCACCCCACCCCGGGATACTGTCTCCTCCGCCAGTCCAGCCAGCCAGTCCCTCACGCGCGTAATAGCGTCTATGGTGGAGCGCCCGCGACGAAAACCAAATTGGTTCTCGTCCAGGTCCGGCCCCTCTCTGCACAAGTGGCTGACGAGGCAATCTGCGATGATACGCTCAAAAGTTTGCCCGCCTCGTCAAGCAGCACTATGGGCCGGTACGCGGACGGTGAGTCCGTGGGCCCTCCTTCCTGAGCAGGACCAACCTCCACACACTGGGAAGCTGACCCTGCTGGAGACATGCCGTGAAGAGCCCCTCAACTGGGGCTCTAGCTCCTTCAGAGCCAGGACGAGAGCTCGACCAGGAACCCGTCGGGTCCGGGCGCTGCGTTCTTATCCCGGAGTCGCGACACGGCCGCTCGTCTCTGCTTGCGTCACCTCGGGGACATCGGTGCTCTCCTCTTCTGGAGAGTCTGTGGCTGAGAAGCCATCGCCGGGGAACGTGTCCCACTCGTTCAGGAAGAGAGCCGATACCACCGCCTCTAGCAACTGGGGTTGCATGCCTTGTGTTAGTGGAGGCGCCCAGGACGCAACTTGCCCTGTACCAACGGTAGGGGCGCCCCACGGATCCCGATCTAGGGACCCCAGCAGCTCCTCCCTGGCACGCGACTTTGAGTCGCCGATGGCCAGCCACAGAGTCTTAGACGCGCGGTACACCTCATATAGCGTCCTCCTCGGCGGAATCCCGTCGACGCCGCCTCCGGTATCGGGTGTACCGGCGACGAGCCGCAACGCACGCTATGCGCAATTGCGCGATCTCGGCGGTCCACCAGTACACCTGGTGCTTGCGGACCGTTGGCGGACACGGGGCATGGACGCGTCGCAGATCTGCATCATCGCCCCGCGAAACCGTAGCGCCACCGCTTCGACGTCGACGGGCCGTCCGTCGTCGACTCCAGATCCAGGACTGACTAAGGCAGCTTCTCGAGTAGTTCCTCGTCGATGCGCTTTAGCGCCCAACGCGGGCCGTCGTTAATCGGGTTGTTGGATGGCGGCCGCTCGCGGACTGGCAGAGACGTCGAACCGGATATATCGATGGTCCGACATCCACCTCTACGGCGACACGCCAGTCGCGGACTCGGCTGGCGACAGAGGCTAGCGAGCGAGACGTCCACTATCGACCCGCCCCGCTGCCGCACGCACGTGTATTCCGAACCCCGATTCAGGACGACCAGACCAGTCGTCACCGTCCACTTTCTAGCACCTCGCCCCGAGGGTCAGTGACCGGAGATCCCCACGCCGATGACTGGCGTTGAGATCTCCGAGCACCAGAACAGGACGAGGGTGATAGCGGCCTCACGACGGCGCCCAACTCGACAAGGAAACCTCAAAGTCGGCGAGACTTTGTTGGGGAGAAATACGCCCCTTAATAACGATGCCGCCCGAGGCAGCAGCAACCCAGCCGCGGCCCCGAGACGGGTCGATCAGAGTCTCGTTAATAATGGCCACCAAACCGTCAGCGCATCCCAACCAGTTGTCACGGGCGGGAATGAAGTACGGTTCGGCGACCACAGCCACGTGAATCGACCACCTGCCATGCTCTGGAGTAGGAGATCCTGAGCCTGGCACAGTGGTTGATATTGCCCCCTGAGAAAACGGAATTGTGCCGTTACCGACATTCCATTCCCTCGGCAACGGTCCTGGGCTGGAGTCGGCCGCGGAGCTGCTAGCCTGCGGGGCAGCGAGGTTAACCCGGCAGGCTTAGTGCCCTCTCTTTCTTTCTTTTGGCCTTGCTGGCAGGCGCCCCACAGGCCCCTCCGCCACTCTGTGCTCCGCTGGCCTTCCCGCAGCAGAACAAAGGCTGCAGTTAAGCGCCGCGGTGCACAGGGCCGCTGTGGCCAGGCTGGCCGCAGCGATAACAAAGGTCACTACGGTCAACCTCGGCGGTGCACTTCGCCCGGACGTGCCCTTTTCCAGGCACCGGAAGCACCGCAGGCCGGGGCTGTAGTAGCTTGGTCCTTGCCGCCACCCAGCCTACCAGCAATCTGCCGCTATCGGCGATCTTCTTCGCCGACGCTACAGGGCACCGAACCCAGACCGCGCCGAGTCCGGTGGCGTCGGTGCGTATATCGCCAGCCCGCACCTTGTCCGGCGGACACTCCGCTTCTGGCAACGGCCGCCCACCTCCTCAGAGGTCACCGAGTCGTCCAGGCCAGCAATCCGCACCTCTGCGGTTTTCATTGGTCTGAGACCCGGACGTCCTCAGGGTTGAGGACCTCCTCATCTTGGCGGCCAGTGCATCCGCCTTTTCGGCACTGCCGCTCGCAGTACCAGCCACTTGAACAGCCGCGCACCCGTGACAGCCTGCTTGAGGGTGATGACCAGGCCAAGATCTGATAATTTGATCTTGGCCTTGGCCTCGGCGATGACCGACTGGTACGTCACGCCACGCTCCACAGCTCCGGGCTGCAACGTTAGCGTCACAGCATTGGACCGCGGAACATGCACAGTCGGTCTTTGCGACCGCCTTTGGCAGTCCGCCGCGCAGGTTTAGGAGCCGTCTTTTGCCCGCCTGGCGCATGCAACTGCTGCGGCCTTCTTGGCGGCTTTGCGGGTTTTGCGGCCCACGACTTTCGCCCAGGTCTCCCTAGACCTGGCAGTCGGGCTGGTCGCTGAGGGCTCCTCCGCGGGCTTTTTGTTACCCTCCGCGGCCTTTGAAACGCAAGTCTCGGCGGCTCCTCAGTCCTCCGCGTGTCAGCTGCCAAAGGCGGACGGAGGATTTCCGCCGGGAGACGCCGAAATTGCCTCCAGCCGAGCGTTAACCATGCTCCCGCACTGGAGCATGCAGAGCCGGACAATGCGCTCGACCTCTTCGTCGGTACGAGGGCTTGCCGGTCGCGGTGCGGGAGTCGGGGCCACCAGGGTGCGGCATCGGTGGACGTGCGTCGCTGTTGCTCGCTTAGCGCAGCGACTGCCGCCGGAGGTCCTCCAGGTCATTTCTGAGGCGGCTGTTTTCCTCCTGCAGCTTTGCGACCTCGTCAGAGGCCGTCCTGTTGAGGAGGATGCCAACCGCCTCCTGATATCAGCGGCAGCCTCCTTTAAGCCACGGGTGAACGTCCTTTCAGGCTGCCGGACTTGGTGGCAACCTTCAGGACTAAGTCCACCCCATCTAGGGCCAGCTGGCTCAAGGCCACCGCAGATGGCCTCCCTTCCGCTGCAAGAGCAGCTCGTCGCTCGCGAGCGCGTCGGGCCATTTCGATACTTCGTCGGCCGCGACGGCTTTGCGCTGCTCCTCTTGGCGGCGTTGAGCTCCGCCTTGAGCTCCCCAGCGAGGCACAGCCACCGCCAACCCAACCTAACCTAACCTAACCTAACTATATCTCTGCCGAATATTGTCTGAAATTTGTGTTTTATATCTTAAATTACTGGACTAATTTAGAAATATCTATTTGCAACGTTTTGAGTCGATTTTGGCAATTTTAAAATTTTAATTTTACATAGACGTTTAATATATTATTTTTCGAGTACTTCAAAATTTTCGATTTTTCCTCGTTTTTGCTTCAGTTAGGTCCGTATAGCTCCAAAATTGTCTCCCCAGCCGAAATCTGAAACAAAACACGCGAATTAGTGAAAATTTTTAAAAGTTGTGAAACCGAGTTATAGGTGAAGTCCAAATTCAATAAAATTAACTATATCTCTGCCGAATATTGTCTGTAATTTGTGTTTTATATCTTAAATTACTGGACTAATTTAGAACTATCTATTTGCAACGTTTTGAGTCGATTTTGCAATTTTTAAAATTTTAATTTTACATAGACGTTTAATATATATTTTTTCAGTACTTCAAAATTTTCGATTTCCTCGTTTTTGCTTGCTCAGTTAGGTCCGTATAGCTCCAAAATTGTCTCCCAGCCGAAATCTGAGTTTATAGTGTTAGTGAATATTTCGCCTTCCCACCCATCCTGGTTTTATTACTTAGGTATAGTTTCATTTGTTAGTTTGCTTTTGACAACAAGATTCGTATTGATCGTGCCGTAATTTTCGACAGGTTGTGATATTACCAAACTATATTTTAAAATTTTTGACAATTTAATTTGACATATTTTAACATATTTTTATTTTATTTTATTTTATTTACTTTTTATATACTTTATTGTCTTATTGGGCAAATTATTGATTATTTTAAGTTTTTTGTATTGACAAAGCCCTTTGAAAGAAAATAAACATGTTCAAGACACCCCTGCAAACAAGTCTGAATCTTCGACGGTGGACTCGAATATGAGAACCGAAAGAGGATCTTCGGTGGTAAAGACAAAGGTAACATCCTGGTAAGGAAAAGTGTTGTGAGCTGGAATCGCGTCTTGGTTCTGTATCCAAATCAAAGACAACCACAATGCCGCCAAAGCAAAAGTCAAAATCTCCTGCTGCAGAAAGTGATGAAAACCAAGAGGTTGTAGAAACGACCAAATACTTAAATAGAGCTCAAGAGGCGAAAGCCTACTTGGTAAAAATAAAATTATTATTAAATAGCTCACGTAATTTGAAAACGGAAATAAAAGACAAAATAATAGAAGCAGTAGACAAATTATATGGATTGTCAAAGGAAGTTGAAGAAGGTAACGGATATAGTATAGAAAAAGTAAAGATAGATCAAGAGAAAATCGAGAAACAGAACACGAATTAATAAGAAAATGGAAGAGCATTGCAAATTTCTAACAGTATGCAGAACCGAAACCCAACGTTTGAGCGAAGAGATGAAAATCCACAGAGAGGAGCTTATCACCTACGCAAGTGTGACAGCAAATCGGACCAAAAGACAGCCCCTTGAGCATATCACACCCCACTCTACAAGCCACTCTATAAGCACAGTATCTCCACAAATGCACTCCATCATAGTAACATCAGGCAATGCACAAGACACTAGTGGTGAAGTCCTCGAAAAGATAAGAGTGGCGGTGGATGCAAAGGTGAAAGGTTGAAGGTAGATAAAGTAAGAAAGGCTCGAGACCAGAAGGTGATCGTTGGTTGTGACACCAGGGAGGAAATGGTAAAGGTAGCTGACCGACTGAAAGCCAGTGATACGGGGCTCTCAATTGAGGAAACCAAAAATAAAGACCCACTGGTCATATTGAAGGACGTACTGCTGATTAATACCAATGAAGATGTAATCGCTGCAATCAAGAACCAGAACAAAAACTTGCTGGAATCTTTGAAAAGTGAAGAGGTGAGGTTAGTAGTACGATTCCGAAAAGACCAGAATCCTACACGAACCATGTGATCCTTCAGGTCTCCCCACCAGTGTGAAACGACTGGTAGAGATTGACGTACATGGACTTGCAGCGTGTGGTGCTGACCAATCACCACTAGTGCAATGTTCCAGGTGTCTTGCATATGGGCATGGCAAAAGACACTGCAAAGAGACAGAGGACAAATGTTCTCATTGCGGAGGTCCACATATGAAAGTCTCATGTACTGCGTTCATCGATGGAAAATTGCCATCTTGCACCAATTGCCTTAGGGCGAAATTGACCGCACAAATCATAACGCATCGACAGCGACTGTCCAGTGGTAGAAAGTGGGAAACAATAGCAAGAACAAGTGTGGCATATTGCTAAAAGTAGAGCTTTAGGGACAGAAGCAAAACTTAGGTAGACAAAATAGAAAAGCTTATATCCATCTTCGGGCACAAGCTAACCTTCAGAGAAAGGAACTGGCAACGACCGAATTAATGCTCGAAGCAAGCAAGAGCGGAATTAGCTTTGCCCTGATACAGGAACCATACGTTGGGGAATAGGATGTATGAAGGACTACCGGGGAGTTCGTGTGTTCCAGTGCTCCAAGAGAAGGGAAGGTGTAGTGGCGGCAATCGCTGTCTTCGATAGTAATATCGATATCACTCAATGTCCATCTCACCACGAACAACATCGCAGTGGTTAAAATAAGAACGGACACCTGAGTTAGGAGGATCTCATTATATCTAGAACCGGACTCACCTATTGAACCGTACCTAGCTCAACTGAAAATCATAGTTATGAGAATGGGAAAACCCAAATACTTATAGGAGGGGACGAAATGCGTGAGTCCATGGTGGGAAGCGTGAGAGAAGATGAACGAGGAGAAGCATTTTTGGTACCCTGGATGAACTTGGCCTCTGTATACTAAATGAAGGAGACAGACCGACTTTCGACACAATAAGAGGAGGTAAAAGATATATGAGCCACGTGGACATCACAGCGTGCTCTGAAAATTTGTTGAAACTGGTGGAGAACTGAAAGTAGATGATAGCATGACAAGTTCGGACCATAACACAATTACATTTCAAATAAAATTAACGAAATCATTTGGTGTTTCAATAAAAGAACTAAGGTTATACAACACCAAAAAGGCAATTATTGACCGATAAAAACATAACCAAAACAGAAATTGATAATATAAGACATAGTAAAATTTGGAAAATCATTTAGGAAAATATTTAGAAGTAATAAAGAAGTATGTGATGCTACCATTCCAAAAAGAAAAATCAAAATAAACTTACATTGCCGTGGTGGAATGATGAACTTGTTTTGCTTAAGAAGGACGTCACTACCAAAAGCGCCGTATAGATGTGCTGCTCCCGTACGAAAAGCCGACGTCGTTGCAGCGTACCGGAAGCGAAACCATACGAATGCGAAGCAAAAGTCTCAGGTAAAAGTTGAAAAGAGTTCTGTGGTAGACAGGACAGGAAGGGTTATGGGACGGGATATATCGGTTATCGGCAGAACTACAAAAGGCACGAAGATCTGCCTCTTTTCAAAGGTGGAAAAATACTCGATAACACCGATTCAGCAAAGATGTTGGCCGAGACCTTTATCCGAAGACCTAGTTGAGGCTGATAACGCAGAACACCAGCGTATCAGGGATCTAGCTGAAAAGTCAATGAAGGGACACAAGATACTTGTGACCCACCATTTACAGTCGCAGAGCTAAAACACGCAACCAACAGCTTCAACCGGAAAAAGGCTCCGGGTGGAGACGGATTCACGGCTGATATTTGCCGACAAGTTATCCTCCATAACCCAGAGCTTTACCTCAGCCTAGCTAACAAGTGTTTGGAGTTAGGACACTTTCCCACAGTGTGGAAAAAAGCGGTAGTAGTGGTCTTGAGAAAACCAGGGAAAGAAGACTATACGCACCCCAAAGCTTATAGACCGATAGGCTTGCACCAGTTATGGGTAAAATCCTGGAGAAAATGACTATCAGAAGGAAGGTGGCACATCCAACCTGGGGAGTACCCACAATACGGCTTCACGCCACAGAAAAGCACCAAGACTCTATGACATGATGGAATATATAAGAACACAAATACAAAATAAAAAAATAATTATCATGGTATCACTAGACATAGAGGAGCCTTCGATAGTGCATGGTGGCCATGATACCGATTGCCTGAGGAAAATGCCCATAAGACGGTTGATGGATAGTTATCTCCAGGATAGAAAAGTTAGCATCAGGTACGCTGGGTAGAGCACAACCAGGACACTTCAAAGGGGTGTACAGGGTTCTATATAGGGGACCGGTACTGTGGAATTTGCTTCTTGATCCTCTGCTAGGAGTTGAAGCAAGAGGCGACCGGTGTCAGGCTTTTGCCGACGATATCGTCCTCCTGTTTGCTGGACACGGCACTTGAAATCCAGAGGCGTGCAAATGCGCTCGAGCATGTTCGGAGGTAATTCGTAATAAACTGAACTTTGCGCCACATAAGCAAGGCTAAGGCTATAATTACTAATAGTGTAAAATACGATTCACCACGTCTGAGCATGGGCGGGATAGACGCAGATGAAAGTGCTCGGTCTCACCGTTGATAGGAAGCTCACATTTAAAATCTACGTAAAAAATGTGTGCAGGAAGGCCACAGCTCTTTACGCACAATTATCAAGAGCTGCCAAAATCAGTTGGGGCCTTCAACCCGAAATCATAAGGACGATATACGTGGCGGTTGCTGAACCGGTTGCCTTGTATGCAGCGAGCGCGTGGGCGCCAGCCGTCAGCAAACTGGGAGTCCGAAGACTTCTCAACACCGTGCAAAGAGGATTCGCTCAGAAAATTATTAAAGCATACCGTACCGTGTCTCTACACTCGGCGCTAGCGCTGGCAGGTCTGCTTCCTCTGGACCTAAGAATCCAGGAAGCATCAACCCTCTTAGAGCAAAGAGAGGAAAGCCCGCCGGTTCTGGGGACCGAGGTGGAGACAAGGGCGAAACTTACAGAACTGCCCCACCCAGCAACGAAACGAGACTCAATAACACCCAGAGTCTCCGAATATTTACCGACGGGAGCAAAATAGAGGGAAAGGTCGGAGCAGCACTTTCCATTTGGAACAGTTCAGCCGAGATCCGAACTCTAAAGCTTAAACTATCGGACTACTGCACCGTATACCAGGCAGAATTGCTGGCCATATAGGGCAACTGAGCGAATTCTTAACAGCGCTGAAGTAAGCTTTGGCGTTTACAGCGACTCGAGATCGGCACTGAAACCATTGTGAACCTAGACCCCAGCATCCTCTAGCAGTAAAGGCCCGTAAAACATACATACCATCATGGAGCAACAAAAAGTATCCAACTTTTTGGATAAAAGCCCATGGTCTAGCAGGAATGAACGTGCTGACGAATTGGCTAAACTCGCTGCTCTAAGGATAAAAGGTAAACCGGACTACGACCTATGCCCGGTCTCCTACGTAAAAGTGTAATCCGTAAAGACTCTATTGAAAAATGGAATCACAGGTATGTAGAGGTGAAACGGGTCAAATCACTAAAAATTCCTCCCAAGTGTCAAAGACGCTCACAAAGTGATAGGCGACAGCACTGTCTCCGATAATGATCAAGCGATGACCGGGCATGGTGGGTCTCCGAGTATCTGTACCGATTCCGATGCAAGAGAACCCTTCATGTGTCTGTGAGCCAGGAGTTGAGGAGACAGTGCTGCACGTACTTCTTGAGTGTCCCAGGTTCGGCAAACAAAGGTACGATTTTGAGACTTCGACCGGAGTGAGACTCGAAGAAGAGAAGTTATATATTATTAGATAGTAAAATCACTCGAAGTAAGTTCATTAAATTCTGTGAAGAAATAATTAATGGGGTCGTGAAAAATAACCGAATTTAAATGATATTTTTAAAGTTTTATACAATTTAATGTATTTTAAACCGTCTCATAAAAATAATAACAATACGTCAATTATGTAAATAATAATAAAAATAATTAAAAAGGGTAATAACAATTAAAAAATTTCAATTCAATCTATTTATTATTTTCTATCAAATGTAATGTTATTTATAAATATAGTTACAAAAAATGTCAATAGAACCTACTATACTATATGCTGCAAGCTGCTGGGTAGAATCGACCAATAAAAAGTACATCCAACAAGACTCAACAGACTAACTCGTCTTTTTGGAATACGCAGTAAAGGCCATAAAACAAACTCATTGATTTCAAGCACCTACTCGCCAGAATAATACCGCTTGCACTAAGAGTAAAAGAAAATGCCGAAATTTATGAAATCAAAAGAGGAAAACAAATTGCTGCCCTACCTGGAAGGATAATGGAAACTAGGCTAAGTCCTTTCCAACTACCACATCCAGCCGAAAGAAGACAAAGAACATATAGGCTTATAAATAAAATAGAGGATATAGCCATGATAGACAACGACTGGCCAAATATATACACAGATGGTAGCAAAATCGAAAACAAAGTAGGCTTTGCAGTAACAGTCTGGAAGGGCGATATAGAAATTAAAAGAACCACCTCTCGCCTTGAAAGCTACTGCAGTGTGTATCAGGCAGAGTTGATTGCAATATTAAAAGCTGTATAGTTTGTTTCTGAATCTGTTAAGTATCCTAAAGCCAATATATTAAGTGACTCAAGATCGGCCATTGAAAGTATCTGCAATCCATTATCACTACATCCTATTGTAGCGGAGATACAAGACAGAATAACTAAATTAGAGAAGAATAGCGGACGAATTGAACTGTTCTGGATAAAAGCGCACTGCGGCATTCCTGGCAATGAACGAGCTGACGAACTAGCTAAAAATGCTGCCATTAAAAATAAACAGCGCCCAATATATGACAAGTTCCCCCTATCTTATGCCAAGCAACTCACTAGAAATGCTACTCTCATGATCTGGCAACAGAAGTACATCGAATCTGCAGGCAGCGAAACAATAAAAATATTCTTCCCAAATGTATCAATAGCTTATAAAATATTAAAAGATATCAAAATTACTAACCTTGAAACACAATTGTTTACTGGACATGGGGGAAATAAATCCTATTTGTATCGGTTTAAGCTATCGACAAATCCACATCATAACTTATGATAATGAAATTGATCAAACAATAGAGCACATTATCACACAGTGCCCAAAATTTAACAAAATTAGATATGAATGCGAGTGCAGCGTGGATATGTTGATCAAGAAAGACACTATATCAAAAATGATGGAAGATGACAATCGCCGATCTATATTCATGCAATTTGCACTTTCTGCAATTAGAGTTATAAATAAAGAAAATGGAAGTAAATTGTAATATACATTAAATAAGAGTTAAACTTTGCTTAATAATAATATACAAATTGATATTTGATTTTTGCTTTTGCTACAAATTTATTGATAAAAATGATGGTTCAATATGTAGGTATAATATAACATTAAAACACAATTATTAGTTATGTATTAGCAATGAGAAACAGTAATAAGTTAGGTAGTAGTATTGATATTATGTTAGTAGATATAGAAACAAGTAATGTATAAGTCAATATAGTAAAAGTAATAAATGAGTAGATATAGTAACAAATAATGCATTAGTAAGAAGCTGTATAATGATCATGAGATTAAATATAAAGAAGTATATGTTTGTGAAAATAATAGAAGTAAGCATAAGTTAACAGAAAGTTAATTGTACAATTTACTGAAAAAAAAAATATGCATTTGATTGTAAAACATGTATAATATATTACTTAGATACAGTCATAAGTTATGTATTAGTAAGTAGGTATAGTAATAAGTTAAATAACGATCATAATATTGAAAAATAGAAGTATGTAACTCTGAAAATAATAGAAGTAAGCATGTTTTAAGAGGAACTAATTGAACTGTAATATACTTTACGTAAAAAAATCATCCCACTCATCCCACGACTCTGCGCTACCGACCATCTTCCGCACTAAGGCCGGCAGCGACAGATCGCTTCCTACTCATTTGTGAGGACACGGCGCTGCTCCTCCCAAGCTGCACACTCGGCGAGCGTGTGTTGCGCCGTGTCCTCCCACAATGGACGCAGTGGTGGCACCGAGCGTCCGGCTCCCTGTCTATGCGGCACAGGTACTTGCCGAAGCAGCCGTGCCCCGACAGCACTTGCGTCACCCTAAATGACAGGGCCGTGCCTTCTCCCGAGCCAGTCGTCGAGTACTGGCCGGATCGCCTCGACGGTAGCGAGGCCGGCGGTAGCGCAGAAGCCTTTGCCGCCATTCCGCCACCAAGACCTGACGGAGCTCCTCTCGGCGCAGCACGATCTGTCGCTGCACCGGCCTCGAGCCCGTGCCCGCTCTTCCTCCGATATAATGACGCGAGTACTTTCGCCTCTAGGTCCCAGGGCGGGGATCCGGCCAGGACGCAAGCCGCCTCGTAGGAAATCGTGCGATACCCGCGGACGACTCTGACGGCCATCGCCCTTTGCGGTTTACGCAGAATGGCGAGTGCTGGCCGTCATGTCCATCGCCCACACAGGGCCCCATACAGGGCCATGGACCGCACGATTCCACGTAAACCTAACACCTAACCTTTTTTTTTTTTTTTTTCGTGGAAATCCTCATGGATACCTTCCGCTGCGGGGCAACGAAAGGTTATGCCGGACTCCTACCGGCTAAAACCCCACGGTGGTCACCATCAGCGTATACGAGGTCTGTAAAACAGAGGGAATCAGTAAACGTAGGGTCACTTGATGATTCAAGTGATCCACCTTTCACGGTAGAGGAGCTTATGTGGGCTGCGTCCAGCTTTAATCGAAGCTCCAGGAAATGATGGTCTCACAGCCGATATCTGCGCAGCGGCTATTGCCCTGGACCTGCCACTGTTTTTGCACCAGCCAATAAGTGTCTGGAGCTGGCCTTCCTAATAAATGGAAGGAGGCGACAGTAGTAGTTTTATGAAAGCCTGGTAAAGAGGACTACACGCCCCAAGTCCCACAGGCCGATTGGCTACTGCCTGTTCTAGGAAAGTCCTAGAAAATGATGGTGCGGAGAATCAAGCGGCACATCGTACCCAAATTACAAAAAGCAATATGGCTTTATGCCACAGCGCAGCATTGAGGACTCCCTCTATGACATGATACAGCTTATAAAAGCTAACATCAATGATAAAAATTGATGTATTAGTATCACTTGACAGAGGGAGCCTCGATAACGCCTGGTGGCCAGCTGTACGATGTGCACTTGCAAGATCAGGATGCCCCATAAACATCAGACGATTAGTGGACAGCTACCTGAACGATAGATCTGTACATTAAATATTCAGGGCGGAATGGGGCAAAACGACCACGAAGGGGTGCAGGGCCTGATAGGCGGTCCACTTTTTGGAATCTTCTGTTGGATCCACTCCTGAAACAGCTAACGGATAGAGGGGTACTGCCAGGCTTTCGCGGACGACGTGGTCCTAATATTCACCGAGACAAGGGTTTGAAGTGCAGGAGAGAGTCAATGCAGCCTCGCACATGTTCGGAGGTGGGGAGTCGAAAACAAACTAACATTTGCACCTCAGAAAACCAAAGCAATGGTTATTACAAAGAAAATCAAATTTGACTCGCCACTTTTGAACATGGGTGGGAAAGCATTGCTATATCAAAAGAAATAAAATACTCGGCCTCACAGTCGATGACAAGCTGACCTTCAACACGCACGTGAAGAATGTGTGCTGCAAGGCTCAAAATATATATCGTCAGCTGTAGAGCCGCAAAGGTTCATTGGGGCCTAAACTCCATTATTAGGACCATCTACATCGGTAGTGGAGCCAATCATTATGTATGCGGCAAGCGTGGTCGCCGGCGACAAAAAAAAGCTTATTAAAAACAGTTCGATGCGGTACAACGCGGGTTCGTACAGAAAATAATTAAATCATATAAAACTGTATCTTTGACTGGCCTACTACTCGCCGGGCTGCTTCCTTGACCTGAGGGTCCGGGAAGCAGCCTTGCTATGAAGAAGAAAGGTTACTCCCGGCGAGTGGTGGGGACAGGAAATGGAGAAAAGTAGAGTTTCAGACGCCACACCTCGCGGATCAGCAAGGCTCCAATTCACATGTCTGGAGGACGGCACAAATCGACCAACAAGACAACAAAGGCCTCAAAATTTTACAGACGGCAGTAGGATTGACGGTAAAGTCGGCGCTGCGTTATCCATATGGAATAACGCAGTGAGACTAGTCACCGAAAATTAAAGTTAAAATTCTGCACCGTTCCAGGCTGAGTTGCTGGCCATATTGAAGCAAGTAGGCACGCTCAAAGACCCGGCAGAGAGCTGTAATATATATAGCGACTCTAGATCTGCCCTCCAGACAGTTGTCCAAAACGTTTCCTCCATCCCAGCGGTAGAAACAAGAGAAATATCACCAAATGTAAACAAGGGAAACCTTAACCTTTATTGTTAAAGCACACGCAGGATTGAGGGAACGAGAGGGCGGATCTACTAGCCAAAGAAGCCGCAATAAAATTAAATGTAGGCCGCACTACGAAAAGTGTCTGGTTTCGTTCGTCAAGCGACAGATCGTCTGGAATCGCTTGACGAATGGAATCGACGATATATGGAAGGAGAAACGGCTTCCACCACAAAGGTGTTTTTCCCGGATGCCGTGAGTGCATACCCTATTGTACGAAAAATAGTAATGGATCCAATTATTGTACAAGTGATGACAGGACATGGCGGGTTCTCTGAATACCTATACAGGTTCAAATGCAAGGAGAGTCATGTATCTGCGATCCAGAGAAGGAGGAATCCATTATCCACCTCATAACGGAGTGCCCTATACTGTAAAGAGCGAACAGATATAGAAATAGAGATAGGAATTAAGATAGATAAGGAAAATGTATATAAAATTATAAGTAATAAATATGTTAGAAATAGGTTTTTAAGTTACTGTAAGAATATAGCAAATAAAGTTGTAAATCAGAATAAATAAGAGTAGAAATATGAATCTGTACATATATATATGAAAATATATAATGTAAACAGCCCACAATAACTAGAATAAGAAATTGTGTTAAGTAATTAAGAAAATGTACTAGAATTAATAAGATAGAAAATGAAAACCTAAAAAGAAACAAAGAAACCAGAAAATGAATAAAAAGAAAATAAAAATAATACAAAAAATAAGGACATAACAAAAAATAATAGCAAATACAACAAAAAGATGAATAACGTCCCTGATTCCACATGTCAGAATCAGTACAAAAAAAAAAAAAAAAAAAAAAAAAAAAAACCCAACCTAACCCAACTCAACCTAACCTAACCTAACCTAACCTAACCAACCTAACCTAACCCAACCCAATCCCAACCTAACCTAACCTAACCTAACCTAACTCCAACCCAACCCAACCTAACCCAACTTCCAACCTAACCTAACCTAACCTAACCTAACCTAACCCAACCTAACCTAACTCAACCTAACCCAACCTAACCCAACCTAACCTAACCCAACCTAACCTAACCTAACCTAACCTAACCTAACCCAACCTAACCCAACCTGTTCCAACCTAACCTAACCCAACCTAACCTAACCTAACCCAACCTAACCCAACCTAACCTAACCCAACCTAACCTAACCTAACCCAACCTAACTCAACCCAACCTAACCTAACCTAACCCAACCTAACCCAACCTAACCCAACCTAACTCAACCCAACCCAACCTAACCTAACCTAACCTAACCCAACCTAACCTAACCTAACCTAACCTAACCTAACCTAACCTAACCTAACCCAACCCAACCTAACCTAACCTAACCCAATCCCAACCTAACCCAACCTAACCTAACCTAACCTAACCTAACCTAACCTAACCTAACCTAACCTAACCTAACCTAACCTAACCTAACCTAACCTAACCTAACCTAACCTAACCTAAGTCCAGTGTCAACTGCCGTCACGAACGCCACGTTTCTGTGTTGCTCCGCGCTTTAAAAATCGTAAAAATAGGCTCAAACCGATTTTAGTGTGTTATATGTCAAAGTTGCGCTTGACTGCGGTTTAAACTCGTGAAAACCGCAAGAAAATCGGAGTTTTTGTGAAAAGTTATAGTGAAAAAGTGATTTTCAAAATTTCAAAATTTTCAAAGTGAAACGCTGCGCGATTAAGCCACATTCTTACTTTTTAAAGTGCGGCCTTAAAGCTATCATCGGCCCCTACATAAGTGGAAAATATTAGATTTTTATGACTCATAGTTTAAGAGAAAAAGGCAAAAAAACAAGTGCCACGTGGGCACGTGTTTTTTGATCCAGAACCGTGCGGCTGTTTTTGGAGCCGAATTCCAGTTGCGAGCGTGGAGTGGAGTCGGGAACAATTTACGGAACAATAAAAAGTTAAGTGGATGAAGAGTTATTAAATTTTTTAAAATCGGCAAAATTTGAGAGGTAAATTACTTCAAAACTAAAGTGAAGACCCCCAGTTTTTATAATAAAATATTGTTAATAGTAAAGTAAGGAATGTATATATAAAATTTTAGATTTTTTTAGTAAGTAGTTTTTAAGTTAGGATTTTTTAAAATTTCTAATTGTACACGTGATACCTTCTTATTGAGTGTTAATAAATTACAAATATATATACAAATAAAGCTTAGTTATTAAAACGTATCAGAATTTTTGTAGATTTTAAAAACAAAATTAGCTGTAAAATCAAAATTTATTAAAAATTATAATATTTTTGTAAAAATTTAAACATAGGGGATTAAATCACAAAGATTTATATATCTATAAGCTCGACACGGGACCTTTAAATGAACCAAACACGGGCCGAATCGGTTAAAAGACGCCCAAAGTAACATCTTTCAGTCTGAACTGGCGGCCATTTTGAAAACTAGAAAACCTTATATCTGCCGAACTAGGAGTCCTAGAAGACTGGGATTTTGACCAAGACTTACGAAAGGAGGCTGGAACAGAAAATTAGGGTTTCAGGAAATTTCAGAATCCAAAATTATTAATCCTGAAAGTTACAGGACAGTATAGCCCTAGTCGAGCTCACCAAAACGACCCCAAGCGCGGAGCTGTAAGCCCATCCGTTCAGAAGTTACAGCGCATTAACCGAATTTTGGCAGCCATCTTGTTTTAAAACCAGAATTTGGAAGCGCGATAACTTGGGAACCTCCTGGGCTAGGTATACCGCGTTTGGGATCTTTGAATAGGGCTCGAAGAGCGCTTTTAGATGGTCTTAAGTAATAGTCTCTACGTAGAGCCAAAAACTATTTAGCCTGTAAACCTCTTTTTATGAAACTTTTTTAGAAATTTTTTAATACTATTGGACATATATCTTCCAGGAATCCTTATTATTTCATTATTATTATTTCAATGTGAATAAGGCAGAAAATATAGACGTATCTACAGAGAAAAGTATAATAAGGAAACTTAGTGGAATAGTTAAAAATAAGCATAATAGGAATAGGTTCATAGACCGACTCTAGATAGAGTCGTATATAGGTTAAAATAAACTAAATTTTAAGAGATTTATACAGACGTATAAAATATTAATTGTTAACCTTTCTTTGTTAAATTATCTGACCTGAAATTATAGACCAGCTCTACATTGAGTCAAATTTTTTATTTTCTTTATTAGTTTGTAATTAGAGTAAGATTTTATTTGTAGACTATTATTGTTAGATAAGTGTGACCAGCTGTGGTATAGAGGATAGTAGACTTAGAACCTAACCTGACCAAGACCTGAACTTACCATAGCTGTGTCGAACTGCAAAAATATTTTTATATTTTATATTTATTTTATTTTATACAACTTTTACAAATTTACTTTTATTTTTGACATATATAATTTACTGTACAAACTACGGTGATCAATTATTGTGATCAAAAGACGCGTTTATTCCTAACATGTTCGGCATCCGTACTCCCGCTAAAAGATCGAGGACAGCGCGAGACATGAGCCCTCAGGGCTCTCCAATGGGACAGAGAAGGCAGGACCTTCTCCAAAACCAATCAAAATACGCTGGCCTCAAGTGTGAGAAGAAGTATAGGAGAATGAGACAGGGAGAACAGATGCAGAAGTAGGAACACACAGCCTCCAAAAAGGTAGCCCTGCTTGCTCGCCTGAAACAAAAAACCATGCCGCCTCAGGAAGCAAAGGGAACAACCCGCAAAGTGCAAGAGGAGCCAACAGAAGGCTCACCAAAGACGGGGAGTACAAAATATGCGGATCGTCTGACGGAGGCCCGTGCATGCCTCCATAAAGCAAAATTGCACCTTAATAATTCACGCAACCTAAGAACAGACATCAAAACCGAGGTCACTCAGGTAATAGAAAGACTTTACCAGCTAGTTAAAGAGGCAGAGACAGGAAAGAGCATAGGAAAAGAGAGAAAATTAAGAGATCAAGAGAAAAAAGAGGAGAAGAAAGAAGATGAATGTGAAAGAAGAACATCAGAGGAACATAATAAATTAATAAAAAAGTTAGATGAACATGGAAAACTTCTTGAAGAAAACAACAAAGAGATTGGAAAGCTAAGGGATGAATTGAAAAAACAAGAAAGTAAGGAAGATAGAGGAACGTACGCGAGTATACTAGCTGGAAAACCGAAAAGCGTATCCTCGGAAAATAAAGCCATGCACTCGGTGGCTATTACATCAACCGATGAAAAGGAGACCGGAGATCAGGTGATGGACAAAATAAGGAAGGCAATAAATGCAAAAGAAGAAGGACTCAAAATAGATAAGATCAGGAAAGCAAGGGACAGAAAGGTAGTGGGATGTTGTACCAAGAAGAGTTAAACAAAGTTAAGGAAAATAAAGAATGCAAGCAATCATCTAAATATAGACGACATAAAAAATAAAGACCCACTGTAATTTTGAAAGATGTGCTAATACAATACAGATGAAGAGATAGTAAAGGCCATTAGAGTTCAAAACAAACAACTCTTTAAAGATTTGGAAGACAATGAGGATAGAATAGAGATAAAATACAAGAAAAAGTCCAGGAATCCTCATACATCCCACATTGTACTGAAAGTCTCGCCCCAGTTATGGACTCTGTCTCACAGCTGGAGTGATTCACATAGATCTCCAACGAGTGAGGGTAGCAGACCAATCCCCACTTGTTCAATGCTCACGGTGCTTGGGATATGGACACACCAAGCGCCTGTGCAATGAGACTACAGAGGTCTGCAGTCACTGCGGAGGCCCACACCTCAGGACAGACTGCGCAGACTGGCTTTCCGGAGAAATACCATCATGCAGAAATTGCATAAAGGCAAAGATGGATAGTAAAGACCACAATGCGTTCAGTTCAGAGTGCCCGGTGAGAAGGAAATGGGAAACCTTAGCACGATCTACCGTAGCTTATTGCTAAGGTGGTCCCAAGGTCTAACAGAAACCCACTCACCGGCAACCACCGATATCACGCGATACAGGTAAACCTCCAGAGAAGCGAGTTAGCCACGGCCGAAATGATCATCGAGGCGACCAGGAAAAATACATCGTTCGCCCTGGTCCAGGAACCCTACATAGGTCGTATCGGGGAGATGAAGAACTATCCGGGGACACGAATAATACAATGTCACAGAGAACCCAACACCGAAAAGGTAATCAAGGCAGCCATTGTATTGTTCGACGACACCATTAACATAACCCAGTGTCCCGGTCTAACAACGGAAAATATAGCAGTCGCCAAGTTGAGGACAGGGCCTGGGAGATGGAGTGGTGTCTGTCTATCTGAGTGCGATAAGCCCATCGGTCCATACCTGGACACGATCGAAAAGGCCGTAGAAGCTCTGGGGACTGTAAACGTGATATTCGGTGGTGACGTGAACGCATGGAACACCTGGTGAAGCCGAGAAACGGAGCAGAGGAATGGAGTTATTGCCAAACTCGACGAATTGAGCTTCATGTACTCAACAGGGGAACTGATCCCACTTTGATACCGTCAGAGGTGGGAGAAGATTCACCAGTGTGTGGACATAACTACCTGTTCGACGAGCCTGCTAGGAGGGTAGAAAACTGGAGGCTATCAGAAGAGATAACTGGTCGGATCACAGGGCAATCCTATTCGAGATAAACTTAGAAAATCAATTGGCACAGACATAGAGAACAACAAGAAAATTTTACACTAAAGCAAACTGGAGTGAATTTCGTGAGAAACTCCTCCAGATTTGAGCAGAAAATCAATCAACAAAATAGAAGTAGATAAGATAGAAACCAGAAAAGAACTCGAAACGAAAATAGTAGAAGTGACAAATGCAATCACCGAAGTATGTGATAAATATTTACCTAAATTAAAAAACAAAAAACGCATGGGGTTGCCCTGGTGGACCGAGGAGTTAACACAGCGTAAGAAAGAAGTCTCCAGATTAAAGCGTCGAATATCATACGCAGCACCAATTGTCGAGAGGGTGTGAGCAGTACCTCAAAGCAAAAGAGGAGTACCATCAGGAAGTAAAAAGGGCTCAAACTTCCAGCTGGAAGGACTTCTGTAGCAGACAAGAACGAGAGTCAATGTGGGATGGAATCTATAGAGTGATAGGCCGTACAACACAGAGGCAGGAGGACGTTCCCCTTGCCCTAAATGGAAATATCATGGGAAATAAAGAATCAGCAAAGACTCTGGCAGAGACATTCTATCCGGATGACGATGTTCGGGATGATGACGCAGGACACAGGCAGATAAGAGAGGCAGCAAGAGTAGTAAACGAAGGGTCACATGATGATTCATGTGACCCACCTTTTACCATGGAAGAGCTAAAGTGGTCTGTGTCTAGTTTCAACCCTAAGAAGGCACCAGGATACGATGGTCTCACGGCAGACATTTGTGAAGCAGCGATTGCTCTGGATTCAGCAATGTTCCTGGCGCTGGCCAATAAGTGTCTCAGTTTGGCATACTTCCCCAGAAATTGGAAAGAGGCAGTAGTAGTGGTACTGCGGAAACCAGGAAAAGTGGACTACACACATCCCAAGTCTTATAGACCAATTGGACTGCTCCCAATCCTGGGAAAAATTTTTGAAAAGATGTTGGTCCGAAGAATAAAATGGCACATCATTCCCAACATCAGCCATAAACAATATGGTTTTATGCCACAGCGCAGCACCGAGGACTCCCTCTATGACATGATGCAGCACATAAAATCTAAGCTCAAGAACAAAGAACTGATTCTACTTGTATCCTTGGACATAGAGGGAGCCTTCGATAACGCCTGTGGCCGGCAAAAATGCAGACTAGAAGAGACGGGTGCCCAATAAACCTAAGGCGCCTCATAGACAGTTACTCGAAGAAAGAACAGTCTGCATCAGGTACAGGAGCAGAATGGGTCAAAAGACAACGAAGGATGTGTGCAAGGCTCAATAGGGGGTCCTATTTTTGGAATTTGTTGCTCGACCCACTATTAAAGGAGCTAAGCGACAAAGGGAATACTGCCAGGCGCAGACGATGTGGTCCTGATGTTCTCCGGAGATCGGGCATTAGATGCAGAATCGAGCCAACGCAGCTCGCACATGTTCAGAAGTGGGAGTCAGAAACAAGCTTAAATTTGCGCCGCAAAAACAAAAGCTATGGTGATCACAATAAGATAAAGTATGACTCACCACTTCTGAGAATGGGGGGAAGGATATTGCGTTGTAGGAAATAAAATACTCGACTCACGTTGATGACAGGTTGACCTTCAGCGCACATGTGAGAAATGTGTGCAAGGTACAAAACCCTTACTACCAACTGACAAGAGCAGCTAAGATCAATTGGGCTTGAACCCGGAGATCATCAGGACCATTTACGTTGCGGTAACGGAGCCGATCATTATGTACGCTGCGTGTATGGGCACCGGCAACTCACAAAAAGACAATTAAAAAGCAGCTCGACGCGGCACAACGCGGGTTTATTCAGAAAATTATAAAGTCCTATAGAACCGTATCTTTACACTCGGCCCTACTACTCGCAGGGCTGCTTCCTTTGGACCTAAGGATTCGGGAAGCAGCCTTGCTTTATGAAATAAAGAAAGGCTTCTCCCAGCGAGTGGTAGGGGATCGAGACGTGGAAAGGAAAATAGACTTCGCTAAAACACCTCATCCCGCGAATCAAGTTGGGCTGCAATTTATATGCCTGGAGGACCGTGCACAAATTGACCGAAACGACAATAAAGAATTAAAAATCACACAGATGGTAGCAAGATCGAGGGAGTTGGCGCTGCGCTATCTATTTGGAAGGGTGCAGCGGAGACAAATACCCGAAAAATAAAGTTGGAAAATTTCAGGCGGAGTTGCTGGCCATATTCGAGGCAACAAATCATGCACTCAAGGAGAAGGCAATGAGTTGCAATATTTACAACGACTCAAGATCTGCTCTCCAAACAATCGTCCAGAGCGTTTCCCTCCATCCCCTAGCGGCAAAAACTAGAAAAAACATATTAGAAATACAAAAACAGGGAAAATCAATTAAATTATTTTGGATAAAGGCACACGCTGGATTGAGGGAAACGAGAGAGCAGATCAATTAGCAAAGAAGCCGCTTTATAAAAAGAAAACCTGAATATGACAAGTGCCCGGTTTCATTTGTCAAGCGACAAATCCGACAGGATTCGCTTGATGAATGGAACTGACGCTATGGAAGGTGAGACAGCCCATAACAAAGACATTCTTCCCAGTCATAAGCGCCTATCCTATCATAAGAACACTAAAGATAGACCCAATAATAACCAAGTGATGACAGGACATGGCGGGTTCTCAGAATATTTACACCGATTCAAGTGTAAGGAGAGCCCATGTGACTGTGAATCAAACAAAGAAGAAACTGTATTGCACATAATAACAGAATGTCCAGTATATATTAAAGAAAGAAATAACATAGAAATAGAATTAGGATTGAAAATAGATAAAGATAATATATGTCAATAAGCAATAAGCACACAAGAAGTAAGTTTTAAATTATTGTGTTAATAGCAAATAAGGTAATAAAAAGAATAAATAAAATTAGTATTAAGAGAACTGTAAATTATATGTAAGAATATAATCTAAACAGCTCCACAAATCTAGCAGAAAAGTAGGTTAAAACATAGTGATATAAATGTAGATATAAATGTGATAAGAATGTTATATATGTGAAAATAAGAAAGAAGAACTTAATTTAAGACATAAAAATAAAAGACAAAAAGAAAAATGTGTAAAAAATGTACCTGATCTCCCTCTGTATTATATATAGGGGTAATAACAAATAAAAACTATATTATGATGTTGCATGTATTAGACTAAGAGTAGTAGGACTCTCGAATGAAAACCCGAGTTCTCTACAACCCTATAATATTAAGGACAAGAAATAAATTAAAATATAGAAATCAAAGTCCGTGTCAGTTGACAATGTCTCTGACCTCCATGTCAAAGGGAAACAGCAAAACACAACAACAAAAAAAAAAAAAAAAAAAAACCTAACCTAACCTAACCTAACCTAACCTAACTAACCTAACCTAACCTAACCTAACCTAACCTAACCAGTTGCAATCGATCCGCGCTCGAACAAGCATCATTTTGCACGTGCTCCACACTTAAAAATTGAAAAAAGTGGTTTTTTGTGGTCCAATTTGGACAAGTGAAGTGTCGCCTGGTTGAGGAACTTGGGACCCATACATCCCATTTAAGAAAATAACCGGACGTTGCCGGCTGAAGTACAGGACCTGAAAACCACCATTTTGGAGGTTAGTTTCAAAAAATAAATTTTAGACGCATGCGCCAAGTGATTTTGATCAGTGCCCCTAAATATTTGACTGCCCAAGTAGGGCCTTAAGGATCTGCAACTTTTGTATATGTTAAACAAATTTTTGGACTACGCATTTTGGACTTATTTGCAAAAAACCCAAAACCACGTGTTGCTGAAAATCAAGAAGGAGAGTAGTTAGCAAACTGAAAATTTACACCAAGCAAGACATAGACAGGAAAGAGCTTCGCACCTATTTGCAGATTTTTGATTGTATGTTTTAGAATAATTAAAATTTCAAAATTGAACTTTCAAGCATAATTTTCTTTGTTTGGGTAGCGTTCGCGAAAATTTTGAAACTGCTTGAATTTGCGCGCACCCTTTATTTATATATAAACCTTTTTAAATTTGAAATCCATCAGGAAAATTATTTAATACAATTAATTTTGTTAAAAAACCATATTTTTCTGTTTTTTATATAAAAAAGTAGGTTATTTTTAAATTTTAGTACAGATTTAAATTGAGCTTGATTTATTCATAATTATCAAATTTTTTTCAGATTTTACGAATTCAGGTTTTGAAGATAGAATTTTAATATTTTTTCTTAAATACTAGTAAAATAATAGAAATTAATAAATTTTGACTATAGATACAGTATTTCTGTACCGGAATCTTGTTAAAGCCCAAACTACACGCGAATAGTTAAAATTGACGATTTTGGCAAAATTCAGCAAATTTGGTTTTCTGGTTTCATTTTTGTTTGCTCATCTTCGAAGATCCTGGTCGTAGAAATCTCGGATTTCGAACTCAGGCTTGAGGAGCACATAATTTACGGTAATATTAACTTTTCAGGCGTTTTCGACGCCTGAAATTTTTCTCTCCTGAAACCACATTCAGGATACAATTTAGGTCTAGCCAAGCTGTAAATTCCAAACCCGGTTGTCGTACGACGTATGGTTTTAAAGTTACAGGCTTCCAAACATACCATTTGACAGCTCGGCGGCCATTTTGGAATATTTTAAACTGCTATAGTTTCGGTTCCAAGCGTCGCAGAAATTTGCGGATTTCAATATCTGCATCTGGGGATCGAGTTCTGTCAGCCTCCAAAATTTCAGGCATATTTGAGGCTCATACTTTTCAGTGTCCTGAAAGTGATTTCATCGGAGGGTTTAGATAAAGCTTAGTGAAATAGTCAAAACCCGGGTCTTCTGTGATTACTAGAAGCAAAGTTATCTACAGTCAAACTTTGACTTTGACATTTCAGCGGCCATTTGGAAAACTTAAAGACTCATATCTGCTGAACTAAAAGTCGTAGAGAACTGGGATTTTGACCGTAGACGTCAACAAGGACTGTAGAGGGAAACTAAGTTTTCAGGAAATTTCAGACTATAAAAATTTTTTGTCCTGAAAACAATACCACATGATAGCTCTGGTCGAGCCCAACAAAACGAGCCTAAGCAGTGCACTGTAGGCCTATCCGTTCCTGAGTTACAGCGCTTTAACCACATTTTTGACCGCCATCTTGTTTTGGAACCAGAATTTGAAAGCGTGATAACTTCGGAACCTTTTGGGCTAGGTGTACCGGGTTTGGGGTCTTTAGAAAGGCTTGAGGAGGGCTGGCTGGTATGTTATGTAAACTCACGTAGAGCCAAAAACTAATTAGATTATAACTCGGGAAAAACTGTCTTTTTTCTTTTCTGTGACCATATAAACAAAGACCTGAGCTAGACTTAGAATAGGGATTTTAGCTTAACGGCTCTACATAGAATAACTTTAAGGACTTTGAAATTGCAAATTGTATTGCTATTTTGTATTAAAAATTTGGCTGCACTTACTTTTGTTCCTTGTTGACTAAGGCTCTACATAGAGTAATAATTGTACCCCTTTATATATCATATAATTAAAATATTACATTTCACTTTATAATTTAAGTTTCATAGTAAATACTGTACCTTAACTCTAGTCTCACTTATATTATTACATCGCTACAAATTTTAGCTCTTAAACAGTTTTATTGAGTCTTAAAGTAAAATTTATTTCTTTTACTCTTGTTGTTTATGTAAGATAGTTAACATACTGTATAAATAAAAAGTTTTGACGGAATCTGTGATTCTAGATAGAGGTATCTTTTATATATTTTGTTTTGTTATATACATTTTATTTTATTTTTTCTGTTTTACACTTTGATTGATATATTTATATATCCTTTATACACATTTTTCTGTTGACGCTACACGGACATATACTCCCAAAATGTTTGGAATCAGAACACCAACCAAATCGACACACTCTGAAAAGTCACCCTCTAAAACAGGAAGTGAAACTTCAAAAGTAAGACGCAGCATAGATGAATGGGAAACTAACATCGATTCCACCCCATCCATGACTACCACGACAATGCAGGCAGGTACTGCTAAAACAAAACCAACGGTATCAGTGCTACAAAACAGTAAAATCACGCAAAAAGTGTCTGTTGAAATACACACTCCGCCAAAGCAGCAGTATGAAAATCGAACAATGGAAGCAAAGGCCTGTTTAACAAAAGGCAAGCTCCATCTGAATGCCTCTCGGAATACAAAAACAGAGATAAAAAATGGCGTTGTAGAAGCACTGGATCGGTTATATCAGCTTGTTAAAGAAGCTGAAATGGAGCTAAAAGCAAAAAAGCCAAAAGGAGAAAAGGAAAAGAGTGAAAAGCTAGAGTTGGAAACTGCTGCCACTAACTCTACTTTCTCAGTCATCTCACCTTACCACTCAGACCTAAAAACAAGGATTGAGGAGCACGCAACATTGCTGCTAGAAACAAATAAAAAGATGGAAGAGTTGAAAGAATCGATGGAAAAGCAAAGAGAAACTTAGAGCGAGCGACAATGCCAACATACGCTAATGTAACTGCAGCCAAAATCAAACTCCCCACAGCGTAGTACCCTACATTCCGTAGTAGTTACATCAAAAGATGAAACTGAAACGGGGAAGAGGTGATGAATAGGGTCAGAAAGGCAGCTGATGCAAAAGAAGGTGGATAAAGGTTGAAGGGTAAAGCAAAGGATAGAAAAATCATTATGGGTTTCGAAACAAAAGAGGAAAGGAACAAAATGAAAACCGGCTTGAAAGAAGGAAATCTCACCGTCGAAGAAGTCAAAAACAAGGACCCACTTTTGATCCTCAGAAATGTACTCCTCGTTAACACAGACGAAGACGTAATCAAGGCTCTGAGGAATCAAAACCGCGGTGTTTTCCACGGTCTCGACGAAGGTGAGATCAGAATTGAAATAAAATATAGAAGAAAAACAAGAAATCCCCACACCAGCCACATTGTTGTTAGTGTTTCGCCTATCATCTGGCAAAGAGTTATTGAAATTGGGAGTGTTCATATTGATCTTCAACGTGTTAGAGCAGAAGACCAATCCCCACTAGTGCAATGCACACGCTGTTTAGGATATGGTCACGGTAAGAGGTTCTGTAAAGAATTATCGGACCTCTGTAGCCACTGTGGTGGCCCCCACCTAAGATCCGAGTGTGGTGACTGGCTCGCTAGTGAACCACCCAAATGCCGAAACTGCTTAAAAGCAAAATTGTTCCAGACAGAACATAATGCCTTTAGCTCAAACTGCCCAACGCGCCGGAAGTGGGATGAATTGGCCCGGTCAACTATAGCATATTGCTAAAGGCGCACAAGTTGAACAAGCCCACTATAAAATTATTCAAGCAAACCTCCAGCGCAAAAAATTAGCAACCCATGAACTTTTTATTGAAGCTGAGAAACGTGGAGCTGATATAGCACTACTTCAAGAACCGTACGTAGGTGGTGCTAACACGATGAAAGGTCAAAGAGGCGTGAGGTTTTCCAAAACTCTAGCCCAGGAGAAGGGACTGTTAAGGCAGCGGTAGCTGTTTTCAACGTTGATTTTAACGTAACACAGTACCAAAACTCACCACAAACAACATCATTGTGGGAATTCAAACTAGAGCTTGGGATATAACACTGTCTCTTATTACTTGAGCCAGATCAGCCCATAGAGCCTTATATTGATCACCCAAAAGATAGAGCAAGAAATTGAACTACAAAGTGGATTGCTGGAGGTGATGCAAATTCAAAAAGTACATGGGGGGAAGCCTGACCGTCGACCACAGAGGAGAAGAAATGGCAGGAGCTCGGGGAGCTGGGTCTGAACATACTAAATAGAGGGATATTCCGACCTTGACACCATCCGAGGAGGAAAACGATTTTCCAGCTACGTCGACATAACAGCCTGCTCGACAGACATCCTGGACTTGATAGATGACTGGACAGTGGACGAGGGTCTCACGAGCTCGGACCACAACGGCATTATTTTTAATATCCGGCTACAAAAATCAAAAGGTCTAAGAGTAAACAGAACTACTAGACTGTTTAATGAAGAAGGCAATTGGTCTAAGTTTCATGAGAAACTTAACCAATTGCTGTTAGAGAATAAATTCACTAAATCTAAAATAGAAAAAATTGAAACCGTAGAACAAATAGATATAGCAACAGATAAATTAACGAAATTAATAACAGAAACTTGCAAGCAAACAATGCCAACCAAAAAAGCTACAGAAGAGCTTACCTTGCCGTGGTGGTCCGAGAAGCTCGCCGAGATGAAAAAAGAAGTCACTACCAAGAAACGCAGGATCAAATGCGCTGCCCTAGTCCGTAGACAGAAGGTCGTAGAAGAGTATCTGGAACAAAAAGAGAGGTATGAGTCAGAAGCGGTTAAAGCCCAGATCGAGAGCTGGAAAGCCTTTTGCTGCAAACAGGATAGGGAAGGGTCTGGGAAGTATCATATAGGGTAATTGGGAGGACAACGCGTAGGGAGGAGGACGCCACTGGAAATGAATAACGTAGTGTTGGACAAAAGGTTCCGTGAAGTTATTGGCGGAACGTTCTTTCCGGAAGACCTAACAGACAGCGAAAACACTTACCATCGCGACGTAAGAACAAAAGCGGACAAAGTGAACTCTGCTGAGAAAGATGACCTGTGATCCCTGTTCACAATGTTAGAATTGAAACAGGCGTATCAATCCTTCAACCCAAAAAGGCCCCAGGAGCGGACGGTTTCACAGCCGATATATGTCTACACGCTATAGAAAGCAATCCTGAGTTATTCTTGGCCTTCTTAATAAACTAACTCTTCAAACTTCTACAAATACTTCATAGCAAAAACCTGAAAATCGCTACAGGCCAGCATTTATACTGAAGATCCAGGCGTTACACCCGCCAGCCCACGCCCAGTAGTCGTCGACAGTTCATTGAGAAGCGCCGCGAGTCCACCAAGGCGTCTGCACCCGAGGGCGCGGTTGCGCGCCTGCGAGTCAGCCGACGCGGTGCGCCAGCATGTTCAGGAACCGCTGAAAGTCGGTATCCGCCATCCTGCCAGACTCTCCTGAAAAGTCTGGAATGCAGGGGAGATTATTGTCAGGCGTTTGCGGACGACGTCGTCTTAGTCTTCGACGGCGACACAGCACACGAAGTGGAGAGACGAACAAATGCCACTCTCGAACATGTCCGAGCGTGGGGTGTTGAAAATAAATTGAAGTTTGCACCACACAAGACAAACGCGATGATAATAACAAGAAAACTGAAATACGACGCACCACGCCTTAACATGGGAGGTATTGACATTGGCATGTCAAAAGAAATAAAGCTACTTGGGGTTACTATTGACGAAAAGCTTACTTTTAACACCCATGTATCGAATGTGTGTAAGAAGGCAATCGGCATCTACAAACAACTATGCAAAGCGGCAAAGGTTAGTTGGGGTCTCCATCCGGAAGTGATAAGGTTGATATATCTCGCGACCGTAGAGCCTATTATACTTTACGCCAGCGTTTGGGCACAGGCTGCAAAAAGCTGGGGGTAATGAAACAACTGTTGTAGTCCAACGCGGTATCGCGCAAAATTATGCAAAGCCTACCGAACGGTCTCTCTAAACTCGGCGCTAATACTGGCTGGAATACTCCCCCTGGACCTCCGAGTCCGTGAGGCGGCTTTATTATATGAAGCCAAGAGGGGACTGCCACAGTCAGTGTTGGCGGGAAGAGAAGTCGAGAGAATGGCTTCAGCTCTTGAGGGTCCACACCCTGCTGAGCGCCTGGAATTAGGAATTATTAGTTTGGTAAACGAGGAGCAGGTGAACAAATACAGCGAAATAAACGTCCACATATTTACTGACGGGAGCAAGATTGAGGGCAAGGTTGGCGCCGCCCTTTCCGAATGGAAAAACAAGGCCGAAAATAAAGCCCTCAAACTTGCTCTACCAACATACTGCACAGTTTACCAAGCCGAGCTCCTGGCCATTTGCAGGGCGACTGGGCAAATCCTCAAGCACAGAGCGTCCTCCTTTGGAATTTACAGTGACTCAATGGCGGCCCTTCAAACGATCATAAACCCAAACTGCCTTCACCCGTTAGCCGTGGAATGTAGAGATAATTTAAGAGCAATATCTCTCCAAAACAAAGTAGTAACTTTGTTTTGGATTAAAGCCCACGCGGGCTTAGAGGGCAATGAACGAGCAGACAGACTAGCAAAAGAGGCCGCAAAAAATTCCAAAGTGAGACCGGATTACGATCTTTGCCCGGTTTCATTTGTCAAGCGAAGCATCCGTATGGCAACGCTAGACGAATGGAATCAAAGATACCAAACCGGCGAAACAGCAAAAATTACGAAGCTGTTTTTCCCAGACGCGAAAGTGGCTTACCGAATAATAAGAAAATTTGAAGCAAGCAGCGAGACTACCCAAGTCATGACGGGGCATGGTGGATTTTCGGAATACTTACACCGCTTTAAGTGTAAAGAAAATCCATCGTGCATTTGCGACCGCGATGCTGAAGAAACTGTGCCACACATTTTGCTGGAGTGTCCCGTATACGCCGCAGAGCGCCTGAAAATAGAAAATGAAATTGAGTTAAAGTTAATTAAGGAGAATATAAGTATCATAATGATGAGTAAATACAGAGAAAAATTTATGAGTTATTGTTTGAAAATCGCAAAAGAGTAATAAATAGGAATAAAACTGTTAAGTATAGGATGCTGTCATAATATATTGTATTATATTACAGATCAGCATTATAAAATAAATTGAAATATGTATTAATAATAATTAAATAGAACATAGCAATAACTACCAAATAGTATAAGTGATAAGTAATAAATAACTTGTCACTACCCCTAGCATTAAGTATTGAATTTATTGTTGCATGCACTAGATTAAAAGTAGTAGGACTCCTGAACGAAAACCCGGAGTCTTCTACATCCTTTATAATATCAAGGACTAAATAAATAAAAGAACATGAATTTAAAGTCCGTGTCGAGCTGACAATGTCTCTGACCCCATGTCAGAGGAAGAAGCAAAGCAAATTTAAAAAAAAAAAAAAAAAAAAACCCAACTAACCTAACCTAACCTAACCTAACCTAACCTAACTAACCTAACCTAACCTAACCTAACCTAACCTAACCTAACCTAACCTAACCTAACCTAACCTAACCTAACCTAACCTAACCTAACCTAACCTAACCTAACCTAACCTAACCTAACCTAACCTAACCTAACCTAACCCAGTTCCGTACCGCCCGCCGTCGCGAACGCATCATTTCTAAAGCGCTCCCGTTGTTAAAAATCGTTAAATATAGGAAAAGTTCTCCGATTTGCCTGAAAATTGCTGTGTTGCTGTGTTTTGTGTGTGCTATATCGTGGTTGTGTTTGTTTTTTGCTGTGGTGAAAATTTCAAGTGATTTTTCAAGGATCTTTGCAACGGAGATAACCTAAAAGCTGAAAAAGGTAAAATTTTCACTACTTTTTCGCAAACGCTGCTAAAACGAGATCAGTAACCTATATTTATTTTAATACCATCTTATAGGCTTTTTTAGCCCCTAGATATCCTCCGTTGTTTCTCAGATTTTCGCTTGGAAACAACTGAACTACAGCAAAAAGACTGAAAACCACGGCCACTAAATTTTAACCGAAGACCTGTACTTATTTCTGACCTTGCATTTGTATCTGGGAGAATTTTATAAGTGCATAAAATCTTTTTTCAGGCAAATTGAACTTAGAACCAAAAAGTTATTAGCAAAAAACCAAACTTTTCAAGTTTCGCTCATATTTGCAGGTATTTTTTTCTTTATTTTGAGCGACAATACCCCTTTTTTATTTAAGTTCTGTATGAATAATATTTCTCTCAAGTTATTCACAAAAAATTGGATTTTTCCACTGAACGGTTTTGTCTGCAAGCATTTTTTCGTGAAAAAACACTTTCACGTGCTCTTGTTTCCAGATTAGTGCGGGTGCTTTTGAATAAATTTAATAAGAAACCACTAAATATTGAACCAAAATCAGTTTGCAGACTAAATTTATCTCTATTAGATCCGAAGATATAAAATTTTTAAGGTTTATTGCTAATTATTTCTAAAATAAATTAAATTTTCAAATTTTATCTATCTTTTCATAATATACTCACTGAGACCCATCCATAGAGCCCACACTGATTAAGTTATTCTTTCCGTCATCGAGATACAGAAATTAGGTCTTATTAGCCGCCATCTTGGAATTGGTTTTATTTGAGTTTCATTAACTAGATGGTCAAAACTTATCGTGCTTGACCTTATTTTGATCGGGAGCTTTATGAAGCAATTCCGTGGTCACCTAGCAAAAAACTTATAGGTGCCTAAAGTAACGGGAACGTATAGTCGTAAAGATTTTACATAGATTGAGTCCAAACTGGACCATTTAGAGCTAAAATTATTACGGAATAAATAAAGAACTTCTTAGACCGCCATATTGGAAAAATTCAACTAATCATAACTCTGGTATAGCTCAACATATTTTAGTAGAGTTTGGGCTTAAACTTCAAGATCATCAGGGAATCGAAAACTACTGATATAATATTGATAAAGAGACCAGCAAAAAAAAAAAAAAAAAAATGTCCTGCATATCTGGTTCATCGGGATCTAGCTCACAAAACAAGGCCTACCAAAACAAGTAAAGGAGGAAGTCCAACACCCAGTGTGGCTCTGCGCAAAAAGGTTTTGATTCAAAACGCAGCTACATCTGGAAGAGCGCCTGAAGAAGATCAGAACACCAGAGATCTTACGATAGTGGAGAGTGAACCCAATCCATAGGCACTGCTCCAACTAGACGAAGCAGTGGAGGTAGTAGGACCTGTTGCCAAGCGCAGAAAGTGGCAGCTCGATAACAATGGATATTGACAAAGAGCTGGTTGCTTTAGGCCTCTGCAAGCCGGTCCGAGAGACGGAGGACGAATGGTCGGATGGAGATAGCATAGTCATGACAACAGTAAAGGTCCAGTATACTACCACCAGCATATAAACGCATCTCTATGGACTTAGCAACCCAGAGAGCAAACGAATTTCTGCTTTCTGGAAAAGAAGCCTTGAGAAGGCAGGAAACATGAAAAAGAGTGTAAAAGGAAGTACATGACTGCCTCCAAGGCCTTTATGAAACTGTGCTGTCGCTATCTGACACGCCTCGGCACTGGCTTGCAGTGAACAAGAAAGATCTCGAGCCGCAAAAGAACTAGTACGTCGAACGAGCCCATAATAAAGAGCTAGCTGAAATTGAACCTCACATTATAACAAACTGTAGAGACATATGATGCCATAAAAATACGGGCAAGACTGCTGAGTCAATACGTTCTTGGCTTAGTTACGAAATGGATGAACCCATTAAGGCGATCAGTAAAATCCAGTTAGAAATACATGGCCTTGCAATAAAGACTCAAGCTTTACCAACAAAAGAAACACCTATTGCCCATTCAGATAAATGTTCTGAAAGCTATATGTCTCTGATAAGAGAAATATCAGAACTAAACCAGAAAATAACTAACCTAAGCATCGTGGTACAGAAATTAGTAAATAAAGAAAGTGAATTGGTGACTAAAAAATCTTATTGCGAGAAAAATAGCACACTTACAGACCCCCGAATAGATCAAATAATTGCAGAGCTCGAGGACACAAAAAAAAAAAAAACTAATACAAAACATGAAACCGCAAATTTAATGAGGAAAGAGAAAACAAAGATACGTTATTAATAAAAGAAGACCTAGAAAACTCAATAAAGCTGATAACACATATCCTGAACACGGTACTCAACGAAATAAACGATCTTAAAGACTTCAATACAACCCAAATAGCATTCCAAGGAAATTCTGGGCTAGGAACTGAATTAGCAATAACAGAAATTAAGGATAAAATTAACGAACTTAAAAATATCACTAACAAAACTTCCATAAATGAAGAGAATAATCACATAAAGCAAAATGAATTTGCTAGGGTATCGACTAATATCAATAAAAAATCTTACGCAGAAGCAACTAGTTCCCCCCGCTTTTCAATGATTATAGAGTCTATAGACCCACGCTCAACATGCGAAGATATTTTAAAACAGGTCAGAAAAGATGTGGATCCTGTAGATCTGGGAGTACGTGTGAATAAAGTTTCTAAACTAAAAAACCAAAAAGTTATAATAAGCTGCGACTCCCAGCAGGACAGACATCTTCTGAAAACTGCAATTTGTGATACCTGTGATAGGCTAACAGTATCAACACCTGCAATTAAAAACCCACAGCTGCGTCTAGTAGGCGTCACAAATGATTTAACCGATACAAAACTTGTAAAAGCCATCACAAGTCAGAACTGTTCTTTATTACAAGATTTAACAGAGGAACAGAAAAGTATTAAAATCTTACGCAGAACCAAAGGAAGATTCAGAGAGGTCAATAATGTTATACTTGAAGCCTCACCTCAAATGTGGTTAAAGCTAAAAAATCAAAAACTGCGTATCGGCTATCAAGTCATTCCCTGTATTGACCAATCACCACTCACACAGTGTTATAAATGTCTTGGCTTCAACCACAAAGCAAAAGACTGCAATAATAAACAACGCTGGTGGGTGTGCTGAGGAGCATGATACAAGGGATTGTCCAAATCGTAACAATGCTCCTAAGTGTTGTAACTGCAATAGCGCTAGAAGAGACTACTTACATCCAGCATACAGCCCAGAATGCCAAGAATGGCAAAATGGGACAAAATTGTTAGATCATCAGTCTCCTATTGTTAAGAAATAGTCAACGAAACCACAAATATAGAGGACCTAAAAGCCTAGCTCAAGAAGCATATAAAATAATACAGATTAACCTGGATCGGGCGGGCGGCGACACTTGAGTGCCCATGCAGCCACGATGCAGGAATACCTGTGATTTTAATGCAGGAACCATATGTAGGTGCCAAAGCTCATTTAACAGTGGGCCTCAGCGCATCATACAAAAGTTACCAACGACAGAGCTAAACCTGTTAGGTCGGCGGCAATTGTTATCTGCGATCCTACAATTCGATTTACTATCAATCCTACTCTCTCTCTGAGGACATAGTTGGCGTAGAATTAGAACTAGGTTACTTAAAAATAGGTGTAATTAGCATGTATCTACATGAGAAGGGAGACCTCGACGAAGACCTACAAGTGATTAGGAGATACAAAACAAACATGGCAACCAATGACATCATAATAGGAGGGGATGCCAATGCAAAGAGCATCTGGTGGGGATGCAAAGCTGATGACAGCAGAGGAAAAATCATTATGGAAACATTCGCGGAACTGAATCTAGACATCCTTAATATAGGCACCACGCCTACGTTTTCCGCTTATAGAATGGATAAATTATGCACTAGTATAATCGATATCACCGCTTGCTCGTCATCTTTACTCCATCGAATAAAAGACTGGCAAGTAGATGAATCACTCTGCACAATTTCAAGCCACAAATCAGTCTCATTCAATTTCGAAATAGAACTTTCTAATACTGCAATCAATACTCTGGCACAAGAATTATAATACTAAAAACAAACTGGGGTAATCTGAAAACGAATTGAATATAGAATTTGCAAACATATGATTAGCGAGACAATAAAAAATCAGAACACCGCAACAGCTGGAAGAAACAATAAGTAAATACACACAATATATATTGACAGCCTGTAACAACAATATACCTATAAAAATCAGAAGCAAAAAGTAAAAATCCTGTTTGGTGGAACAAGGAAATAAATGAAAAAGCAGATATGATTAGGAGAAGAAGAAGAAGGAATGCAAACCTCGAAGAAGAAAATATGTAACAGATCAATATCTAGAGGCAAGACAAGAATATATTAACGCAATAGAAAAGGCTACAACTAAAAGCTGGGTAAACCTCTGTATAGAGAAGAAAAGAAACTCTCAAAGAACATACCGGATTTTAAAAGCTTGTTCAAATAGAGAACATGACAGGCTACTCCGTGACTCAAGTGGAAGAATTCTTTCAGAACTCGAATCAGCAAACCATCTAGCCGATACATTTTATCCATGGGACGATCCTGAAACTGATAGTGTACAACAGACTGAAATAAGAACAGAAACACAACAAATAATAAACAAACTTAAAAGCGAAGACATATCAACAATTAAGTCATTTACAAAATTTGAAATAAGGGAAATTTTTAAAAATATGAGTCCAAAGAAAGCTCCTGGATCGGATGGCTTAACTTCTGACATATGTCAAGCTGCATTTGAAAGCAACCCGGAAGTCCTGCAATCAATATACAATAAATGCTTAACATTAGTCTGCTTCCCAAAATTTGAAGCAAGCAACAATGTCATTCCTGCCCAACAAAGAAGACTACTCCTGGCAAAATCTTATAGACCAATCGGGTTACTACCAGTTCTAGGTAAGGTTTTGGAAAAATTGTTCGTAAATAGGGTCCAGTGGCAACTAGAAAGGGAAGGTAAAATGAATGACAGACAATACGGATTCACTCCCCAACGAAGTACTGAGGATGCCTTATATGATACAACTGCACTAATAAAGAAGGGACTTAATAATAAGGCCATTGTTTTAGTAGTATCGTTGGATATAGAAGGCGTTCGATAACGCGGTGGCCTGCTATAATAAAACAACTCAATTTCAAACATATTGATAAATCGATGGTCAGGCTCATTAGTAATTATTTATCTGAAAGAGAAATACATCTTAGATATGCTGGACAGGAATTAAAAAACCACAAATAAAGGATGTATCCAGGGTTCTACTTGTGGCCCTGCGTCTGGAACATCCTTCTCGATCCCCACTTAACGCAACTGAGGACCTAGGCGCTCATGTACAAGCATTTGCCGATGACATTTTGATCGTCGCCACAAACAAGGATGGCCTAAAACTGAAAAAATACTTAAATGATACACTACGAACAATCACAGAATGGGGCAAGAAATACAAACTAAGATTTGCCCCACATAAAACGCAGTCAATAATCATAACCAAAAAACTTAAATACCACCGACCACTTTTACAAATTGAAGGAATTACACTGCAGTTTTCAGATCAATTGAAAGTTTTAGGCCTCACAATAGATAAAAACTTAAATTTTAAGCCTCACCTTGATAGTGTATGCCGCAAAGCAACCAATATCTACAAAATGGTCTCCAGAGCTGCGAAAGCCCACTGGGGCTTAAATTCAGAAATTATTAAAACCATCTATTTAGCTGTAGTCGAACCGACGATACTGTATGCTGCTAGTTGTTGGGCGGAGACAACTGAAAAAAAATACATTGAACGAATGCTTAATAGAATGACGCAGATCTTTGCATACGTATTTGCAAAGGCATAGAACCAACTCCTGATCTCCAGCACAATTTGTCCCAATAATACCCTTAGCATTAAGGGCTAAGGAGAACGCAAACATATATGATCAAGAAAGGAAAGCCCGTCGAGCTCTTACCCGGAAGACAACTAGAAAAGCGAATAAGTCCATGATCTGCCCCATCCATGCGAAAGGTCGCAGCGCAGTTTTGGTTTAATATGTGAACAGAAGGACATTGACGACTTAAGTAACGACTGGGTCAAAATCTTCACTGATGGGAGTAAAATCGACAAAAGGTAGGCGCAGCAATAACGATCTGGCAAAATGAAGTTGAAGTAAAGACAATGACCTTTAAACTAGAAAGCTATTGAAGCGTCTTCCAAGCAGAGATGATCGCAATTTAAAAAGTACGTAGTCGACAGAAATTACCAAGGAGCAAATATCTTTACCGACTCAAGATCAGCAGTTATAACCATATGTGATCCAAGCTCTTTGAACCCAATTGCCTCTAAAATTGAGACGCGATAAAAACATCGAGGATAAACAAAAGAAAATTCTACTGTTCTGGATCAAGGCACTGTGGAATCCAGGGCAATGAAAGAGCAGTTGAACTAGCCAAACGAGCTACAAAAAGCAAGTAAGGCCGAATATGATAAATTCCCACTGTCTTTGCAAAAGCCTCACCAGAAACACAACTTTACAAATTTGGCAAAGAAAATATGAAGAATCAACAACCAGCACAACAACCAAGACCTTTTTTCCTAATGTTGTAATAGCTTATAAGGTAATAAAAAATATAAAGATGAATAATTTAGTCACACACCTGTTTACTGGTCATGGCGGTAACAATGCTTACTTGTATAAATATAAATTGGCGTCATCCCCATGCTGCACTTGTGATGAAAACGTAAACCAAACTGTAGAGCACATTATAATTGACTGCCCGCGATTCGGTAAGAGAAGATTCAGCTGAGGCATGGGAATGACTATCGCAAAAGACAATTTAAGGGTTATAATCGAGGATAGCACTTGCCGACCCATCTTTATGACATTTGCTATTCAAGCATTAAGAATGATAAGTAAGGAAAATGGAAGTACAATGGTAGAGTAAGTAACAGTACATGTAATGAATAGGAAGAAAAAAAAAAAAAAAGAACCCTAACCATTTAGCATTTAACACGTACTTTAAGCAACAATCTATAAAACAAATAATATATGTAAAGAGAGTACAAATGTTACAGTAAGAAACCTTAAGTAATGTAAAGTTTTAAAATATTATTGATTAAGTTAGTAAATGTAATATGTGCAAACAAAGAACATATTAAAACAGTACGATAAAAAAAAACGATTATAAAAAAAAAAAAAGGAGAAAAAAAAAAAAAAGAAAAAAAAAGAGACTTAAAAAAAAAAGGAAAGAAAAAAAAAAAAAAAAAAAAAATATATACACTTAAGGATATTCTAGAATAATATACTAAAGTAAGGATTTAAGTAATGTGTATAATAGAGAAAACAGTGTATGCAGAACAGATACATACTAATAGCCATTTCAGAAAATATCAATATTATTGTAACTTATTATATGCATATAAGAAATTGAAGTAAGGATTATATAAATAGTAGGTATAATTAGTGTAGTAACGTAAGAGAAGAAGTATAAGTAATGTGTAGCTTAAAATTTATTAATATAGTAACATGTGTAAAAACGACGTAAAAAAAAAAAAATTGCTAGCAGTACGAAAAAAAAAAAAAAAAAAAAACAGTAAAAACTAAACAGTAATATAATGCCAGAAAGAAGGGTACTGCAGAAAAGTAGTAGTAAGAAATAGGAAAAAAAAAAAAAAAAAAAAAACCTAACCTAACCTAACCTAACCTAACCTAACCTAACCTAACCTTTTTTTTTTTTTTTTTTCGGGGAAATCTCATGGACTACCTCCACCTGGGGAAAGGCGGTGGCGTGCCGGACTCTACCGGCTAAAACCACCCCGGTGTCTCCTCGCATGCAAGCGGGGGCCGTGGAATCCACCCAGCCCCACACTAGTGCTGGCCCGGTCTGTCCGCCTGTCCCTCTGCACGGGGTAGTGAGGTGTCGACTACCCTGTGCATCGCCCAGAGGCGCGCGCCGACACCGCTCGCGCCTCCGCCTCGGATCCATCGAGAGGGGCGGACTCCTCAAGTCCTCGCCCTGGACCCATTCATGGGGGCCGGAAGAGCGCTTAGTAGCGCCCGCTTTCGCGGCCCCAGCGGCGGATCTGGTCCTGCCCGCCGCCGACCGTTTCGGCCGCGGAGGGTGGGAGAGCGGCGCCTCGCAATACCGACACTTCCCCGCGGCCCCACCACCACCGCATCAACGGTGCGGCCCGTCTGAGTCGCGGAGGATAGGGCGAGTGGCGCATCGCCACCACCCACCTCTTCCTCCGCGACTCCACCTCGGTTGCAGCGGGGGAGCAGACCAACCCTCCGCAGCAGCCCACCGACACACATCCGAAGTGGGCTCGCTGAGCCCACACGGAGGAGCCACCTGGCCGGCCCTCCACCCGGCCAGCCAATCTCTTGTTCACCGCGGTCGACCAAGCCAGCTACTAAGCCCCCGCCACGACAAGGCGGGAACCCGTCTGGGGAACCTAACCTACCTAACCTAACCTAACCTAACCTAACCTAACCTAACCAACCTAACCTAACCTAACCTAACCTAACCTAACCTAACCTAACCTAACCTAACCTAACCTAACCTAACCTAACCTAACCTAACCTAACCTAACCTAACCTAACCTAACCTAACCTAACCTAACCTAACCTAACCTAACCGAACTATATCTCTGTCGAATATTGTCTGAAAATTGTGTTTTATATCTTAAATTACTGGACTAATTTAGACCTATCTATTTGCAACGTTTTTGAGTCGATTTTGGCAATTTTTAAAATTTTAATTTTTACATAGACGTTTAATATAATATTATTTTTCGAGTACTTCAAAATTTTCGATTTTCATCTCGTTTTTGCTTCGGTTAGGTCCGTACAGCTCCACAACTGTCTCCTCAGCCGAAATCTGAAACAAAAACACGCGAATTAGCGAAAATTTCGCCCTCCCACCCTCCCTGTTTTCATTGCTTAAGTAGAGTTTCATACAAGCTTTTTTAATTGAATTATTTTTATTTTATTTTTATTTAAAATAGTTATAGTATAGGACATAGTAAGCGTTTTTACTAAAGCTACGACAGTTTGTATTATTACAAAGCTATATTTGAAATTTTTATTTCGTCATAAGCATTTTTAATTTAATAATCCTTTTAAAGTAATATTAAAAGACATAGTAAAAAGATTTTACTTAATTTATTGACAATTTATTTTTACAATCTGTACGTCTTATTAAGCATATTGACTATTTAAATTTTTACTTTTATATTTTCATTGACAAAGCCCTCGAAAAGTAAAAAAAAAAATGTTTAAAACCCCGCAAAATAAGTCTGTAGCCTCGACAGAAGATTCAAACAAGGGTACAAAAAGCAGAAACCTCAACGGAAAAGAAAGGGTATAACATCCCATGTAAGGAAAAGTGTTATGAGTTGAATCGCGTCTTGGTTCTGCACCGAAAACCAAGACAGCTGCATTGCCGACCAAACAGAAATCAAAAATTACCCCATCCGTAGATTGTGATGAAAATCAAATGGATATTGAAACAACTAAATATCTAAATAGAGCACAAGAGGCAAAGGCACACGTGGTCAGAATAAAATTACTATTAAATAGCTCACGAAATTTGAAGACAGAAATCAAAGACAAAATTACAGAAGCTGCAGACAAACTATACAGATTGACCAAGGAAGTTGAAGATGGAAAGGAAAATACGATAGGAAAAAGGGACAAATCTGAAAGAAACAGGAAATGGAGTACGAGTTATTCAAGAAAATGGAAGAACACAGCAAATTACTCACAGAGTGCAGGACAGAGACCAAACGCTTAAGCGAAGAGGTGAAAGCCACAGGGATGAACTTATAACCTATGCAAGTGTAGCTGCAAAGGGGAATAGAGTGCAACCCGTGGAGCTAAACGCGGCTCACTTGAGAAACACAATTCCGGTCCAAATGCACTCCATTATAGTAAGATCAGGAAATGAAAAAGATACAAGTGGCGATGTTATCGAAAAGATCCGAGTGGCTGTGAATGCAAAGCAAAGTGGACTTAGAGTAGAAAAGGGAAAGCTAAAGACCAAAAGTGATTGTAGGTTGTGGTACTAGGGAAGAAATGGACAAGGTAGCAAACCGAATAAAAGCCGGTGATACGGGGCTATCAGTTGAACAGGCAAAAAATAAAGATCCGTTGGTCATATTGAAGGACGTGCTGACGATTAACACCGATGATGACATAACCACTGCTATTAGGAGCCAAAATAAGAACCTATTGGAATCCTTGGAAAGCGAAGAATTGAGATTATCAGTACGATACCGCAAAAAGACAAGAAACCCGCACACTAATCATGTTGTTCTCCAGGTCTCCCCACCCGTATGGAAGCGATTGATAGAAGCAGGACGAATTCATGGACTTGCAACGTGTCGTGGTGGTGGACCAGTCACCATTAATTCAATGTTCCAGATGTCTCGCTTTTGGGCACGGTAGAAGGCACTGTAAGGAATCAGATGACATATGTTCTCACTGTGGAGGCCCACATTTAAAGACCTTCTGTACTGCCTTTCCGTCTGGGGAATTGCCCTCCTGTATTAACTGCGTTAAGGCAAAGACGGACCGCCAGGACCATAACGCTTTCGACAATGAGTGTCCAGTGCGCAGAAGATGGGATGCAATAGCCAGAACCAGCGTAGCTTATTGCTAAGGTTGAATCAAGAAACAAGTGTGGAGGGTCAGAAAGAAAGGTTGAAACAAGGGCGCCAACTATGTTGGTAGCACAAGCTAATCTTCAGAGAAAGGAACTGGCAACGAGCGAACTAATGTTAGAAGCAAGCAAGGAGGATGTTTAGCCCTGATCCAGGAACCATACGTGGGGAGTCGGATATGAAGGACTATCGGGAGCGCGCATATTTCAAAGTGCTCAGACAGATGGAGTGGTAAAGGCGGCGATTGCTGTCTTTGACAATAAGATCTACGTTACTCAATGTCCGACTCTCACCAAATAACATCGTAGTGGTTGTAGTCAAAACAAATGTTTGAGATGCCTTCAACAAAGTGAGATGGGTGTCATCTCACTTTATTTGGAGCCGGATGTACTCATCGAACCGTATATGGATCAATTAAAAGATATTGTTACGAAATTGGGCAAAAGGAAAATATTGGTGGGAGGGGACGCAAACGCGTGGAGCCCTTGGTGGGGCAGTGTGAGGGAAGACAGTCGAGGAGAAACGCTTTCAGGTACCTTAAATCAGCTTGGTCTTCAGATAATAAATAAAGGAGAAACTCCAACCTTCGATACGGTGAGAGGCGGCAAAATATATCAGAGCCATGTTGACATCACAGCGTGCTCGGAAAATCTACTGAATCTGGTGGATGATTGGAAGATATACGACGGCGTAACAAGTTCTGACCACAACACAATAAAATTCAAAATTAATCGAGCAAAACATTGGGAATTAAAATAGAAAGAGTTACAAGATTATACTATAGCAAAAAAGCAAATTGGAGTAAGTTTCATGAGAAACTGGCCCAATTGCTAACAGATGAAAATTTTAAAATATCAGAAATAAATAAAGTAAAGAAAATCGCAAATTTAGAATATAAATTAGGAAAATATATAGAAGCAATTAAAGAAACATGCGAAACTACAACCTGAAAATAAAACAATAACAAACTTACCTTGCCGTGGTGGAACGAACTTGTTACGCTAAAGAAAATGTCATCACCAAAAACGCCGCATAAGATGTGTGCCGCGGTGCGACGAGCCGCTGTTGTCAAGGAGTACCTGGAAGCGAAAGACAAATATGAATCTGAAGCAAAAAGGCTCAAGTGAAAGCTGGAAGGAGTTCAGGAAACAGAACAAAGAAAGTCTGGGATGGGATATACCGTAATCGGCAGAACAGCGAAACGCACGAAGAAGCCACTACAAAAGATGGTAAAATATTAGACACTGCAGAATCGGCTAGAATGCTAGCCGAAACCTTTACCCGGAGGACTTAATTGAAGCTGATAACGCAGAACATCAGCGAATAAGAGAATGGTTGAAGAAGTAATGCAGGAACGCAAGATAACTCTTGCGATCCACCATTCACTCTATCTGAGCTAAAATACGCTTTAAAACAGCTTCAAACCAAAAAGGCGCCGGGAGGAGACGGTTTCACGGCCGATATCTGCAGAGAGGTGATATCCCATAACCCTGAGATTTACTTGAGCCTGGCAAATAAATGCCTAGAGTTAGGACACTTCCCCACTATATGGAAGGAAGCAGTAGTTGTGGTCCTAAGAAAGCCGGGAAAGGAGGACTATACGCACCCGAAGGCCTATAGACCCATAGGTCTGCTACCAGTTATGGGAAAAGTCCTGGAGAAGATGGTTATTAGAAGGATAAGATGGCATATTCAACCAGGGGTTAGTACTCGCCAATACGCTTTCACACTAACAGAGAAGCACCGAAGACTCCCTCTATGACATGATGGAATACATACGTACACAGTTACGGAATAAGAAGATAGTAACCATGATATCCCTTGACATAGAGGGAGCATTCGATAGTGCTTGGTGGCCAGCAATTAGATGTCGTTTGGCTGAGGAAAGATGCCCATAAACATCAGGAGAATGGTTGACAGTTATCTCCAGGATAGAAGAGTTAGAGTGAGGTATGCTGGTGTTGACCATACACAGAAAACAACAGGGTTGGGTGCACAGGGCCCATAGGAGGACCCGTACTGTGGAACTTGCTTCTGGACCCTTTGCTTAAGGAGCTGGAGAAAAGGTGACCGGTGCAGTTTGCTGACGACATTGTCCTGTTGTTCGCAGGTGATACGGCTCTGAGATCCAAAGACGCGAATGCCGCCTTGAACATGTCCGGGGTGGGAATCTGTAACAAACTCAAATTGCGCCCCATAAGACCAAGGCTATGGTTATGACTAACAAATTGAAATACGATTCCCCCACGTCTCGACATGTGCGGATATGCATTGGCATGTCGGAGGAGATTAGGTGCTTGTGTCCCATAGACAGGAAACTCACCTTAACACCCACGTGAGAAATGTGTGTGGAAGGCAACAGCACTCTATAGTCAACTATCAAGAGCTGCAAAGATTAGTTGGGGCCTTCAACCGGAGATTATCAGGCTATATACACGGCGGTTGTTGAGCCAGTAGTATTGTACGCGGCGAGCGTGTGGGCGCGGCCGCCAGCAAGTGGGGAACAATAAAGCAATTAAATGCTGTGCAAAGAGGATCTGCTCAGAAAATTATTAAAGCTTACTGGACTGTCTCCCTCCACTGGCACTAGATTGGCTGGCTTGCTTCCCTAGACCTGAAGGTCCAAGAAGCAGCCACCCTTTTGAGGTAAAGAGAGGTAAACCCGGTCGATACTGGGGACTGAGTGTTGGGAAAGGCGAGCTTCTCGAATTGCCCCACCAGCATCCCATAATATGGACCTGGAATTCATATGCCTGGAGAACGAGCACGATATGAGACCCAACAACACCCAGAGTCTCAAAATATTTACCGATGGGAGCAAAATAGGGAAAGGTTGAGCAGCATTATCCTTTGGCAAAATGAAGCTGAGACAAGAACTCTAAAGCTCAAACTGTCGGACTACTGTACCGTTTACCAGGCAGAATTATCAATATATTAAGGGCAACTGAGCGAATCCTCAGTAGCAATGAAAAGTTTTGGGGTTTACAGTGACTGAGAGCAGCACTCGAGACCATTGTCAACCAAGACACCAAACATCCCTTGCAGTTAAGACTGCAGAAATATACAGTGCATATTTTCACAACAAAAAGTATCCAATTGTTCTGATAAAAGCCCATGCGGGTCTGATAGGAAATGAGCGGGCCGATGAGTTGGCGATGCCGTTGCGAATTAAAGGAAAACCAGACTATGACTTGTGCCCAGTGTCATTCTAAAAGACTACCTGACTAGAGACCTTAGAAAAGTGGAACGTGAGGTATACAGAAGGCGATACTGGTAAAATAACAAAGGTCTTTCTCCCAAATGCTACAAATGTGCATAGTAAGTAAGAAACAGCACTGTCTCCTACAATGATACAGGCCATGACCGGGCATGGTGGGTTCTCTGAGTACTTGTACCGATTTAAATGTAAGGAGAACTCATCATGTATCTGTGAACCAGGAGTTGAGGAGACAGTGCCACATACTCTCAAGTGTCCCATTTTTGTAAAGAGAGACAGGAGTTTGAAACATCGTTCGGTATAAAACTGGAAAGCGACAACCTTGGTCAATGTTGGTAGAAAGAAATACAAGAACAAAATTTATAAGATATTGTGAGGAATTGTTAAAAGAGTCGTAAAAAGAAATCAAAGTTAAAATAAAATGGTAATTATGTTAAACTAAAACTAAAATTAAAGTAAATATTAATTTATGTAAAATTATTGATAATTATACTACGGCACTTTCATAACTAATGTAAGAAAGCTTCTGTGTGGTAATATCGAGGCTTCCTTGTGTCTATAACGCGCATAGACAGAGAGAATGCCCTGAATAAAATGTGATTTGGAATAATAACTATTAAATCAGATAGTAAAAAGTAAAGATACAAAAGACCTGAAATTAATTGTCAGAGGGTTGATAAAAAAAAAAAAAAAGAAACCTAACCTAACCTTTTTTTTTTTTTTTCGGGGAAATCCTCATGGACTACCTGCCTGGGGAAAGGTGGAGGGGCGCCGGACCTTACCGGCTAAACCACCGGTGTCCTCGCACGTGGGCGCGGGGCCGCGGGAATCCAAATTCTTCCGCAGCCCCACACTAGTGCTGGCCCGGTCTGTCCGGCCCGTCTCCGCACGGGTAGTGAGGTGTTCGACTACCCCGTGCATCGCCTCAGAGGCGCGCGCCGACACCCGCTTGCGCCTCCGCCCGGTCCATTGAAGAGGGGGTGGGACTTCAAGTCCCTCGCCCTGGACCCATTCATGGGGCCGGAAAAGGGCGTTGTCCGCCCTTCTCCTGCGCTCGGTGCGCCTCTGCGGCCGGGGAAGGAGTCGAGATCTCCTTTCCGTTCCGCAGCTCTTCTGCGACATCACGTCCTCGCAGAAGGACACCACCGCGTCCCACGACTCTGCGCTACCGACCATCTTCCGCACTAAGGCCGGCAACCTAACCTAACCTAACCTAACCTAACCTAACCTTTTTTTTTTTCGGGGAAATCATGGACTACCTCCGCCTGGGGAAAGGCGGGAGGGCGTGCCGGACTCTTACCGGCTAAAACCTCCTCGGTGTCTCTCGCATGCGCGCGGGGCCGCGGGAATCCAAATTCTTCCGCAGCCCCACACCTAGTGCTGGCCCGGTCTGTCCGCCTCGTCTCCCTGCAGGGGTAGTGAGGTTCGACCACCCCGTACATCGCCTCAGAGGCGCGCGCCGACACCGCTCGCCTCCGCCTCGGGTCCATCGAAGAAGGGGGCGGGACTTCCAAGTCCTTCGCCCTGGACCCATCATGGGGGCCGGAAGAGCGCTTAGTAGCGCCCGCTTTCGCGGCCCCAGCGGCAGATCTGGTCTCTGGCTCCGCCGACAACTGTTTCGGCCGCGGAGGGTGAGGGAGCAGCGCCTCGCAATACCGACACACCTCTCCCCGCGGCCCCACCACCACCGCATCAACGGTGTGGCCTCGTCGAGTCGCGGAGGATAGCGAGTGGCGCATCGCCATACCAACACCTCTTCCTCCGCGACCCACCCCGGCTGCAGCGGTAAGGGAGCGGACCAACCTCCCGCAGCAGCCACCGACACACATCCGAAGTGAGCTCGCCGAGCCCACACGGAGGAAAGCCACCGCCGGCCCTACACCTCGGGCCAGCCAAGGTTCCTTGTTCACCGCGGGTGACCAAGCCACGGCTGGCTAAGCCCCCGCCACGACAAGGCGGAACCCGTTCAAACCTAACCTAACCTTACCTAACCTTTTTTTTTTTTTTTTCGGGGAAATCATGGACCACCTCCGCCTGGGGAAAGGTGGAGGGCGTGCCGGACTCTTACCGGCTAAACCACCCCGGTGTCTCGCATCAGGGTGCGGGGCCGCGGGAATCCAAATTCTTCCGCAGCCCCACACTAGTGCTGGCCCGGTCTGTCCGGCCCGTCCCCTGCACGGGGTAGTGAGGTGTTCGACTACCCCTGCATCGCCTCAGAGGCGCGCGCCGACACCCGCTTGCGCCCCGCCTCGGGTCCATTGAAGAGGGGTGGGGACTTCCGTCCCCGCCCTGACCTATCATGGGGCCGGAAAAGGCGTTGTCCGCCCTTCTCCTGCGCTGTGCGCCTTCGCGGCCGGGAAGGGAGTCGAGATCTCCTTTCCTGTTCCGCGTTTCTGCGACATCACGTTCGCAGAAGGACACCACCGCGTCCCACGACTTGCGCTACTGGACCATCTTCCGCACCCAAGGCCGGCAGCGACAGATCTCTTCCTTACCATTTGTGAGGACACGGCGCCTCCTCCCAAGCCGCCACACTCGGCGAGCGTGTTGCGCCGTCCTCCCCACAATGGACGCAGTGGTGGCATCGAGCGTCCGGCTCTGTCATGCGGGCACAGGTACTTGCCGAAGCAGCCGTGCCTGACAGCACCTGCGTCACCCTAAACGACAGGGAGCCGTGCCTTCTCCCGAGCCAGTCGTCGAGTACTGGCCGGATCGCTCGACGGTAGCGAGGCCGGCGGTAGGGCGCAGAAGCCTTGCCGCCATTCCGCCACCAAGACCTGACGGAGTCCCTCTCGGCGCAGCGCGATCTGCCGCCTGCACCGGCCTCGAGCCCCGTGCGCCGCTCTTCCTCGCGCCATCGATATAATGACGCGAGTATTTCGCCCTAAGTCCCAGGGCGGGATCCGCCAGGACGCAAGCCTCGAAATCGTGCGATACCCGCGGACGACTCTGACGGCCATCGCCCTTGCGGTTTACGCAGCATGGCGAGAGGCTGGCCGTCATGTCCATCGCCCACACAGGCCCCATACAGGGCCATGGACCGCACGATTCCCACGTACAACCGCCTACGGCGGCACTCGGGCCCCCGGAAGTTAACGTTGAAAGCGCCTGCTGCACCCATCAATTTGGGCACCAGCCGGAAGTGGGGTCCGAATTCATCGGCTGTCGAGCACCAACCGAGCTTCATGGTGGACTCGACAGCTATCCGGGCCCGCTGACCACGATGTGTGATCCCGAGGCGCGCGCGCGTCGAGGGCCATGGAACTCGATGGCCTGACTTGTTTAGGGCCACCTCCAGGCCCAGGCGCGCGGATGCGGTTCACCACTTGTGACACCGCAGCCGTGGCAACCAACGCTGCCTCCTGTGCGAGCTTCCCGGGCAGTGACAAGCGTGTCGTCTGCATAACACGTCAAGTCGCGCCGGCCGGGAGTTCACCTCAGCACCCAGTAGCCGATGTTCCACAGAGCGGTCCTAAGACCGATCCTCGTGAACATCAACGACATGACGCGCCGACCAGCGCCGTCACGTCCCCGATACGTAACGCACTCTTCTCAAGGTAAGCCCCTGTGCCAGCGGCGGAGGTAGGCACGCGATGGTAATTCAGCGCCTCCTGAATACAACTCCAGGGTAGGGTGTTGAAGGCGTTGAGATGTCCAAAGACACCGCCAGCACCACCCCACCCGGATACTGTCTCCTCCGCCAGGGCCTCACGCGCGTAATAGCGTCATGGTGAGCGCCCGCGACGAAAACCAAATTGGTTCTCGTCCAGGTCCGGCCCTCTGCACAAGTGGCTGACGAGGCGATCTGCGATGATACGCTCAAAAGTTTGCCCACCCGTCAAGCAGCACTATGGGCCGGTACGCGGACGGTGAGTCTGTGGGCGCCCTCCTTCCTGAGCAGGACCAGCCTCCTTCCACACACACTGGGAAGCTGACCCGTTGAGACATGCGTGAAGAGCCCCTCAACTGGGGCTCTAGCTCTTCAGAGCCAGGACGAGAGCTCGACCAGGAACTCCACGGTCCGGGCGCTGTGTCTTAGCCCGGAGTCGCGACACGGCTGCTCTCACGCCCTGCTTGCGGCCACTAGACATCGTGCCTCTTCTGGAGAGTTCAGGCTGAGGGCGAAGCATCGCCGGGGAACGTGTCCCACTCGTTCAGGGAAGAGCCGATACCACCGCCTCTAGCAACTGGGGTTGCATGCCTTGTGTTAGTGGAGGCGCCTAGGGCGCAACCTGCCCTGTACCCAACGGTAGGGGCGCCCCACGATCCGACTAGGGACCAGCAGCTCTCCCGGCACGACTTTGAGTCGCCGATGGCCAGCCACAGAGTCTTCTTAGACGCGCGGTACACCCCTAGCGCGTCCTCCTCGGCGGAATCCCCGTCGACGCCGCCCGGTATCGGGTGTACTCGGCGACGAGCCGCAACGCACGCCAGCAATTGCGCGATCTCGGCGGTCCACCAGTACACCGGTGCTTTGCGGACCGTTGGCGGACACGGGGCATGACGTCGCAGATCTGCATCATCGCCCCGCGAAACCGGAAGCGCCACCGCTTCGACGTCGACGGGGCCGTCCGTCGTCGACTCCCAGATCTATGGATCACCGCGGCAGCCTCGAGTAGTTCCTGTCGATGCGCTTGTTCCAACGCGGGCCGTCGTTAATCGGGGTTGTTGGATGGCGCTGCTCGCGGATCGCGCAGACGTCGAACCGATATATCGAAAAAAAGAGACAAAAAAAAAAAGGAAAGAAAACAAAAAAAAAAAATATATACACTTAAGGATATTCTAGAATAATATACTAAAGTAAGGATTTAAGTAATGTGTATAATAGAGAAAACAGTGTATGCAGAACAGATACATACTAATAGCCATTTCAGAAAATATCAATATTATTGTAACTTATTATATGCATATAAGAAATTGAAGTAAGGATTATATAAATAGTAGGTATAATTAGTGTAGTAAGAGTAAGAAGTATAAGTAATGTGTAGCTTAAAATTTATTAATATAGTAACATGTAAAAACGACGTAAAAAAAAAAAAATTATTGCAGTAAAAAAAAAAAAAAAAAAAAAAAAACAAAACTAAACAGTAATATAATGCCAGAAAGAAGGGTACTGCAGAAAGGTAGTAAGAAAAGGAAAGAAAAAAAAAAAAAAAAAACCCAACCTAACCTAACCTAACCTAACCTAACCTAACCTAACCTAACCTTTTTTTTTTTTTTCGGGGAAACCTCGGACTACCCCTGGGGAAAGGCGGAGGCGTGCCGGACTCTTACCGGCAAACCACCCCGGTGTCTCCTCGCACGGCAATGGAATCCAAATTCTTCCGCAGCCCACACTAGTGCTGGCCCGTCTGTCCGGGCCTGTCTCCTGCACGGGGTAGTGAGGTGTCGACTACCCGTGCATCGCCTCAGGCGCGCGCCGACACCCGCTCGCGCCTCCGCCTCGGATCCATCGAAGAGGGGGGGCTTCCCAAGTCCCTCGCCCTGGACCCATTCATGGGGGCCGAGCGCTTAGTAGCGCCCGCTTTCGCGGCCCCAGCGCGGATCTGGTCCTCTTCCGCCGCCGACCGTTTCGGCCGCGGAGGGTAGGGAGAGCGGCGCCTCGCAATACCGACACCCTTCCCCGCGGCCCCACCACCACCGCATCAACGGTGCGGCCCGTCTGAGTCGCGGAGGATGGGCGAGTGGCGCATCGCCACCAACACTCTTCCTCCGCGACTCCACCTCGGTTGCAGCGGTAAGGGCAGACCAACCTTCCGCAGCAGCCCACCGACACATCCGAAGTGGGCTCGCTGAGCCCACACGGAGTAAACCTCGGCCGGCTCACCCGGCCAGCCAGGGTTCCTCTTGTTCACCGCGGTCGACCAAGCCATTACAGCCCCCGCCACGACAAGGGAACCCGTCTGGGGAACCTAACCCAACCTAACCTAACCTAACCTAACCTACCTAACCTAACCTAACCTAACCTAACCTAACCTAACCTAACCTAACCAACCTAACCTAACCTAACCTAACCTAACCTAACCTAACCTAACCTAACCTAACCTAACCTAACCTAACCTAACCTAACCTAACCTAACCTAACCTAACCTAACCGAACTATATCTCTGCCGAATAGTGTCTGAAAATTGTGTTTTATATCTTAAATTACTGGACTAATTTAGGCCTATCTATTTGCAACGTTTTTGAGTCGATTTTGGCAATTTTTAAAATTTTAATTTTTACATAGACGTTTAATATATTATTATTTTTCGAGTACTTCAAAATTTTCGATTTTCATCTCGTTTTTGCTTCGGTTAGGTCCGTACAGCTCCACAACTGTCTCCTCAGCCGAAATCTGAAACAAAAACACGCGAATTAGCGAAAATTTCGCCCTCCCACCCTCCCTGTTTTCATTGCTTAAGTAGAGTTTGATACAAGCTTTTTTAATTGAATTATTTTTATTTTATTTTTATTTAAAGAATAGTATAGGACATAGTAAGCGTTTTTACTAAAGCTACGACAGTTTGTATTATTACAAAGCTATATTTGAAATTTTTATTTCGTCATAAGCATTTTTAATTTAATAATCCTTTTAAAGTAATATTAAAAGACATAGTAAAAAGATTTTACTTAATTTATTGACAATTTATTTTTACAATCTGTACGTCTTATTAAGCATATTGACTATTTAAATTTTACTTTTATATTTTCATTGACAAAGCCCTCGAAAAGTAAATCAAAAAAAAATGTTTAAAACTCCCCCGCAAAATAAGTCTGTAGCCTCGACAGAAGATTCAAACAAGGGTACAAATAAAGCAGAAACCTCAACGGGAAAAGAAAAGGGTATAACATCCCATGTAAGGAAAAGTGTTGGCGAGCTTGAATCGCGTCTTGGTTCTGCACCGAAAACCAAGACAGCTGCATTGCCGACCAAACAGAAATCAAAAATTACCCCATCCGTAGATTGTGATGAAAATCAAATGGATATTGAAACAACTAAATATCTAAATAGAGCACAAGAGGCAAAGGCACACGTGGTCAGAATAAAATTACTATTAAATAGCTCACGAAATTTGAAGACAGAAATCAAAGACAAAATTACAGAAGCTGCAGACAAACTATACAGATTGACCAAGGAAGTTGAAGATGGAAAGGAAAATACGATAGGGAAAAAAGGGACAAATCTGGAAAGAAAACAGGAAATGGAGTACGAGTTAGTCAAGAAAATGGAAGAACACAGCAAATTACTCACAGAGTGCAGGACAGAGACCAAACGCTTAAGCGAAGAGGTGAAAAGCCACAGGGATGAACTTATAACCTATGCAAGTGTAGCTGCAAAGGGGAATAGAGTGCAACCCGTGGAGCTAAACGCGGCTCACTTGAGAAACACAATTCCGGTCCAAATGCACTCCATTATAGTAAGATCAGGAAATGAAAAAGATACAAGTGGCGATGTTATCGAAAAGATCCGAGCTGTGAATGCAAAGCAAAGTGGACTTAGAGGAAAGTAAGGAAAGCTAAAGACCAAAAAGTGATTGTAGGTTGTGGTACTAGGGAAGAAATGGACAAGGTAGCAAACCGAATAAAAGCCGGTGATACGGGGCTATCAGTTGAACAGGCAAAAAATAAAGATCCGTTGGTCATATTGAAGGACGTGCTGACGATTAACACCGATGATGACATAACCACTGCTATTAGGAGCCAAAATAAGAACCTATTGGAATCCTTGGAAAGCGAAGAATTGAGATTATCAGTACGATACCGCAAAAAGACAAGAAACCCGCACACTAATCATGTTGTTCTCCAGGTCTCCCCACCCGTATGGAAGCGATTGATAGAAGCAGGACGAATTCATGTGGACTTGCAACGTGTCGTGGTGGCGGACCAGTCACCATTAATTCAATGTTCCAGATGTCTCGCTTTGGGCACGGTAGGCACTGTAAGGAATCAGATGACATATGTTCTCACTGGAGGCCCACATTTAAAGACCTTCTGTACTGCCTTTCCGTCTGGGAATTGCCTCCTGTATTAACTGCGTTAAGGCAAAGACGGACCGCCAGGACCATAACGCTTTCGACAATGAGTGTCCAGTGCGCAGAAGATGGGATGCAATAGCCAGAACCAGCGTAGCTTATTGCTAAGGTTGAATCAAGAAACAAGTGTGGAGGGTCAGAAAGAAAGGTTGAAACAAGGCGCCAACTATGTTGGTAGCACAAGCTAATCTTCAGAGAAAGGAACTGGCAACGAGCGAACTAATGTTAGCAAAGGGGAGGGATAAGCTAGCCCTGATCCAGGAACCATACGTGGGGAGTCGGATATATGAAGGACTATCGGGGAGCGCGCATATTTCAAAGTGCTCAGACAGATGGAGTGGTAAAGGCGGCGATTGCTGTCTTTGACAATAAGATCTACGTTACTCAATGTCCGACTCTCACCACAAATAACATCGTAGTGGTTGTAGTCAAAACAAATGCTTTGAGATGCCTCCAAATGTGAGATGGGTGTCATCTCACTTTGTTTGGAGCCGGATGTACTCATCGAACCGTATATGGATCAATTAAAAGATATTGTTACGAAATTGGGCAAAAGGAAAATATTGGGAGGGACGCAAACGCGTGGAGCCCTGGGGCAGTGAGGGAAGACAGTCGAGGAGAAACGCTTCAGGTACCTTAAATCAGCTTGGTCTTCAGATAATAAATAAAGGAGAAACTCCAACCTTCGATACGGTGAGAGGCGGCAAAATATATCAGAGCCATGTTGACATCACAGCGTGCTCGGAAAATCTACTGAATCTGGTGGATGATTGGAAGATACGACGGCGTAACAAGTTCTGACCACAACACAATAAAATTCAAAATTAATCGAGCAAAAACATTGGGAATTAAAATAGAAAGAGTTACAAGATTATACTATAGCAAAAGAATTGGAGTAAGTTTCATGAGAAACTGGCCCAATCTAACAGATGAAAATTTTAAAATATCAGAAATAAATAAAGTAAAGAAAATCGCAAATTTAGAATATAAATTAGGAAAATATATAGAAGCAATTAAAGAAACATGAAACTACAATTCCGAAAATAAAAACAATAACAAACTTACCTTGCCGTGGTGGAACGAAGAACTTGTTACGCTAAAGAAAATGTCATCACCAAAAACGCCGCATATGTGCTGCGCGGTGCGACGAGCCGCTGTTGAAGGAGTACCTGGAAGCGAAAGACAAATATGAATCTGAAGGGCTCTCAGTGAAAGCTGGAAGGAGTTCTGGGAAACAGAACAAAGAAAGTCTATGGGATGGGATATACCGGGTAATCGGCAGAACAGCGAAACGCCACGAAGACCTGCCATCACAAAAGATGGTAAAATATTAGACACTGCAGAATCGGCTAGAATGCTAGCGAAACCTTTACCGGAGGACTTAATTGAAGCTGATAACGCAGAACATCAGCGAATAAGAGAATGGCTGAAGAAGTAATGCAGGAACGCAAGATAACTCTTGCGATCCACCATTCACTCTATCTGAGCTAAAATACGCTTTAAACAGCTTCAAACCAAAAAGGCGCTGGAGGAGACGGTTTCACGGCCGATATCTGCAGAGAGGTGATATCCCATAACCCTGAGATTTACTTGAGCCTGGCAAATAAATGCCTAGAGTTAGGACACTTCCCCACTATATGGAAGGAAGCAGTAGTTGTGGTCCTAAGAAAGCTGGAAAGGAGGACTATACGCACCTGAAGGCCTATAGACCCATAGGTCTGCTACCAGTTATGGGAAAAGTCCTGGAGAAGATGGTTATTAGAAGGATAAGATGGCATATTCAACCAGGGGTTAGTACTTCAATACGGCTTCACACACAGAGAAGCACCGAAGACTCCTATGACATGATGGAATACATACGTACACAGTTACGGAATAAGAAGATAGTAACCATGATATCCCTTGACAGAGGAGCATTCGATAGTGCTTGGCCAGCAATTAGATGTCGTTTGGCTGAGGAAAGATGCCCCATAAACATCAGGAGAATGGTTGACAGTTATCTCCAGGATAGAAGAGTTAGAGTGAGGGCTGGTGTTGACCATACACAGAAAACAACAAAGGGTGCACAGGGCTCCATAGAGGACCCGTACTGTGGAACTTGCTTTGGACCCTTTGCTTAAGGAGCTGGAGAAAAGGTGACCGGTGCCAAGCGTTTGCTGACGACATTGTCCTGTTGTTCGCAGGTGATACGGCTCTGAGATCCAAAGACGCGAATGCCGCTCTTGAACATGTCCGGGGTGGGAATTCGTAACAAACTCAAATTCGCGCCCCATAAGACCAAGGCTATGGTTATGACTAACAAATTGAAATACGATTCCCACGTCTCGACATGGGCGGATATGCATTGGCATGTCGGAGGAGATTAAAAGCTTGGTGTCACCATAGACAGGAAACTCACCTTAACACCCACGTGAGAAATGTGTGGAAGGCAACATAGTCAATATCAAGCTGCAGAGATTAGGGGGCCTTCAACCGAGATTATCAGGGCTATACACGGCGGTTGTTGAGCCAGTAGTATTGTACGCGGCGAGCGTGTGGCCGGCCAGCAAGTTGGGAACAATAAAGCAATTAAATGCTGTGCAAAGAGGATTCGCTCAGAAAATTATTAAAGCTTACTGGACTGTCTCCTCCACTCGGCACTAGTATTGGCTGGCTTGTTTCTAGACCTGAAGGTCCAAGAAGCAGCCACCCTTTTTGAGGTAAAGAGAGGTAAACCCGGTCGATACTGGGGACCGAGTGTTGCGAAGGCGAGCTCGAATTGCCCCACCCAGCATCCCATAATATGGACCTGGAATTCATATGCCTGGAGAACGAGCACGATATGAGACCAACAACACCCAGAGTCTCAAAATATTTACCGATGGGAGCAAAATAGAGGGAAAGGTTGGAGCAGCATTATCCTTTGGCAAAATGAAGCTGAGACAAGAACTCTAAAGCTCAAACTGTCGGACTACTGTACCGTTTACCAGGCAGAATTATCAATATATTAGGCAACTGAGCGAATCCTCAGTAGCAATGAAAAGTTTTGGGGTTTAGTGACTCGAGAGCAGCACTGAGACCATTGTCAACCAAGACACCAAACATCCCTTGCAGTTAAGACTGCAGAAATATACAGTATATTTTCACAACAAAAAGTATCCAATTGTTCTGGATAAAGCCCATGCGGGTCTGATAGGAAATGAGCGGGCCGATGAGTTGGCGAAACATGCTGCGTTGAATTAAAGGAAAACCAGACTATGACTTGTGCCCAGTGTCATTCTAAAAGACTACCTGACTAGAGACCTTAGAAAAGTGGAACGTGAGGTATACAGAAGGCGATACTGGTAAAATAACAAAGGTCTTTCTCCCAAATGCTACAAATGTGCATAGTAAGTAAGAAACAGCACTGTCTCCTACAATGATACAGGCCATGACCGGGCATGGTGGGTTCTCTGAGTACTTGTACCGATTTAAATGTAAGGAGAACTCATCATGTATCTGTGAACCAGGAGTTGAGGAGACAGTGCTACATACTTCTCAAGTGTCCCATTTTTGTAAAGAGAGACAGGAGTTTGAAACATCGTTCGGTATAAAACTGGAAAGCGACAACCTTGGTCAATGTTGGTAGAAAGAAATACAAGAACAAAATTTATAAGATATTGTGAGGAATTGTTAAAAGAGTCGTAAAAGAAATCAAAGTTAAAATAAAATGGTAATTATGTTAAACTAAAACTAAAATTAAAGTAAATATTAATTCTATGTAAAATTATTGATAATTATACTACGGCACTTTCATAACTAATGTAAGAAAGTCAGGTGTAATATCGAGGCTTCCTTGTGTCTATAACGCGTATAGACAGAGAGAATGCCCTGAATAAAATGTGATTTGGAATAATAACTATTAAATCAGATAGTAAAAAGTAAAGATACAAAAGACTCTGAAATTAATTGTCAGAGGGTTGATAAAAAAAAAAAAGAAACCTAACCTAACCTTTTTTTTTTTTTTTCAAAACCGCGACTTCCGCCTGGGGAAGGTGGAGGGCGCGGACTCTTACCGGCTAAACCACCCTGTGTCTCGCACGTGCGCGCGGGGCCGCGGGAACCAAATTCTTCCGCAGCCCCACACTAGTGCTGGCCCGGTCTGTCCGGCCTCGTCTCCCGCACGGTAGTGAGGTGTTCGACTACCCCGTGCATCGCCTCAGAGGCGCGCGCCGACACCCGCTTGCGCCTCCGCCCGGGTCCATTGAAGAGGGGTGGGACTTCAAGTCCCTCGCCCTGGACCCATTCATGGGGCCGGAAAAGGGCGTTGTCCGCCCTTCTCCTGCGCTCGGTGTGCCTTCTCGGCCGGGGAAGGGTCGAGATCTCCTTCCCGTTCCGCAGTTTCCGACATCACGTCCTCGCAGAAGGACACCACCGCGTCCCACGACTCTGCGCTACCGACCATCTTCCGCACTAAGGCCGGCAACCCAACCTAACCTAACCTAACCTAACCTAACCTTTTTTTTTTTTTTTTCGGGGAAATCATGGACTACCTCCGCCTGGGGAAAGGCGGAGGCGTGCCGGACTCTTACCGGCTAAAACCTCCCCGGTGTCTCCTCGCATGCGGGCGCGCGAATCCAAATTCTTCCGGCCCCACACTAGTGCTGGCCCGGTCTGTCCGCCTCGTCTCCCGCACGGGGTAGTGAGGTGTTCGACTACCCCACATCGCCTCAGAGGCGCGCGCCGACACCGCTCGCCTCCGCCTCGGGTCCATCGAAGAAGGGGGCGGGACTTCCCGTCCTTCGCCCTGGACCCATTCATGGGGCCGGAGCGCTTAGTAGCGCCCGCTTTCGCGGCCCCAGCGGCAGATCTGGTCTCTGGCCCGCCGACAACCAAGTTTCGGCGCGGAGGGAGAGCAGCGCCTCGCAATACCGACACCTCTCCCCGCGGCCCCACCACCACCGCATCAACGGTGTGGTCCGTCTGAGTCGCGGAGGATAGGCGAGTGGCGCATCGCCATACCACACTCCTCTTCCTCCGCGATTCCACCCGGCTGCAGCGGTGGGGCGACCAACCCCTCCAGCAGCCCACCGACATCCGAAGTGAGCTCGCCGAGCCCACACGGAGGAAAGCACCTCGGGCCGGCCCACCGGGCCAGCCAAGGGTCCTCTGTTCACCGCGGTGACCAAGCCACTTACTAAGCCCCCGCCACGACAAGGCGGAACCCGTCAGGGGAACCTAACCTAACCTTACCTAACCTTTTTTTTCGGGGAAATCATGGACTACCTCCGCCTGGGGAAAGGTGGAGGCGTGCCGGACTCTTACCGGCTAAACCACCCCGGTGTCTCGCACCGCGCGCGGGGCCGCGGAATCCAATTCCCGCAGCCCCACACTAGTGCTGGCCCGGTCCGGGCCCGTCTCCTGCACGGGGTAGTGATTCGACTACCCCGTATCGCCTCAGAGGCGCGCGCCGACACCCGCTTGCGCCTCCGCCTGGTCCATTGAAGAGGGGGGGACTTCCCAAGTCCCTCGCCCTGGACCCATTCATGGGGCCGGAAAAGGCGTTGTCCGCCCTTCTCCTGCGCTCGGGTGCCTTCTGCGGCCGGGGAGTCGAGATCTCCTTTCCTGTTCCGCAGTTTCCTCTGCGACATCACGTCCTCGCAGAAGGACACCACCGCGTCCCACGACTCTGCGCTACCGACCATCTTCCGCACTAAGGCCGGCAGCGACAGATCTTCCTACTTCATTTGTGAGGACACGGCGCTGTCTCAAGCTGCACACTCGGCGAGTGTGTTGCGCCGTGTCCTCCCACAATGGACGCAGTGGTGGCATTGAGCGTCCGGCCTCGTCTATGCGGCACAGGTACTTGCCGAAGCAGCCGTGCCCCGACAGCACCTGCGTCACCCTAAACGACAGGGAGCCGTGCCTTCCCGAGCCAGTCGTCGAGTACTGGCCGGATCGCCTCGACGGTAGCGCGAGGCCGGCGGTAGGGCGAAGCTTTGCCGCCATTCCGCCACCAAGACCTGACGGAGCTCCTCTCGGCGCAGCGCGATCTGCCGCCGCACCGGCCTCGAGCCCCTGCCCGCTCTTCCTCGCGCCATCGATATAATGACGCGAGTATTCGCTCTAAGTCCCAGGGCGGGATCCGGCCAGGACGCAAGTTGCCTCGTGAAATCGTGCGATACCCGCGGACGACTCTGACGGCCATCGCCCTTGCGGTTTACGCAGCATGGCGAGTGCGGCCGTCGCGTCCATCGCCCACAGGGCCCCACAGGCCATGGACCGCACGATTTCACGTACAACCGCCTACAGGCGGCACTCCCCCAAGTTGGGAAGCAACGTTGAAAGCGCGCCTGCTGCACCCATCAATTTGGGCACCAGCCGGAAGTGGGGTCCGAACCATCGGCTGTCGAGCACCAATCCCAGATACTTCATGGTGGACTCGACAGCTATCCGCCCTGCTGACCACGATGTGTGATCCGGAGGCGGCGCGCGTCGAGGGCCATGGAACTCGATGGCTCCGACTTGTTTAGGCCACCAGGCCCAGGCGCCGGATGCGTTCACCACTTGTGACACCGCAGCCGTGGCAACCAACGCTGCCTCCCTGTGCGAGCTCCCCGGCAGTGACAAGCGTGTCGTCTGCATAACACGTCAAGTCGCGCCCGACGGGAGTTCACCTCTCAGCACAGAGTAGCCGATGTTCCACAGGAGCGGTCCCAAGACCGATCCCTGCGGAACACCGCACGACATGACGCGCCGACCAGCGCCGTCACGTCCCCGATACGTAACGCATCTCTTCAAGGTAAGCCCCATTGTGCGGCGGAGGTAGGGAGGCACGCGATGGTAATTCAGCCCTGAATACAACTCCAGGGTAGGGTGTTGAAGGCGTTGGAGATGTCTAAAGACACCGCCAGCACCACCCCACCCCGATACTGTCTCCTGCCAGGGCCCCACGCGCGTAATAGCGTCATGGTGGAGCGCCCGCGACGAAAACCAAATTGGTTCTCGTCCAGGTCCGGCCCTCTCGCACAAGTGGCTGACGAGGCGATCTGCGATGATACGCTCAAAAGTTTGCCCGCCTCGTCAAGCAGCACTATGGGCCTGCGGACGGTGAGTCCGTGGGCGCCCTCCTTCCTGAGCAGGACCAGCCTCCCTCCTTCCACACACTGGGAAGCTGACCCTGCTGGAGACATGCGTGAAGAGCCCTCAACTGGGGCTCTAGCTCCTTCAGAGCCAGGACGAGAGCTCGACCAGGAACCCGTCGGTCCGGGCGCTGTGTTCTTAGCCCGGAGTCGCGACACGGCCGCCTCGTCTCTGCTTGCGTCACTGGGGACATCGGTGCCTCTTCTGGAGAGTCTGCTGAGGGCGAAGCCATCGCCGGGGAACGTGTCCCACTCGTTCAGGAAGAGAGCCGATACCACCGCCTCCAGCAACTGGGGTTGCATGCCTTTGTTAGTGGAGGCGCCCAGGGACGCAACTTGCCCTGTACCAACGGTAGGGGCGCCCCACGGATCCCGATCTAGGGACCCCAGCAGCTCCTCCTGGCACGCGACTTTGAGTCGCCGACACCACAGAGTCTTCTTAGACGCGCGGTACACCTCATAGCGCGTCCTCCTCGGCGGAATCCCGTCGACGCCGCCTCCGGTATCGTGTACCGGCGACGAGCCGCAACGCACGCTATGCGCAATTGCGCGATCTCGGCGGTCCACCAGTACACCTGGTGCTTTGCGGACCGTTGGCGGACACGGGGCATGGATGCGTCGCAGATCTGCATCATCGCCCCGCGAAACCGTAGCGCCACCGCTTCGTCGACGGGGCCGTCCGTCGTCGACTCCCAGATCCAGGACTGGACTAAGGCAGCTTCCTCGAGTAGTTCCTGTCGATGCGCTTTGGCGCCGCGCGGGCCGTCGTTAATCGGGGTTGTTGGATGGCGGCCGCTCGCGGACTGGGCAGAGACGTCGAACCGGATATATCGATGGTCCGACAGCGTCTCCACCTCTACGGCGACACGCCAGTCGCGGACTCGGCTGGCGACAGAGGGGCTGGCAGCGAGACGTCCACTATCGACCCGCCCCGCTGCCGCGCACGTGTATTCCGAACTGATTCAGGACGACCAGACCAGTCGTCACCGTCCACTCTTCTAGCACCTCGCCCCGAGGTCAGTGACCGGAGATCCCACGCCGATGACTTGGCGTTGAGATCTCCGAGCACCAGAACAGGACGAGGGTGATAGCGGCCTACGACGGCGCCCAACTCGACAAGACCCTCAAAGTCGGCGAGACTCTTGTTGGGGAGAAATACGCCCTACAATAACGATGCCGCCCGAGGCAGCAACAACCCAGCCGCGGCGAGACGGGTCGATCAGTCTCGCCAATAATGGCCACCAAACCGTCAGCGCATCCCAACCAGTTGTCACGGGCGGAATGAAGTACGGTTCGGCGACCACAGCCATGAATCGACCACTCATGCTCTGGAGTAGGAGATCCTGAGCTCTGGCACAGTGGTTGATATTGCCCTGGAGAAAATGGAATTGTGCCGTTACTGGCATTCCATTCCCTCGGCAACGGTCCTGGGCGGGAGTCGGCCGCGGAGCTGCTAGCCTGCAGGGGCAGCGAGGTTAACCCGGCAGGCTTAGTGCTCCTCTTCTTTTCTTTCTTTTGGCCTTGCTGGCAGGCGCCACCCCTCCGCCTACTCTGTGCTCCGCTGGCCTTCCCCAGCAGAACAAAGGCTGCAGTTAAGCGCCGCGGTGCACAGGAGCCGCCGCAATGGCCAGGCTGGCCGCAGCGATAACAGAGGTCACTACGGTCAACCTCGGCGGTGCACTTCGCCCGGACGTGCTTTCCAGGCACCGGAAGCACCGCAAGGCCGGGGCTGTAGTAGCGGTCGCCGCCACCGCCTACCAGCAATCTGCCGCTATCGGCGATCTTCTTCGCCGACGCCAGGGCACCGAACCCAGACCGCGCCGAGTCCGGTGGCGTCGGTGCGTATATCGCCAGCCCGCATTTTGTCCGGCGGACACTCTCCGCTTCTGGCAACGGCCGCCTACCTCCTCAGAGGTCACCGAGTCGTCCAGGCCAGCAATCCGCACCTCTGCGGTTTCATTGGTCTGGAACCGGACGTCCTCAGGGTTGAGGACCTCCCTCATCTTGGCGGCCAGTGCATCCGCCTTTTCGGCACTGCCGCTCACAGTACCAGCCACCTCGAACAGCCGCGCACCCGTGACAGCCTGCTTGAGGTGACGGACTGAGCCAAGATCTGATAATTTGATCTTGGCGGCCTCGGCGATGACCGACTGGTACGTCACGCCACGCTCCACAGCTCCGGGCTGCAACGTTAAGTCACAGCATTGGACCGCGGAACATGCACATCGGTCTCTTGCGACCGCCTTTGGCAGTCCGCCGCGCAGGTTTAGGCCGTCTTTGCGGTTCCACCTGGGGCGCACAGCTGCTGCGGCCTTCTTGGCGGCTTTGCGGCCTTCTTGCGGCCCTAACTTTCGCCCAGGTCTCACCCTTAGACCTGGCAGTCGTGGGCTGGTCGCTCGGAGGGGCTCCCTCCGCGGGCTTTTTGTTACCCTCCGCGGGCTTCCCCTTTTGAGGCGCAAGTCTCGGCGGCTCCTCAGTCCTCCGCGTGTCAGCCGCTAAAGGCGGACGGAGGATTTCCGCCGGGAGACGCCGAGAAATGCCTCCAGCCGAGCGTTAACCATGCTCCCGCACTGGAGCATGCAGAGCCAGACAATGCGCTCGACCTCTTCGTCGGTACGAGGGCTTGCCGGTCGCGGTGCGGGAGTCAGGGCCACAGGTGCGGCATCGGTGGACGTGCGTCGCTGTTGCTGCTCGCTTAGCGCAGCGACTTGCCGCAGGTCCTCCAGGTCATTTCTGAGGCGGCTGTTTTCCTCCTGCAGCTTTGCGACCTCGTCAGAAGCCGTCCTGTTGAGGAGGATGCCAACCGCCTCCCTGATATCAGCGGCAGCCTCCTTTAAGCCACGGGTGAACGTCCTTTCAGGCTGCCGGACTTGGTGGCAACCTTCAGGACTAAGTCCACCCATCTAGGGCCAGCTGGCAAGGCCACCGCAGATGGCTCTCCCCTTCCGCTGCAGAGCAGCTCGTCTCGCTCCATGAGCGCGTCGGGCCATTTCCGATACTTCGTCGGCCGCGACGGCTTGCCTCCCTCTTGGCGGCGTTGAGCTCCGCCTTGAGCTCCCCAGCGAGGCACAGCTTTCACCGCCATCGCCAGGGTCCTCCGTAGTGAACCCCATCACTTTCTGCTTCACTAGCCGCCGGGTATTGGAGCACACGAACCGTCCGTGCTTATCCCTCCGCGGCTGCGAAGCACTCGCCCCTCTCGATGCCTGTCGACCCTCCCCAAGTCGGCAACTTGGGGCCGGCAGCCTTCCTCATCTGAAGATCGGCACTGGACGTTTCCTAGCGGAAGATGTCCCACGCGACCGATTTCCACCGCTTCCAGTATCCGATCCAGCCTTTTTCAACCTCTACTGTTTTAGATATTTATTTTTTCCATTCTTATCCCACGAGTGTGGAAATAAAAATCCATCCGGGCAGCGCCTCCTTTGCCCGGATAAGCCTATGCGTAACCCGTCAAGGGTGTCGGCCGGTACCGACGGAAACGCCCTAACGACTGAACATTTACCCATCAGCCATGCAGCTCCTCACGGCGCCACGCTTGAACTTCGGTGATTTTTAAAGTTATCATCTCGCGACTCAGGCGGTTAAGCCAGAGCCCTCGGCCCCTAGGCGCCGCGAGACGTGATCCACGACACGCCAGAGGATTCCGAGGTTCGAACGGTGGCAGAGTTGATACAGGTTCTTCCATGCCTGCCCAGAGTCCGGGTGAGGAACACTGAGCCCATTCAGTTTCCTTTTTAACAGGTGGTCCCTGAAATCCCGCGATTACGGGTTGCCCGGCGTCGGCAAAAGCCGAGTGCACCTGGCACCTCACCGCGCATGTCATTCTCTGTTCCAACGGAGGATAGGAAGCAACTAGTAGGCCCTCCATCATCTAAACAAGCCTCACTCAGCGGTTTGGTCCGCGACGGTTTCCCTACCACCCACATATCTAAGTGGCGTTCTATCCGCCACCTGGGACGCGATGGGACTCTGGCAACCTCACACGGAACCTTACCTAACCTAACCTTCTAACCTAACCTAACAGTCCGGTGTCAACTGCCGTCACGAACGCCACGTTTCTGTGTTGCTCCGCTTTAAAATCGTAAAATAGGTTTCGCAACCGATTTTAGTGTATATGTCAAAAGTTGCGCTTTGACTCGCGGTTTAAACTCGTGAAAACCGCAAGAAAATCGGAGTTTTTGTGAAAAGTTATAGTGAAAAAGTGATTTTCAAAATTTTCAAGTGAAACGCTGCGCGATTAAGCGCTATTACCCTTACTTTTAAAGTGCGGCCTTAAAGCTTTCATCGGCCCCATAAGTGGAAAATATTAGATTTTTATGACTCATAGTTTAAGAGAAAAGGCAAAAACAAGTGCCACGTGGGCATGTTTTTGATCCAGAACCGTGCGGCTGTTTTGGAGCCGCATTCCAGTGCGAGCGTGGAGTGGAGTCAGGAACAATTTACGGAACAATAAAAGTTATGGATGAAGAGTTATTAAATTTTTAAAATCGGCAAAATGAGAGTAAATTACTCAAAACTAAAGTGAAGACCCCAGTTTTTATAATAAAATATTGTTAATAGTAAAGTAAGGAATGTATATATAAAATTTTAGATTTTTTAGTAAGTAGTTTTAAGTTAGGATTTTTTAAAATTTCTAATTGTACACGTGTTACCTTCTTATTGAGTGTTAATAAATTGCAAATATATATACAAATAAAGCTTAGTTATTAAAACGTATCAGAATTTTTGTAGATTTTAAAAACAAAATTCAGCTGTAAAAATCAAAATTTATTAAAAATTATAATATTTTGTAAAAAATTTAAACATAGGGGCTTAAATCGCTAAAAGATTTATATCTATAAGCTCGACACCGGGACCTTTAAATGAACCTAAACACGGGCCGATCGGTTAAAACGCCCAAAGTAACATCTTTCAGTCTGAACCGGCGGCCATTTTGAAAACTAGAAAACCTTATATCTGCCGAACTAGGTGTCCTAGAAGACTGGGATTTTGACCCAAGACTTACGAAAGGAGTGCTGGAATAGAAAATTAGGGTTTCAGGAAATTTCAGAATCCAAAAATTATTAGTCCTGAAAGTTACAGGACAGTATAGCCCTAGTCGAGCTCACCAAAACGACCCCAAGCGCGGAGCTGTAAGCCCATCCGTTCAGAAGTTACAGCGCATTAACCGAATTTTGGCAGCCATCTTGTTTTATAACCAGAATTTGGAAGCGCGATAACTTGGGAACCTCCTGGGCTAGGTATACCGCGTTTGGGTTCTTTGAATAGGGCTCGAAGAGCGCTTTTAGATGGTCTTGAGAAATAGTCTCTACGTAGAGCCAAAAAATATTTAGCCTGTAAACCTCTTTTTATGAAATATTTTTTAGAAATTTTTTAATATTATTGGACATATATCTTCCAGGAATCCTTATTATTTCAATGTGAATAAGGCAGAAAATATAGACGTATCTACATAGAGAAAAAGTATAATAAGGAAACTTAGTGGAATAGTTAAAATAAGCATAATAGGAATAGGGTCTATAGACCGACTCTAGATAGAGTCGTATAGGTTAAAATAAACTAAATTTTAAGTTTATACAGACGTATAAAATATTAATTGTTAACCTTTCTTTGTTAAATTATCTGACCTGAAATTATAGACCGGCTCTACATAGAGTCAAATTTTTTTTATTTTCTTTATTAGTTTGTAAATTAGAGTAAGATTTTATTTGTAGACTATTATTGTTAGATAAGTGTGACCAGCTGTGGTATAGAGATTTTATAAAAATAAGGTAAAATAGTGGAGAAGACTAGGTAGAACCTAACCTGACCAAGACCTGAACTTACCATAGCCGTGTCGAACTGCAAAAATATTTTTATATTTTTAAATTTATATAATTTTTTTTTTACAACTTTTACAAATTTACTTTTTATTTTTTACTTATATAATTTCCATACAAACTACGGTGATCAATTATTGTGATCAAAAGCGCGTTCCTCCCTAACATGTTTGGCATCCGTACTCCCCTAAAAGATCGAGGACACGGCAGCGACATGAGCCCTCAGGGCTCTCAAATGGGACAGAGAAGGCAGGACTTCTCCAAAACTAATCAAAATACGCTGGCCTCAAGTGTGAGAAGAAGTATAGGGAATGGGAGACAGGAAGAACAGATGCAGAAGTTGGAACACAGCTCTCCAAAAGGTAGCCCCTTGCTCGCCTGAAACAAAAACCATGCCGCCTCAGGAAGCAAAGGGAACAACCCGCAAAGTGCAAGAGGAGCCAACAGAAGGCTCACCAAAGTCAGGGAGTACAAAATATGCGGATCGTCTAACGGAGGCCCGTGCATGCCTCCATAAAGCAAGTACCTTAATAATTCACGCAACCTGAGAACAGACATCAAAACCGAGGTCACTCAGGTAATAGAAAGACTTTACCAGCTAGTTAAAGAGGCAGAGACAGAAAGAGCATAGGAAAAGAGAAATTAAGAGATCAAGAGAAAGAGGAGAGGAAAGAAGATGAATGTGAAGAAGAACATCAGAGGAACATAATAAATTAATAAAAAGTTAGATGAACATGAAAAACTTCTTGAAAAAACAACAAAGAGATTGGAAGCTAAGGGATGAATTGAAAAAACAAGAAAGTAAGGAAGATAGAGGAACGTACGCGAGTATACTAGCTGGAAAACCAGCGTATCCTCGGAAAATAAAGCCATGCACTCGGTAGCTATAACATCGACCGATGAAAAGGAGACCGGAGATCAGGTGATAGATAAAATAAGAAAGGTAATAAATGCAAAAGAAGAAGGACTCAAAATAGATAAGATAAGGAAAGCAAGGGACAGAAAGGTAATAGTGGGATGTTGTACGCAGGAAGAAATAAACAAAGTTAAGGAAAGAATAAAGAACATAGTAAACAGCTAAATGTAGAAGACATAAAAAATAAAGACCCACTTGTAATTCTGAAAGATGTGTTCCAATACAATTCAGATGAAGAGATAGTCAAGGCAATTAGAGTTCAAAATAAACAACTGTTTAAAGACTTGGAAGACAATGAGAACAGAATAGAAATAAAATATAAGAAAAAAGACCAGAAATCCATACGTCCCACATTGTGATGAGAGTCTCGCCCCAATTATGGATTCGTCTCACAGAAGCTGGAGTGATTCACGTAGATCTCCAACGAGTGAGGGTAGCAGACCAATCCCACTTGTACAATGCTCACGGTGCTTGGGATATGGACATACCAAGCCTATGCAATGAGACAACAGAGGTCTGCAGTCACTGCGGAGGCCCACACCTCAGGACAGAATGTGCCGACTGGCTTTGCGGAGAAGTCCCATCATGCAGAAATTACCAAGGCAATTGAAAGTAAGGACCACAATGCGTTCAGTTCAGACTGCCCGGTGAGAAGGAAATGGGAGACAGCACGATCCACCGTAGCTTATTGCTAAGGTGGTCTCAAGTCTAACAGAAACCTCTACACCGGCAACCACCGATATCACGCGATCCAGGCAAACCTCCAGAGAAGCGAGTTAGCCACGGCCGAAATGATCACTGAGGCGACCAGGAAAAACATATCGTTCGCCCTGGTCCAGGAACCCTACATAGGTCGTATTGGGGAGATGAAGAACTACCCGGGGACACGAATAATACAATGTCACAGAGAACCTAACACCGAAAAGGTGATCAAGGCTGCCATTGTATTGTTCGACGACACCATTAACATAACCCAGTGTCCCGGTCTAACAACGGAAAACATAGCAGTCGCCAAGCTGAGGACAGGGACCTGGGAGATGGGAGTGGTGTCTGTCTACCTGGAGTGCGACAAGCCAATCGATCCATACCTGGACACGATCGAGAAGGCCGTGGTGGCTTTGGGGACTGTGAACGTGATATTCGGTGGAGATGTGAACTCATGGAATACCTGGTGGGGAAGCCGGGAAACGGATAATAGAGGAATGGAGGTGGCTGCCAAACTCGACGAATTGGAGCTTCATATACTCAACAGGGGAACTGATCCCACTTTTGATACCGTCAGGGGTGGGAGAAGATTCTCCAGTTGTGTGGACATAACTACCTGTTCGACGAGCCTACTTGGGAGGGTAGAAAACTGGAGGCTATCCGAAGAAATAACCAGTTCAGATCACAGGGCAATCCTATTTGACATAAACTTAGAAAAATCAGTTGGTACAGATGTAAACCGAACAACCAGAAAATATAATACAAAAAAGGCAAACTGGAGTGAGTTTCGTGAGAAACTCCTCCAGATTTGGACCAGTAAATTAATAAACAAAATAGAAATCGATAAAATAGAAACAAAAAGAACTTGAAAAAATAAAGAAGAAGTCACACAAACAATAACCGAAACATGTGAAATATACATACCCAAATTAAAAACAAAACGTATAGGATTGCCTGGTGGACTGAAGAACTGACACAACACAAGAAGAAAGTCTCCAGACTAAAACGTCGAATTTCATACGCAGCGCCAATTCGTCGAGAATGGGTAGTGGAGCAGTACCTGAACGCGAAAGAAGAATACCAGCAGGAAGTCAAAAAGCACAAACTTCTAGCTGGAAGGACTTCTGTAGCAGACAGGAGCGAGTCAATGTGGGACGGAATTTATAGAGTCATAGGCCGTACAACACAAAGGCAGGAGGATGTTCCCCACCCTGAACGGGAAAGTAATAGAAAACGAAGAATCAGCAAAGATTCTGGCTGAGACATTCTATCCGGAAGATAACACTATGGAAGACAATGCAGAACACAGGCAGACAATAGAGATGGCGAGAGTGTAAATGAAGGGTCACATGATGATTCATGTGACCCACCTTTTGATGGAAGAGCTAAAGTGGTCTGTATCTAGTTTCAACCCCAAAAGGCACCAGGATACGATGGTCTCACGGCAGACATCTGCAGTAGCAATTACTCTTGACCCGATAATGTTTTTGGCGCTGGCCAATAAGTGTCTAAATATCTTCCCCAAAAATGGAAAGAGCAGTAGTAGTGGTGCGGAAGCCGGGAAAAGTAGACTACACATCCCAAGTCTTATAGACCAATTGGACTGCTCCCGGTCCTGGGAAAAATCTTTGAAAAAATGTTAGTTCAAAGGGTTAAATGGCACGTGGTACCCAAAATTAGCCGAAAACAATATGGTTTCATGCCACAGCGCAGTACAGAGGACTCCCTCTATGAGATGATGCAGATCATAAAAGATAAGCTCAAAAGAAAAAAGCTGATCGTATTAGTATCTTTGGACATAGAGGGAGCCTTCGACAACGCATGGTGGCCTGCAATAAAATGCAGATTAGCAGAGACGGGGTGCCCGATAAATCTAAGGCGCCTCATAGATAGTTACCTGGAAGATAGAACAGTCTGCATCAGGTACATGGGAGCGGAATGGGTCAAAAAGACTACAAAGGGGTGTGTGCAAGGTTCCATAGGAGGTCCCTTATTCTGGAATTTGCTCCTTGACCCACTATTAAAGGTTAAACGGCAAGGGGAATATTGCCAGGCTTCGCAGACGATGTGGTCCTGATTTTCTCCGGGACAGGGCATCGGAAGTGCAGGATAGAGCCAATGCAGCCCTCGCACATGTTCAGAGGTGGGGAGTCAAAACAAGCTAAAATTTGCGCGGCAAAAACAAAAGCTATGGTAATAATACAAATAAAATAGTACGACTCACCACTTCTGAAAATGAGGACATTGCGTTGTCTAAGAAATGAAAATACTCGGACTCACAATAGACGACAGGTTGACCTTCCACACATGTGAGGAATGTGTGTTGCAAGGCTAAAAACTTGTATTGCCAGCTATCGAGATCCGCTAAGATCAATTGGGGCCTTAACCCTGAGATCATCAGGACCATTTACGTTGCGGTGACGGAGCCAATTATACTGTGTAAGTGTATGGGCACCGGCAACATACAAGCAAAAATCAAAAAGCAGCTCGACATGGCACAACGCGGGTTCGTTCAGAAAATTATAAAATCCTATAGAACTGTATCTACACTCGGCTACTCACTGCTGGGCTTTCCTGGACCTAAGAGTTCGGGAAGCAGCCTTGCTATGAAATAAGGAAAGGCTTCTCCCAGCGAGTGGTAGGGGATCGAGAAGTGGAGAGGAGTGGTTTCTGCAAAACACCTCACCCGCCCGAATCAGGTTGGTCTGGAATTTAAATGCCTGGAGGACTGTGCACAAGTAGAACAACATGATAATAAGAGTCTAAAATTTACACAGATGGTAGCAAGATCGAGGGAAAGTCGGCGCTGCGTTATCTATTGGAATGACGCAGCGGAGATAAGTACCAAAAATTAAGTTAGAAAACTTCTGCACAGTTTACCAGGCGGAATTGCTGGCCATATTGACTACAACCCACGCACTTAAGGATCAGGCAAAGAGTTGCAATATTTACAGCGACTCGAGATCTGCTCTCCAGACAGTTGTCCAGACCGTTTCTCTCCATCCCCTAGCGGCAAAAATTAGAAAAAACATTTCGGAATCACTAAAACAAGGCAAATTGATTAAATTATTTTGGATTAAGGCACACGCAGGATTGGAGGGAAACGAGAGAGCAGATCAATTAGCAAAAGAAGCCGCTTTAAAAATAAAAAGAAAACCGGAATATGACAAGTGCCCGGTTTCATTCGTCAAGCGTAAGATCCGACAAGAATCGCTTGACGAATGGAACCGACGCTACATGGAAGGTGAGACGGCCGCCATAACAAAAATATTTTTCCCAGATGCCATAAGTGCCTATCCTATTATAAAGAAATTAAATATAGACCACAAATGGTACAAGTGATGACAGGACATGGTGGGTTCTCCGAATACTTGCATCGGTTTAAATGTAAGGAGCCCAGCATGCCCTGTGATCAATGAAAGAAGAAAATGTATTACATTTTAACAGAATGTCCTGTATATAGTAAGGAAAGATATAACATAGAAATAGAATTAGAAATAAGAATAGATAAACATAACATAAGTCAAATAATAAGTAATAAGTACATTAGAAGTAAATTCTTAAGTATTGTAAGTTAAAATAAAATAAGGTCATAAAAAAATAATAATGAAATAAGTATAAGGGAACTGTAAATTATATTTAGGAATATAATAAAACAGCCCCACCAATTTAGCAGAAAAACAATTTAAAATTAAGTAATAAAAATGTAAATATAACGCAATAAGAATGATAGATACAAGTAATAAAAGTAAAAAGAATTAAATGTAAGACATATAAATATAAGTAAAACAGGAAGTAAAATCACAAAAATGAAACAAAAACACAATAAGGAAAAGAGTAAAAGTCCCTGATCTCTGTCTGTATATATAGAGTATTTATAAACATATGATGTAATTACATGATTTAGATTAAGTAGTAGGACTCCGTACACGAAAACCGGAGTTCTCTACACCCTTTATAACATTAAGGACAAGATATTAATAAAACACAAAATTCAAAGTCCGTGTCAGCTGACAATGTCTCTGACCTCCATGTCAGAGAAGCAGCAAACATACAAAAAAAAAAAAAACCTAACCTAACCTAACCTAACCTAACCTAACCTTTTTTTTTTTTTTTCTTGGGAAATCCTCATGGATACCTTCCGCTGCGGGAACGGCGAAGGTTATGCCGGACTCCTACCGGCTAAAACCCCACGGTGGTCACCATCAGCGTATACGAGGGTCCTGGATCTCCGTTCGGAACGCAACCAGGGGCCCCTCCATCGCTTTGCTACACTAATAGCACGTCCGGGGCAGTACATGCTACCCGCACCCTCGCAGTGCTACCACGATGTCTCGAGACCACTTCCAGTCATCGTCCTCCTCGGGGTTACATAACTAGGCACTCGAGGCCCCGCCCGGTGTCTGCAACCCCGGAGCCCGTTTCTGGTAGGGAACACCGTTTTCAAGAAGGCCGTGACGAGCGCCTTGACGACGTCGTCTCCGCGCGGGATCTGCCCTCTCCCGATCCGCTCAGAAGCCTCCTTCTGAATCATAACAGATTCACAGAAGGTGGCTACGGCCTCCACGCCGAATCCGCTCAGCATCGCCGACACACGACTGCTGGGGAGAGGTTCCGTCAATGCGGTTCACCAGCGTCCGCTCCCGTTCCCACGCTGGGCATACTGCGAGTATGGGAAGCGGGTCCTGTTCCCGTCCACCACAGTGGAAGCAGTTCGCCGTCGTCGCGTCCGATCTTACACAGATAATCACCGAAGCACCCATGCCCGGTAATTATCTGTGTAAGTCTAAAGGTAAGTCTTCCTGTTCGTCGCTGTATCCAGGCTTCGAAGACCGGCAGGATTGCTCCAATGACACGTTTGCGTTCATAGCGCTCCTCAGTCAGTGCGCCATGTCGCAAGGGCGTTTCGTCGTTCCTGCCGTTTAATTGATTCGAGCGCCTCTTCTGGCTCACTACCACCACTCTGGCGGATGGCACGGATTCGGTCGTACACCCTCGCGTCCATTTCCGCCAGTATATCTAGTGGTGGAAAGCGAGCCAGGATTGTCGCCGCCTCAAAGGATATAGTGCGGTATCCTCGTACGATCCGTATGGCCATCCTCCGCTGGACACTGTAATTTTAGTTCTACAGCGTCGGATGGCTAGCCTTTGCCCATACAGGGCGCTCCATGAGCTACGGACCGTATAACTCCGCATAGAGGCGACGTCCTCCGTCGGTCCCCTAGATTGGGCAGCAGTCTGCATGCACCGCACCCCCCTTTCGATTCGGGGGACTAGGCGCTCGAAATGTTCTTCGAAGCCCAGCGACTGTCCAGGTGGGCCCTGGGTACTTCATGTACCCCACTCTGACTTCGGACCCACCCACGCGCGACGCACAGTCAGGTGGTTCACTTACCATGTTAATTTATGGAACCCACCACCTCCCTGGCCCCACCAACCTTGCGGTTATACGGGCGAATCTCGAGAGATGCACGCGTACTTGCTCAGGGCTCTTTCCCGCGTGCACTTTCGACTCTCTACAAGTTATTTATTCTACTCCTTGTCCCAGTTTGTCATTCTCCTTCTGGGGCTGACGGCACTAATACGCCTACGTCGTCAGGCCTTTCTGCCATTATTCTGTCTTGCATTGTTCTTCGAACATGCCACCTGTGCGCAAACTGGCGCAACAGCCGTAGTTCACCCCATCGCTAACGAGATCCGGTAGTAGATCGGTCCTTGAACTGTACGAACTAATCCATCCATCATTTTCGCTCTTAGGTCGTCATGCAGAGGACATTCCCATAGAACATGGTGAACGTCCTCCTCTATCGCCACACTCACATACTGTTTCACACATCGCATTTCACTCAGTCTCTTCAAAGCATCCATGTCCGGTGAGAATCTGGGAAGTTTGGTAGTCCGGTGAGACCCAGGTGTACCTGAGTCGCAGCGCCACTTCCAGGAAGAATCTATAGAGCTCGCGTCCTTTGACTCATTCGTCATCATCGACCTGCCATACACCGATCACCTCAGTCCAAATTTCGCGCTTCCGTCTGCTCAACTCCTCTTTGGGCGCGGTCAAACGTGCTATACCCATCCTACCAGCACGGATAACCTCCAGGTCAGAAGGAGAACACCAGCCAGTACCGGTAAGGCCGCCGTACTGGTGGATCGACGCGTTAGTCAGCAGTATCAGGGCTGATCGCTGCGATCTCAGCAGTACGCTGCGAACTGTGCATGTTCGCACGCTCGTACCAACATCGGCGAGCTCCTTGGCCCTCTCGAGTTATCCCGCTGGCGATCACCAAGGTGTCGTCGGCATAGCACACGACATTTACGCCAGCGGGAAGGTCGACTCGCAGAACCGCATCGTACGCGAGGTTCCACAGTAGTGGACCCAGCACCGAGCCCTGTGGAACCCCGTTTGATCTCCCTCCGGATCTTTCTACCATCTTGCCCATTACAGAATGCCTGTCGCGCAAGTAGTCCCCAATACCTTGCAGGCAGGGGCACCTGATGATGTGTCAGTGCCCTCCTGATTGCGTCCCAGTGTAGAAGTTAAAGGCGTTGACGATATCAGACTTATCGCCAACGCCACGCCACCCTGTGATACTGTTTGTTCCGACAGGGCGGACGCGCATAATCGCATCTACAGTGGAACGCCGCCGGAACCCAAACTGGCTGTCAGCCAAATCGGGACCGACGCGCGATAGATGCCCGCTGAGCCGGTGGCAACTATCCTCTCGAACAATTTGCCAATCTCGTCCAACAGGCATATGGGGCGGTACGCAGAGGGAGAATCAGCGGCCCTGCCTCCTTCTTCAAGAGGACCAGCCTTGCCTCTTTCCAGGCTGTGGGAACTTGGCACACCGCAGACAGCTGGTAAACAGCTGTCTGAGCCTGTTCCCAGGGCAGCCAGACTCAACACTAGGCCCGGCCGGGATTCCGTCGGGCCCCGGTGCTGTGTTCCGGCTTTAAGCGGCTAACGGCTCGGTCCAACTCCTCGACGGTCACCCCATCTCATCTCGCCACTCCCATGAAGACGGCAGGTGACCTTCGTGACCTGACCGGTCCTCTGGGAAGAGCGTGCTGATGACCCTTCCAGTAGATCCGGATCGAGTCTCCGTCAAAGGGGCGACCAGGCCGGAGCTTACCCAGCACCATCCTGGGCGCCCCAGGATCTTTGTTGAGTCCTCAGAAGCTCTTTCAGGACCGAGACCTGGCGTTGGTAATGGCGATTTGCAACGCCTTGTAGCCGCTCGGTATGCCCGTAGAGTCTGGCTATCTCCTCAGGCGGGCTCGCCGTCTTCTCCTTCGGGCTCTAGTGTACTGGCGCCGATACCGCAAGCAGAGTGCACGGAGCCATGCGATTCTGCTGACCACCAGTACACTGTTTGCGCTTGGGGCGACTGGTTCTGGGCATCGACAGGTCGCAAATTTGCCATCGTACCCCGAAACCAGTTCGCTTCCACTCAGATTGGACTGAACCTCTTCGGCGTTTTCTGGCAGGACGCGACGATGGCGGCGGCTTCGAGCTTGTCTCGGTCGAGCCGCGAGACACCAACGCTGCGGTGGGCTGCTCTCTCGGCGACTGGGGTTACTGTCGGGCTGTCGAAGTGCGACATCGAATACGATGTGGCGGTGGTCAGACAAAGTGACCGCCTCCTTCGCCACTCGCCAGCCCGACAGCATTTGCATTGCAGGAGGAGTTGCCCACGTAAGATCCACGATGGACTCCCCCTGCCACCGTACACATGTGCTTACGGACCCTGATTAATTAATCGGAGGTCAGCCAGCCATCGCCATCACTGTCTCTCCTTGGGATCGTCTCTGGGGTTGCCCAAGCCCTTGTGTGGGCGTTAAAATCTCCCAGAGCGATCAACGGACGAGTTTGATATTCGCGAACACAATTTGCCACCTCGTCCAGGTACGCCTCGTAGTCGGCAGGGACCTATTAGGAGAACATAGCAGCCCACTGGCCAGGGGCCCCATCATTGCTGCAACAAAGCTGCCCTCTTCTCAATAGAGTGCAGGGTGGGCACCCTCTCCACCAGTGGGCGACGGGCCGATTCGTCACCGAACCAGCGAGGATGGTCGGGGACGGCATAGGGCTCCGCTACTGGGGTGGCCCGCCACTCCGCAATGGTTTGCATAAGCAGATGCTGCGCATTGCGGCAGTGGTTCAGATTGCCCTGGAGGACTTTCAGGGCGCGAATTTATAACTCAGCCACCTCCATAGCCGAGCTAATACTCGGTGCAGCGACAGAAGTCGTTGTGGCCGCCTTGCTGGTGGGTGCAGATATCTCACCATTCTTCCTTCCCTTTTTTTTTGGGAGGTGGGATGCACTTCTTCCCTAATCTGTGGCCAGCAGAATGCCCGAGATCGGAACACAGGGACATTTAGTGCCGACGCAGTGCACTGTTTCGCCCTGTGTCCTTGCTCTCAAGCATAACAACGTGCGCCTCTGTTTGTTTCACTGGAGCACCTGCTGGCAACGTGCCCCTTTCTAGGCACCGAAAACAATGCATGGGCCTGGGCCCGGTAATTCAACTCGAGCAGACCCCAACCCACGCGCACTCGCCCAACAGCCGCAATCTTGCGGACTGCGTGACCTGGGCACCGCACCCAGCATGTCCCCATGCTAGTGGGATTTCGGCGGATTTCCCCGACTTTTATGTCATCCACCGAACAATCTCCTGCCTCAGCCATAGCCGCCGCAACCTCCAAAGTGCTAACGGCGTCGTCGAGATCCCTCAGTCGAACGTCGCTTGTTTAACTGGCCGATTGATTCGCACGTTTAGGTCTGAGAACCTCACGCATTTGGCCGCCAGCTTGTCCGCCTTCGCGCCGCAATCTGGACCCATAATTCCAGCAGGAGTCCTCCGGTTACCGCCCGCTTCTGGCGGACTGTTTCGATGCCAAAATCTGCCGTGTATTTTGGCCTTTGCCTCCTCCATTACTTTGGCATAGTAACAGTGGAGCTTTCCGACACCGTAACTGTTACGGCCGCTGATGTTGGGGCACGCAACACTTTTTGTTTTCCGCCTCTCTTTCGCTGTACCGGAAGGTGATGCCATCGTGGCGATCCGCTTTTCAGTGGCCCTTGATTTTTGGGCTTTTTAGCCACCTACCCATGAACTGGCATTGGGCGGTACTGGGTCATTCGATACCGACAGCCACAGGGAAGATCGACCAGCGGTGGTGGCAGGCTTCTTTCCTCTTCGACCTTTGCCTTTTCGTCTTCTGTGGCTGCGACGATGGAGCCGATTGTAAAGGTGGTGATAGGTGTGGTAACTCACCTCGACTCGTACCTGCCAATGGGTCGGATCACCCTATCGGAAACATCTTGGCCTCAAATATAGCCAATTTTCTTCGATTAGGGACCCAATACGCTCCATGAGTCCCCCTCTCCATGCTTGGCCTTGTGGTGTGCTAGCACCGGTCGATTGGACGTGGCTGCTGTATTCGGTGGATGGGCCTTTGTGTTTCCTGCTTGCGGAGCAGATAAATCTCCTCCGTTAGTTTTCCGTTTTAGCCGCAAGGCTGTGGCTGTGATCGCAATTCCTCGTTCTCCTTTTCAAGCCTTTTGATGTTTTCGCTTGTCTTGGTCCTTCGCGCAAGTTCTTCAGTCGCCGCCTTTATATTACGCACAGTGTATACCCCTCACAAAATTGCCTTTTAGGTTGCGAGGCGATCTGCTACCTTTTCAACGGCCTGGAGATTTATTTCGATTTGTTGGCCAGCTCACTGTCACTATGCGTCGACATTTCGCGGGCCAACTCTCTAGGTCAGGCAGGCTTTTTCGCCCTGGTGTTCGTGGGCGTTACGGAGGGTCGAAAGATCCTCCTCTGTTTCCATGCCTGTGGCGGCCTCTTCTTCAGAGGCAGTGGCTGACACTGCCGCAAATTTAGCAGCCACAACCGCAGCACTTGGGGCTTGCGCACTCTTCCCCTTCCGATGGGGCCGATTTAAGTGATATGGCCGAACCATCGGACGCGCCTCCATCGCTCTCAATCGCCTGATTTGCTGGCGTATTGGGGCGCTTAGCGCCCACGCTTATCTCGTGTCGGCACCGCTGTACCACCCGACACGGCTCCTTCCTTATTACTTTGCCCTAGGTGTTGTGGGACCCGCGGTTGACGCTTGCATCCCCGCGATGCAGTGGATTGCCCCCAGATACGATGGGGCTGCCACAGAACCTATTAAGGCTGCTGGTGGACTCCCCGCTTGGCGAGACCACCCTGGGAATAGATTTTTGTCACACTGCATTTTTTTGTTGGTTCCTTTTTACAGGGTGCGGTCCCGAACCCTTCCCCAAGGCTTGGGACTGGCTCCCCAGCCATTCATCCCCTCGGCACCTTAGACCTTAGGATTGGGGTTATTTTTGAAGAGGTTTTCTTCCTCGCGGCCTGCAAGGGCCCCCGTGCCCGGTTTACGGGCTTACAGGTTGTCCGGCATTGGTGCACTTGGCACATCGCCGCACAGAGATCGCCCGGTATCGGTGCGCGCACATCACCGCGCGGGGTCCCAGCATTGGTGCGCTGGCACATCGCCGCGTGTGTTGCATCTGTCCGCTCTAATCAAAGAGCGATACCGGGGCAACGACAAGCCTGTGAAGGCCCATCTCTTAGCATTAAGCTGAGCGTTTCTAGTCCTAATGGAACCTCGGGTACGCAAACCCCGGCCAGTTTTGGTCGCGGCGGTTTCCCTACCACCCATATCTGGGTGGCGTCCCCTATCCGCCTGGGGACGCGCCCGATGGGAGGACTGGCGCTCCACACGGGACCTAACCTAACCTAACCTAACCTAACCTAACCTTTTTTTTTTTTTTTTTTTTGCGGAAATCCTCATGGACTACCTCCGCCTGGGGAAACGGAGGGCGTGCCGGACTCTTACCGGCTAAAACCACCCCAGTGTCTCCTCGCACGTGCGCGGGGCCGCGGAATCAAATTCTTCCAGCCCCACACTAGTGCTGGCCCGGTCTGTCCGGGCCTCGTCTCCAACACGGGGTAGTGAGGTGTTCAACTACCCCGTGCATCGCCTCAGGCGCGCGCCGACACCCGCACGCGCCTCCTCAGAGCCATCGAAGGGGGGCGGGATTTCCCAGGTCCCTCGCCCTGGACCCATTCATGGGGCCGGAAAAGGCGTTGTCCGCCCTTCTCCTGCGCTCAGTGCGCCTTCTGCGGCCGGGAGAGTCGAGATCTCTTTCCCGTTCCGCAGTTTCCTTCTGCGACATCACGTCCTCGCAGAAGGACACCACCACGTCCCGACTCTGCGCTACCGACCATCTTCCGCACTAAGGCCGGCAGCGACAGATCGCTTCCTACTTCATTTGTGAGAACACGGCGCTGCTCCCCCAAGCTGCACACTCGGCGAGCGTGTGTTGCGCCGTGTCCTCCCGCAATGGACGCAGTGGTGGCACCGAGCGTCCGGCTCCTGTCTATGCGGCACAGGTACTTGCCGAAGCAGCCGTGCCCGACAGCACCTGCGTCACCCTAAACGACAGGGTGCCTTCTCCCGAGCCAGTCGTCGGTACTGGCCGGATCGCCTCGACAGTAGCGGGCCGGCGGTAGGGCGCAGAAGCCTTTGCCGCCATTCCGCCACCAAGACCTGACGGAGCTCCTCTCGGCGCAGCGCGATCTGCCGCTGCACCGGCCCGGCGTGCCCGCTCTTCCTCGCGCCATCGATATAATGACGCGAGTACTCGCCTCTAGGTCCCAGGGCGGGGATCCGCCAGGACGCAAGCCGCCTCGTGGAAATCGTGCGATACCCGCGGACGACTCTGACGGCCATCGCCCTTTGCGGTTTACGCAGAATGGCGAGTGCTGGCCGTCATGTCCATCGCCCACACAGGGGCCCATAGGGCCATGGACCGCACGATTCCACGTACAACCGCCTACAGGCGGCGCTCAGGCCCCAGGTTGGGAAGCAACGTTGAAAGCGCGCCCGCTGCACCCATCAGCTTGGCGCCAGCCGCCGGAAGTGGGGTCCGAATTCCCATCGGCTGTCGAGCACCAATCCCAGATACTTCATGTTGGACTCGACAGCTATCCGGGCCCTGCCGATGTGTGATCCCGGAGACGGCGCGCGTCGAGGCGCAAAGACTCGATGGCCTCCGACTTGTTTAGGGCCACCTCCAGGCCCAGGCGCCGGATGCGGTTCACCACAGTGACACCGCAGCCATGGCTGCCTCCTGTGAGGCTCCCGGGCAGTGACAAGCGTGTCGTCTGCATAACACGTCAAGTCGGCGCCCGACGGGTTCGCCTCTCAGCGCAGTCGTAGCCGATGTTCCACAGGAGCGGTCCCAAGACCGATCCCTGCGGAACCGCACGACATGACGCGCCGACCAGCGCCGTCACGTCCCCGATACGTAACGCATCTCTCCTCAAGGTAAGCCCCTATTGTGCGGCGGAGGTAGGGAGGCACGCGATGGTAATTCAGCGCCTCCCGAATACAACTCCAGGGTAGGGTGTTGAAGGCGTTGGAGATGTCTAAAGACACCGCCAGCACTACCCCACCCCGGGATACTGTCTCCTCCGCTAGGGCCCTCACGCGCGTAATAGCATCTATGGTGGAGCGCCCGCGACGAAAACCAAATTGGTTCTCGTCCAGGTCCGGCCCCTCTCTGCACAAGTGGCTGACGAGGCGATCTGCGATGATACGCTCAAAAAGTTTGCCCGCCTCGTCGAGCAGCACTATGGGCCGGTACGCGGACGGTGAGTCCGCGGGGCGCCCCTCCTTCCTGAGCAGGACCAGCCTCCCCTCCTTCCACACACTGGGAAGCTGACCCTGCTCGAGACATGCCGTGAAGAGCCCCCTCAGCTGGGGCTCTAGCTCCTTCAGAGCCAGGACGAGAGCTCGACCAGGAACTCCGTCGGGTGGGCGCTGTGTTCTTAGCCCGGAGTCGCGACACGGCCGCCTCGTCTCTTGCGTCACCTGGGGACATCGGTGCTCTCCTCTTCTGGAGTCTGGCTGAGGCGAAGCCATCGCCGGGGAACGTCCCACTCGTTCAGGGAAGAGCCGTTACCACCTCTCTAGCAACTGGGGTTGCATGCTTTCTGTTAGTGGGCGCGGGGACGCTTGCTCCGTACCCAACGATGGCGCGCCCCGGATCCCGATCTAGGGACCCCAGCAGCTCCTCCTGGCACGCGACTTTGAGTCGCCGATGGCCAACCAGAGTCTCCTTAGACGCGCGGTACACCTCATATAGCGCGTCCTCCTCGGCGGAATCCGTCGACGCCGCCTCCGGTATCGGGTGGCCGGCGACGAGCCGCAACGCTATGCGCAATTGCGCGATCTCGGCGGTCCACCAGTACACCTGGTGCTTTACGGACCGTTGGCGGACACGGGGCATGGACGCGTCGCAGATCTGCGTCATCGCCCCGCGAAACCATAGCGCCACCGCTTCGACGTCGACGGGGCCGTCCGTCGTCGACTCCCAGATCCAGGACTGGACTAAGGCAGCTTCCTCGAGTAGTTCCCTGTCGATGCGCTGGCGCCCAACGCGAGCCGTCGTTAATCGGTTGTGGATGGCGGCCGTTCGCCGACTGGGCAGAGACGTCGAACCGGATATACCGATGGTCCGACAGCGTCTCACCTCTACGGCGACACGCCAGTCGCGGACTCGGCTGGCGACAGAGGCTAGCGAGCGAGACGTCACTATCGACCCGCCCCGCTGCCGCACGCACGTGTATTCCGAACCCGATTCAGGACGACCAGACCAGTCGTCACCGTCCACCTCTTCTAGCACCTCGCGGGGTCAGCTGGAGATCCCCGCCGATGACTTGGCGTTGAAATCTCCGAGCACCAGAACGGACGAGGGTGATGGCCTACGACGGCGCCCAACTCGACAAGGAAACCCTCAAAGTCAGCGAGACTCTTGTTGGGGAGAAATACGCCCTACAATAACGATGCCGCCCGGACCGCAGCAACCAGCCGCGGCCCCGGACAGGTCGATCAGAGTCTCGCCAATAATGGCCGCAAACCGTCAGCGCATCCCAACCAGTTGTCACGGGCGGGAATGAAGTACGGTTCGGCGACCACAGCCACGTGAATCGACCACTCTGCCATGCTCTGGGTAGGAGATCCTGAGCTCTGGCACAGTTGTTGATATTGCCCTGGAAAAATGGAATTGTGCCGTTACTGACATTCCATTCCCTCGGCAACGGTCCTGGGCGGGAGTCGGCCGCGGAACTGCCTGCGGGGGTAGCGAGGTTAACCCGGCAGGCTTAGTGCTCCTCTTCTTTTCTTTCTTTTGGCCTTGCTGGCAGGCCCACAGGCCCCTCCTTCTCTGTGCTCCGCTGGCCTTCCCGCGCAGCAGAACAAAGGCTGCAGTTAAGCGCCGCGGTGCACAGGCCCTGTTAGGGCTGGCCGCAGCGATAAGAGGTCACTACGGTCAACCTCGGCGGTGCACTTCGCCCGGACGTGCCCTTTCCAGGCACCGGGCACCGCAAAGCCGGGGCTGTAGAAGCTTGGTCCTTGCCGCCACCAGCCTACCAGCAGTCTGCCGCTATCGGCGATCTTCTTCGCCGACGCTGCAGGGCACCGAACCCAGACCGCGCCGGTCCGGTGGCGTCGGTGCGTATATCGCCAGCCCGCACCTTGTCCGGCGGACACTCTCCGCTTCTGGCAACGGCCGCCACCTCTTCAGAGGTCACGGAGTCGTCCAGGCCAGCAATCCGCACCTCTGCGGTTTTCATTGGTCTGGAGACCCGGACGTCCTCAGGGTTGAGGACCTCCTCATCTTGGCGGCCAGTGCATCCGCCTTTTCCTTTCACGCTCACAGTACCAGCCACTCGAACAGCCGCGCTCCCGTGGCAGCCTGCTTGAGGGTGACGGACTGAAGGCCAAGATCTGATAATTTGATCTTGGCGCTTGGCCTCAACGATGACCGACTGGTATGTCGCCGCTCCGCTCCGGGCTGCAACGTTAGCGTCACAGCATTGGACCGCGGAACATGCACAGCGGTCTCTTGCGACCGCCTTTGCAGTCCGCCGCGCAGGTTTAGGAGCCGTCTTTGCGGTTCCACCTGGGCACCTGCTGCGGCCTTCTTGGCGGCTGCGGGCCTTCTTGCGGCCCACGACTTTCGCCAGGTCTCACCTTAGACCCGGCGGTCGTGGGCTGGTCGCTCGGAGGAGCTCCCTCCGCGGGCTTTGCCCTCCGCAGGCTTCCCTTTTGAGGCGCAAGTCTCGGCTCCTCAGTCCTCCGCGTGTCAGCCGCTAAAGGCGGACGGAGGATTTCCGCCGGGAGACGCCAGAAATACTCCAGCCGAGCGTTAACCATGCTCCCGCACTGGAGCATGCAGAGCCGGACAATGCGCTCGACCTCTTCGTCGGTACGAGGGCTTGCCGGTCGCGGTGCGGAGTCGGAGCCACTACAGGTGCGGCATCGGTGGACGTGCGTCGCTGCTGCTCGCTTAGCGCGGCGACTTGCCGCCGGATCCTCAGGTCATTTCTGAGGCGGCTGTTTTCCTCCTGCAACTTTGCGACCTCGTCAGAGCCGTCCTGTTGAGGAGGATGCCAACCACCTCCCTGATATCCGCGGCAGCCTCCTTTAAGCCACGGGTGAACGTTCCTTTCAGGCTGCCAGACTTGGTGGCAACCTTCAGGACTAAGTCCACCCATCCAGGCCAGTTGGAAGCAGGCACCGGATGGCTCCCTTCCGCTGCAAGAGCAGCTCGTCGCTCCGAGCGCGTCGGGCCATTTCCGATACTTCGTCGGCCGCGACGGCTTTGCGCTGCTCCCTCTTGGCGGCGTTGAGCTCCGCCTTGGCTCCCCAGGCACAGGCTTTCACCGCCATCGCCAGGGTCCTCCGTAGTGAACCCCATGTCACTCTCTGCTTCACTAGCCGCCGAGGTTTGGAGCACACGAACCGTCCGTGCTTATCCTCCGCGGCTGCGAAGCACCCCTCATGCCTGCCGGCCTCCCCGAAGTCGGCACTTGGGGCCGGCAGGCCTTCCTCGTCTGAACCGGCACACTGGACGTTTCCTGGCGGAAGATGTCCCGCGACCGATTTCCACCGCTTCCAGTATCTGATCCAGCCTGCTTTCCGACCTCTACTGTTTTGAGTGTTTGTTTGTTTCCATTTTTATCCCACGAGTGTGGAAATAAAAGTCCATCCGAGAGCGCCTCCTTTGCCCGGATAAGCCTGCGTAACCCGTCTAGGGTGTCGGCCGGTACCCCGACAGGGGCAACGCTAACGACTGAACATTTACCCATCAGCCATGCAGCTCCTCACGGCGTGCCACGCTTGAGCTTCGGGTGATTTTTAAAGAGGTTATCATCCTCGCGACTCCAGGCGGTTAAAGCCAAGAGCCCTCGGCCCTTAGGCGCCGCGAGACGTGATCCACGACACGCCAGAGGATTCGAGGTTCGAACGGTGGCAGAGTCGATACGATCCCATGCCTGCCCAGAGACCGGTGAGGAACACTGAGCCTTCAGTTTCCTTTTTACAGGGTGGTCCTGAAAATCCCGCGATTACAGGTTGCCCGGCGTCGGCAAAAGCCAGTGCACCTGGCACCTCACCGCGCATGCCATTCTCTGTTCCTCTCAACGGAGAGGATACAGAAAGCAACTAGTAGGCCCTCCATTATGTGCAAGCCCTCACCAAGCCAGTTTTGGTCCGGACGGTTTCCGCTACCACCCATATCTGAGTGGCGTTCCCCTATCCGCCACCTGGGACGCGCCCGATGGGAGGACTGGCAACTCCACAGGAACCTAACCTAACCTAACCTTTTTTTTTTTTTTTTTTTTTGCGGGAAATCCTCATGGACCACCTCCGCCTGGGAAAAGGCGGAGGGCGTGCCGGACTCTTACCGGCTAAAACCACCCCAGTGTCTCCTCGCACGTGCGCGGGGCCGCAGGGAATCAAATTCTTCCGCAGCCCCACACTAGTGCTGGCCCGGTCTGTCCGGGCCTCGTCTCCAACACGGGGTAGTGAGGTGTTCAACTACCCCGTGCATCGCCTCAGAGCGCGCGCGACACCCGCACGCGCCTCCACCTCAGGGCCATCGAAGAGGGGCGGGGATTTCCCAGGTCCCTCGCCCTGGACCCATTCATGGGGCCGGAAAAGGCGTTGTCCACCCTTCCCTGCGCTCGGTGCGCCTTCTGCGGCCGGGAGGGGTCGAGATCTCCTTTCCCGTTCACCGGTTTCCTTCTGCGACATCACGTCCTCGCAGAAGGACACCACCACGCGTCCCACGACTCTGCGCTACCGACCATCTTCCGCACTAAGGCCAGCAGCGACAACCCTAACCTAACCTAACCTTCCTAACCTAACCTAACCTTTTTTTTTTTTTTTTTTTTTTTTTTTTTTTCGGAAATCCTCATGGACTACCTCCGCCTGGGGAAAGGCGGAGGGCGTGCGGACTCTTACCGGCTAAACCACCCCGTGTCTCCTCGCACGTGTGCGCGGGGCCGCAATCAAATTCTTCCGCAGCCCCACACTGGTGCTGGCGGTCTATCCGGGCCTCGTCTCCTGCACGGGGTAGTGATGTTCGACTACCCCGTACATCGCCTCAGGCGCGCCGACACCCACTCGCGCCTCCGCCTCAGGTCCATCGAAGAGGGGCGGGGACTTCCCAAGTACCTCGCCCCTGGACCCATTCATGGGGCCGGAAGAGCGCGTGGCGCTTGGCGGCCCAGCAGCGGATCTGTCTCTGGCCCGCCGCCAGCCAAGTTTCGGCCGCGGAGGGTAGGAGAGCGGCGCCTCGCAATACCGACCTCCTCCCCCCGCGGCCCCACCACCGCCGCATCAACGGTGCGGCCCCGTCTGAGTCGCGGAGGATGGGCAGTGGCGCATCGCCATACCAACACTCTTCTTCCTCCGCGACTCCACCTCGGTTGCAGCGGTAGGGGAGCGACCAACCCCTTCCGCAGCAGCCACCGACACATCCAAGTGGGCTCGCCGAGCCCACGGAGTAACCACCTCGGGCCGGCCCTACACCTCGGGCCAGCCAAGGGTTCCTCTTTGTTCACCGCGGTCGACCAAGCCACGGCTACTAAGCCCCCGCCACGACAAGGCGGGAACCCGTTCGGGGAACTAACCTAACCTAACCTAACCTTTTTTTTTTTTTTTTTTCCGGGAAATCCTCATGGACTACCTCCGCCTGGGGAAAGGTGGAGGGCGTGCCGGACTCTTACCGGCTAAACCACCCCAGTGTCTCCTCGCACGTGCGCGCAGGGGCCGCAGGAATCCAAATCTTCCGCAGCCCCACACTAGTGCTGGCCGTCTGTCGGGCCTCGTCTCCTGCACGGGGTAGTGAGGTGTTCTGACTACCCGTGCATCGCCTCAGAGCGCGCCGACACCCGCTTGCGCTCCGCCTCGGGTCCATTGAAGAGGGGGTGGGGACTTCCCAAGTCCCTCGCCCTGAACCCATTCATGGGGCCGGAAAAGGCGTTGTCCGCCCTTCTCCTGCGCTCAGTGCGCCTTCTGCGGCCGGGAAGAGTCAGATCTCCCTTCCCGTTCCGCAGTTTCCTTCTGCGACATCACGTCCTCGCAGAAGGACACCACTGCGATCCCGACTCTGCGCTACCGACCATCTTCCGCACTAAGGCCGGTAGCGACAGATCGCTTCCTACTTCATTTGTGAGGACACGGCGCTGCTCCTCCCAAGCTGCACACTCGGCGAGCGTGTGCGCCGTGTCCTCCCTGGTCGCAGTGGTGGCACCGAGCGTCCGGCTCCTGTCTATGCGGCACAGGTACCCGCGAAGCAGCCGTGCCCGACAGCACCTGCGTCACCCTAAACGACAGGGCCGTGCCTTCTCCCGAGCCAGTCGTCGAGTACTGGCCGGATCGCCTCGACGGTAGCGAGGCCGGCGGTAGGGCGCAGAAGCCTTTGCCGCCATTCCGCCACCAAGACCTGACGGAGCTCCTCGGCGCAGCGCGATCTGCCGCTGCACCGGCCTCGAGCGTGCTTATCTTCCTCGCGCCATCGATATAATGACGCGAGTACCGCCTCTAAGTCCCAGGGCGGGGATCCGGCCAGGACGCAAGCCGCCTCGTAAAATCGTGCGATACCCGCGGACGACTCTGACGGCCATCGCCCTGCGGTTTACGCAGCAAACCTAACCTAACCTAACCTAACCTAGCATACAAATATTCACCGATGGAAGTAAAATTGAGGGCAAAGTAGGAGCTGCAATCTCTATTTGGAGAAATAAACAAGAAATAGATTATAAAAAATTCAAATTAGGATCATTCTGCACTGTCTTTCAGGCTGAACTGTACGCAATGCATCAAGCTATTCAAAAAGCGAAGAATTACCAGATTACTTACATATACAGTGATTCAAGATCTGCACTGGAACTTGTCAAAAACCAATCAGCATATCAACCGTTGGCTTTCGAAATTAGGCGAGATATCGCTAAATTAAGAAGTCAAAATAGGAAGATAGGGCTGTATTGGGTTAAATCACATGTAGGTATTCCCGGGAATGAACGCGCAGATGAACTTGCAAAGAAAGCAGCTTTAAAATAAAAAAACAAAATTAAATTACGAAAAATGTCCAATCTCGTTCATGAAGAACCAAATTAGACATAAAACAATTAAAGAATGGCATGAGAGATATTTAACAGAAGAAAAAGCCGAAATTACAAAAGTATTTTTTCCAGACGTAGAAGCAGCATACCGCATCCTAAAACATATTAATTTAACGCCAGTATTAGTTTTTACCGGTCATGGAGGCTTTGCAGATTATTTGTTCCGTTTTAAAATTAAATCTAGACCAGACTGTACGTGTAACAACCAACCCCAAACTTCTCTGCACATAATTATACACTGCCCTCAATTTTGCAAAAATAGAACAGACGTGGAACTGCAAATAGATTGAAAATAACAAAGAAAATATACACAAAATAATAGAAGACAAACGCGGCAGGAACATTTTCACAAAATATTGTATAACCATAGCAAATAAAATTATAAAACCAATAAAAGTGCCTAACCAAGAACAAGATAAAATTAGTTTAGAATAATAGAATAAGATACTCAAATATAATACAATAAAAACTTGAAAAAAAGGAAATATAAAACCAACAACAGTGTAAGAAAACTATATAATTAGACATATGAGCACATATGTCCTAATATTATATATGATAAGTACGCATACGAAAAACAAAAGAAGAAAATATAATTAGAAATTGTGTTCGAAAATACAGAACTAATATACGAAGAATCAACGACAATTGCAATGGAAAAAACGAATAAAATAAGGAATAGTGATACAAAAAAAATTTAATAAATAAAAAATTGAGAAAAACCGACAAGCCACTGATTAAGGAAAACGTGGTTCGTATAATACAAAAAAGAAAAAAGGAAAATAAAGAAAAACTATATTAAGATAATGGAATTAAAATTTATATAATTATCATAAAACAGCAATCAGTTACACAAGGTCTCCGATCAACATGTCGGAGGATATAGAATAGAATTTAAAAAAAAAAAAACCTAACCTAACCTAACCTAACTAACCAAATTTATACAATAAACCTACAACGAAAGAAGTTAGCCACACAAGAGGTATTTATTGAAGCACGTGGTAAAAACATCCGAATAGCCTTAGTACAAGAACCTTATACAGCTGCTACAGGAGAAGTACAGCACCCGCCAGGTTGTAGAATAGCAATGTCGAAGAAAAGAAAGCTGAACAAAGCAGCTATATTTGTTTTCGATCCGGATATAAAATAATAGAAGACCCTACGTTGGTTACGGAAAACATAGTAGTTATATTACAAACTGATAAGTGGACAATAGGGCAATTTCAATATACCTTGAAGATTATTTACAAATAGAACCATATCTTAAACAAATTGAAAAATAGTCAACAATCTAACAGCTAAATATATATTAATTGAGGCGATAAACGCATGGAATACATGGTGGGAAGCACTTCAATAGATCATCGAGGTGGCATTACAGGAGGCATTAGACGAAATGGGATTACACATACTAAATGAAGGAACAGAGCCGACCTTTGATACAATTAGAGGGGAAAATCATATACAAGTCATGTAGACATAACAGTATGTACGAAAGCTTACTTAATCATATTCAAGATTGAGGGTTGATAAGGATTTAATAAGTTCAGATCATAATGCAATAGTTTTCCATCAATTTAGACAAACCAAAAGAAAAAGAAAAACTCAAACCACCAGAATTTATAACACTATAAAAGCTAATTGGACAGATTTTAAAATAATATTTAAAATTATCTAGAAGAAAATAAAATTGAGACAGTCGAAGTCGAAAAATTGTATCAAAGGAAGCCTTGGAAAACATTATAGCTACATATATTGAGGGTATAAATAAAGCATGTGAAGAAAGTATTCCTGCTGAAAATAAAAGAAAAACATACTTACCATGGTGGAGTAGAGAAGAAGAAGAAGAAGGCATGATGATAACCAAACGTAGAAGAACCGATGCGCTGCATGGCATAGAAGGGAACACGTAGTACAGCAATACCTGGAAGCAAAAATAAAATATGAAAAGAGACAATTAGTGCACAAACAAATAGCTGGAAGGAGTACTGTACAAATCAGGATCGGAAAGTTTCTGGGATAAAATTTATAGGGTTATTAGAAAAGACCAAAAGGCAACAGGATCAGCTGTTAGTGAATGACGAAGAAGCTTTGTGTCCTGACGAATCAGCAGCTTTGTTAGCAGACAGCTTTTTTCCAGTAGATGACAATAGTACCGATAATACTGAACAAAAGAAATGAGAGAGGCTGCAAAAATACATCAAAAGCTACCAAACGATACTCAGGATCCGCCATTTACTGAAGCTGAACTAAGAAATGTTATGGGAAGTTTTAGCATGAAGAAGGCACCTGACCTGATGGTTTTACAATGGATATCTGTACTGCGGCAATAGGAACAAATGAAGAACTCTTTTGTCAATTATCAACAAATGCTTGCAACTTACTCATTACCCAACACCATGGAAGGCAGCCGTTGTAATAGTTCTCAAAAGCCCGGTAAAAGGATTATACCCACCCAAGGCCTATAGACCTATTGGATTACTTTCAATATTAGGTAAAATATTAGAAAACTGATAGTAAAGAGAATACGATGGCACATCATGCTGAAAAGTAATCCAAGACAATATGGTTTGTACCCCAGCGAAGTACGGAAGACTCTGTATGATCTGCACAGCACATAAGAGTAAATCTCAAAAAAAGACAAAAGATAAACGTAATCATATCTCTAGACATACAGGGAGCTTGACAACGCTTGGTGGCCTGCCATAAAATGCCAGCTATTAGAGAAAAGTGTCCTCAAAACCCGGGAAACCAAATAGTTATTTCGAAAACTGTAAATAAAGTTACGATACGCAGACATAGAAATAAATAATCTACATCAAAAGGATGCGTGTAGGATCAATAGCGGGGCCTACGTTTTGGAACCTGCTACTGGACCCTTGTTGGACTTGATGGACAGTGAAGAAGTTTACTGTCAAGCCTTTGCGGATGATGTCGTCCTGGTGTTCTCCGGACGAAGAACTCTCGAAATTGAAGAAAAGCAAATAGAACACTGCCCTTGTGCATGATTTTGTGTGCAACAAACTCTGTTTTGCTGCACACAAAACCAATGCAACAATTATCACCAAAACTTAAATACGACACACACAACTCCACATGGGCGGAACAAACATAAAATAGTAGATGAAATTAAATTATTAGGCCTTATAATAGATAAAATAACCTTCCATAGTCATGTTATACATATATGTCGAAAGGTTACAAATATATATAAACAGCTAGTAAAGATACAGCGAAAATTTCTTGGGATTAAATTCGAGATCATCAGGACGATATATGTGTCAGTTGTCGAGCTGATCGTGCTCTATGCAGCCAGTGTATGGGCAAGTGCATCACACAAATAATCAGTAAAACATCTCAACACCCTGCAGAGGGGTTTCACAAAAATAAAGCTTACAGGACCGTATCATCACAAATTGGCACTCATATTAACGGACTGTTACCTCTGATATCCGTGCAGGAAGCCGCAAGGCTGTATGAAGCTAAGCGCGAAAAACCGCAGGAGGATATCCTGGGGACAGAAAAGTTGAAGAAAAGAACTGTTTATTGAATCCGACCATCCAGCTAAAGAAGAGGAAATAACTTTTAACACAATAGAAGGCAAAGAACCGGAAAAGATGGAAGCAACAAAAGAACAGCTAGAGGCGGTACAGATTTACACTGATGGGAGTAAAATTGATGGGAAGGTAGGGGCAGCGGTATCTGTGTGGATGGATAACACTGAAATTTTAAGTAAAAAGTTTAAGCTGGAATCCTTCTGCACAGTCTACCAAGCCGAACTTTACGCACTGTACCAAGCCACAGAACTTATGATGAAACATAAGGACAGTGTCTTTAACATCTACAGCGACTCCCAATCAGGACTGAACTCACTGAAATCCCCGGACAACTTCCATCCATTAGTCCGCGCCATACGGAAAAATTTAAAGATCTTAAAGTATAATAATAAAATAGTAAAGTTATTTTGGATAAAGGCTCATGTGGGACATCATGGAAATGAAAGAGCAGATTACCTGGCAAAAGAAGCGGCACTATACAAAAAAACAGCATCCCAATATGGCAGATGCCCCCATATCGTTCATAAAACGAACGATAAGGGTAAGATCAGTGCAGGAGTGGAACCAACGATACATAAACAGAAACAGCTACTACCACCAAAATGTTCTTCAAAATGCCGAAACTGCTTATAAATTAATAAGAAAATCAGACCATCACCTGAACTAGTGCAATATTACTGGACACGGTGCCTTTGCGGTACCTAAATCGCTTCAAGTGTAGGACAAGCGCTGGATGTGCTTTGACCCAGACGTTGAAGAAACTGTGATGCACTTACTGTAGACTGCCCACTGTACAGCAGTAAAAGGATAGACCTAGAACAGAAAATAAATGTAAAAATTACAGAAGGAAATATTTTAATATACTAACAATGAAAACTGAAAGAAAAGATTTCATTAAATTCTGTGAACATATAGTAAGAAAAGTAAAAATCAAGAATAAAACCTAGGAAAAAAAGATTTAGAATTAAGTATTATAAAAAATTTAAAGAAAGAAAATGGATAGAATATATTACTACGTAATATATGATCTATGCATACAAAATGCTGCTGTATAAGGTACTACTAGCTACGCTAGGATAACGTAACGGGTAAATAAAACGCCTTGATACGTATCCTGAACTAATTTATTAAACAATAATTTAATTTGACCTTATAGCATTACGATACGCAGATAATAGCGTGCAACAAAGTACTACTAGCGCCATCTAGAATTTACAAAATAAAACAAAATTTTAACATTTAAAACATTACTTTTGTTTTAAACATACTGGCCCACCAAGGACATTTAATTAAAATGTCCTTAATTATGCCGCCCACCATGCCCTATTACATTGACAGTGGTGGGTATATTTTACACACACAACAACATAACAATAAAATTTTAAATTTAAATCTATGATAAATATAAACAATAAAATATAGAAGTAACTAAACAATAACACATGCTGATACAACGGTAAATTGAGACAATAATCTAAAGTTTTTATATTACTTTCAACTGGCAATATGCACAATTTGAGGTTGGTCGTTTCAAAATTGAAGATCTAGTACGCAATGTAACCACACGGGTTATATTTCGCCCGGATGTTTTTGTATAACGCGACCAAGTAACCACTGTCCCGGGGAAGATCATCCTCCTTTACTAACACAATGTCACCCAAATTTGGTTCTGCAATTTGACGCGACCATTTATATCGGTGCATTAACATGACCAAATATTCTGTGACCAACGTTTCCAAAATGATTGCAACAATTTTTGTACTAATTGCCAACAATGAATTTACGTTACTGAATCATAATTCCTATCGATTGCATTAACTAATGGTTCCCCAACCAAGAAGTGACCTGGAGTCAATGGTGATTCGCTAGGATCGTCTGAATTAACAGTTGTCATTGGTCGAGAGTTGAGGCATGCCTCGATTTGAGTAAGAAGAGTGCTCATCTTCAAACGTTAGAGTCGTTTCTCCCAACTCTTCTCAGTGGTTGGTAGACTTTACACCCGCTTCCCAAAGTCCTCCAAAATTTGGTGCCTGGGGGGTATAAAGTGCCACTCTGTTCCGTCTTTTCTAGGTGTTCTGCAATTTCCGGCTGAATGGAACTTAGTTCTCGTAATTCCTTAGATGCGCCTACGAAAGTAGTCCCGTTATCCGACCATAGGTGAGCGCATTTTCCACGTCTGGCTATAATCTTGGAAGGCTGCTAAAAGGCCTGACTAGTCATATCACTAACCTCTAGATGTATGGCTCTTGTAACCATACATATAAAATACAAATATAGCCTTTGTATGCTCGGTGGTCGCGACCCTTGGTCGTTCTGATCTGGATAGGCCCGCATACTCCACTCCACTGTTGAGAATGGCCTCGCAGGTGTGCACCTGCAATGATCAATTTAGTGAATGGAGAATCACGAGGTAGAACAATAGGGCGCTTAATGGTATCCTCAATCACTGCATTTTGTGGCGACCGGCAACTCTAATTATTCCTTGTCATCCAAATAAGGACCTAATGTTCTTAATTTGCTTCCTTTCTTTTTATAGGCCTCCAGATTTTGTATTCTTCCGTGAACTCCTCCAGTTGTGCCTTTCTTAGGCAACACTGTAAAGCCTTCTATTTCTGTCTTTGTAAATAGCGATTTTACGGACCCTTTGAGAAATTTCGGCATAAGCGACAACTCTCAAAAGTTTTGCGAGTGATGAGTACCGCTTAAAAGTGAGTCTGCTTCACCTTCAGTAACTACTCCACATATGTTTTTACCGATTCTTCTTCTTTGTATATAAATTCTCTGGTCTATTATAGGATATATGTTGTTCTTTCAAAACTAGGTCCTGAAAACCATAAATCATTTTCCGCCAGTAACGCAGGTGAGACACCCTGGATGCGCAATCTGCTGGATTTTGCTTGGTGGAGATATGACACCATTGTGATGATTCTAGGGTAGTCAGAATTTCTGACACTCTATTTCCAACAAACGTTTTCCAGCGGCTCGGATGGTTATTGAGCCAGGCCAGAACGATGGTGGAATCAGTCCACGCATGCACCTCGTTCTTAGAAATATTAAATACTTCTGACGTTTCCGCTAAAAGTCGCGCCAACAAAACTGCTCCGCATAGTTCCAGCCTTGGAATGCTCACTTGTTTGACAGGAGCTACTCGTTTTTTGCACCACAAGTGATGTTTTAACTTTATTTGAACTATCGATAATTCCAAATATATAACTGCTGCGTATGCCAATTCGATGCATCGAAGCCGTGCACCTACAGCAAGATCATTATTCTTCGTTCCGAGCCAACGTGGTATTCGCACCTTGATAATTCATTTAACTCTACCATGGGTATCCCATATCATTTTAATTCATTTGAGATCTGTTCATCCCAACTGATTCCTGACAACCACAGCTTTTGAATAAATATTTTTATATGATTACACTAGGTGCAACCCAACCTAGTGGATCAAATATTCTCGCAATTTCTGACACTATCTTTCTTTTTGTTTCAGGTCCTGTCACTGGTGAAAGCTGTACCTGCGTACTTATATTCATCTTCAGAGCGGCTCCAGGTTAGTCCTAAAATTTTTATTGTATCATCTGATCTTATTTTGACTTCACTTATTTCATTTTCTAATAGTTTTACTTCTTCTTTATTGTCCTTCATTTTTGTTTTCTTTATTATAGTGTCCTTTCCTTCAAATTGCTCTATGTGTTTCATCAGCCCTTTACTGTTGCTGTTCCATTTCTGCAATTCAAATCCTGCCTGTCCTAACAATTCTTTTAATTGTTTAATTACGCAACCTCTTGAACCGTGTCACAACCTGTCATTAAATCATCCATATAGAAGCTGTTCAAGACTTGTTCCGCAGCGATTGGGTACAGAACTCCAGCATCATATACTACCTGATAAAGCGTTCTCACAGCTAGGTAAGGCGCCGATGCAGTTCCAAAGGTGACTGTTAAGAGTTCATAATCCTTTATTTCTTCCTTAGGATCTTTCTCCACACAATGCGTTGATACATGTTGGCATCTGTTTCGGTTACAAGCACTTGGCGATACATTTACAATATCTCCAAAGGCAATCGGATGGGTTCGCCAGCGTAACATCGTGTGTCTGAGATCTGCTTGTAAGGTAGGTCCTACCATCAATGCATCATTTAATGATACACCAAACTTATTTGGCTCTGAAGCATTGAAGACCACTCTAACCTGTGGTGGACTTGTCTTCTCGTACCACGGCATGGTGGTAAATAAATAGGTTCGTTAATCTTGGTTCATGGTTACTTATTGATCTCATGTGCCCTAACTGTAAATATTCCTTTAATACATTATATTTTTCCTGTAGCTCTTGATTCTTACTTAGTCTCGTTTCTAATGACTTTAGTCTCTTTATCGCTATTCTCTAGAATTGCCATTCTTGCAAAGTAGCTCTCGTCTCGCAATGGTAATTTTACTATATATCGCCCTTCTGGGTTCTTTTAGTCGTAGTCTCATAAATTCTTTCACATTTTGCTCTTCTTCGGTAAGTATTTTCTTTTATTATAAAATGTACCTTCTTCTATTTCCCAGAACCTCTTCAGCATTTCATTTTCCATGACCTGTGCATGCATAACTTGAAGTTTCATTATAGATGTATTATTTTTCCATTTATTGTTTATTACACTGAAAGAATCCACCCAAGCGTGGTATTCTGTGCTATCAGGGACCCATTTGTGCACTTCTTTATCCCATGCTTTATTATGGTGTTAGAACATCCGCACCCAATAAAATATCAATCTTATTGGTACGTTGAACTGTGTCGGCTAACGTCAATTGGTTAAGCTCTTCCCAATCTATTGCTTCTATCTTCCTTTCAGGTAGACAGTCGGTGATCTTGCTCAAAACATAAGCTTCAATTCCCACTTTAAAACTAGGATCAACACATGATTGCACTTGAATCGAACCTTGGATTGAGCGCGCATAACTTTATTATTTGATAATCCTGAAATCACCCCGACTGCTGGAATTTTCAATTGAAGATATTGAACTATTGCTTCTGTAATGAAGCAGCCTTGAGAACCTTGATCTATAAGGGCTCGTACTAGCTTATGTTCTCCAGTTTTAGATTCAACTCTTATTAGTGCTGTAGCTAATAAGACCTGCCTGGGCTTAGGGATGTGACCAGTAGAAAGGCAAGCTACTACCGGAACTTCAGATTCCGAAGTGTCAGTGCAACTGGCCGACTGGTTTAAAACAGCAGCCTGGTCCTTTTTCTCCTGATTGTTGGTGGGATGCAATAGTGTGATGTCTTTTTGACATATCCTACACTTTGTTGGTTTTTGAATCGTAGGAAAGATGGTTTGACCCAAACAATTAAAACACATCTTTCTGGTTGACACAAATTCCGTCTGCTGTCAATATCTTGACTCGAAAACTGTTTGCAGAAACATAATTTATGATTCTGCGAGCAGTATTCACACTTTAAACTAAAAGACTTAGTCGCTAGCAAAACTTTCGTGTTCGAGAGTGGGTGGCATTATGAGGTATTTTACGCGGTTCAATTGTTTCTAATGCTCTAAAACGATTTTCTATAAATATTTTGAACTTATCAATTGTAGGTAAGGAATCATCACTTGATATAAATAATTCCCACTGCTTACGTGTTTCAGCATCCAGTTTATAGCTTACAAGATAAATGACAATTATATCCCATTTGCTTACATCTATATCTAAATTTTTAATGCACTTAAACAATCCATTGTGGTATCTAACAATTTTTAAGCTGATGCTGATTCACTATATATCCGTTTTGACCAAACAATTTTTAAAATACAATTAGACAAATACTTTTGTTATTATATTCTTTCTAAAAACATCCCAAGATTCTTTATAATTTGTTTCGGTAACTGGAGTATGCTGAATCAGTTGAGCTGCCTCACCAGTGAGATGACTCTTTAAATAATGAAGTCTCTGCACATTATCAAGTGATTCATTTTATGGACTAATGACAAAAACAAATCTCGAATGTTGTCCATTCCGAGTATTTACCTGAGAATGTTGAATTGTAATTTAGGTAATTTCACGGCGCATTGTTTATCTAGAAAAGGAGTCGAATCACTGTGCTGTGGCTTCTCCTCTGATGGACATAATTTATTTTTGCAGATTTCATATGAGATTTGAACAATGTAAACGTCCTCAGTTTTATCATAAACCTCTAATTTAACATAATCAGATGATAGTAAGTCATCCGGTTTAACATTTTCGTACAACTTTTTATGATTATCAATAAAAGATTGCCAATTACTGTCTAATATTTCTAACCTCGTCTCTAAATATTCGTACGTTAAACGTTCCTTGGGACATTTTTTATAATTACTATAGGCTTTATTAATAACATTTTGTGTTTCCTTGAGATTAATAATTTTATCCATTTTAAATCAATATCTCCTTCCCAATTTCAAAAGTAAAATTAATTAAGTATATTTAGAAAGAAAGACTTGAAAATGTTACAAGAGTTAATAACCCTTTGACAAAATCGAGCATTTATACTGCTAGTTTTGAACGTATTTCACATTTATTTTAAGTCCCATTCAAAGTTATTATGTGTATATATTATACCCATTGGCAACTTATTCAGAATATTATCATAAGTTTTAAATTAACACAATTACAAATTTAAAATGTGAGATATTTAATGCTGTTTTTTTTTTTTTTTTTTTTTTAATACAATTATAAAGGAATGCCCACCGGCCATGAGACGCCCAATAATTTGCATTTGTTAAAAAATACATCTTTTTATGGTTATTAATCGCGGTGTTCATTTATCCAAAAAGATTGCAAAATGTTTGCACAAAAAAAGTACTGAAAAGATAAAATGAAATTAGGTAAATCCGTAATTCATTAGTTTGGGATAAAATAAAAGTGTTGCCAATTATATATCTCGGTAGAAAATCGATTCCTTTTGATCGATTTTTGGTGACATTATTATAATGCTAATATTATTTTCGATAATTATTATAATATTGCTAGTTGATTTACCATGAATTCTTTACATAACAAAACGCTACTGCACAATTTAACCGTTATTCTTATCCGTTCTTAAAATACATTTAAAATAGCATTTAAAACATTTTTTAAAAGGCGTGCAGAACTTAAAGCGCCTCAAAGATTATTCTTTTAATGAAATTATTAATCGAATAAAAGAATCGATATCGATTTATCCATTTATCTCTGTTAAGGGCAACATCGAATCTGACGGATAGGTCGTGTCATGCGAAATCACAATTAAATAGTCACAAATCGAATTCGTTTTCGTTTGTGTTATTTTGTTTGTTTTCTTGCGGATTTGTTATTAAGCAACGAATTAGCTTTCTAAATGGACCCGACAATTCTTCGCACCCTACTGACCACGGCCTGAACATGGATCCCGCCCGCTTCTCACAATACCCCTGCACGAACTTGGACCTCGATATCCACTGTTAACGATGACTTTCACACTGGCCAGAGTTCTTCCCAGAGCTCAGTAACTTATTCAAGAGGACATTTACGCTGTGTCAATTGTGGTTTAAATGTCACGAAAATACGAAGACATTTGTTGAAATTGCAGAAGTGCGACATCTTATACAACAATGGGTTCGACCACAGCAGGTAAATAGTTGATCCATGTCACCATGTGTCGTGTCTTCCTCTGAGAAATGCTTTTTAACTGAGTTGACTTAAAATAATATCAATATAATAATTATGGCTTCTTTATTAGGTACAAGTTTCGAGTGACAGTAGTGTGCCACTCGTGTTGGACTGCAGCCTGGAATCAAATACGACATACAACTAGTGAACAGCAAAATGCACCAAATGTTAGTCATGGACATGTATGCATCAGCTGTGGCAAGTCACTTTTGAGAATAAGATCACACACACTGTTCGGGTCCAATTCTCCACGTGAGGAACTCATAAGGAATGAGATTGCCCATCAGATTGCACCACGTGAGGTAAGTGTTCAACAGTTTATAATTTATTAAGTGTGGTGCTGATATCTGATAGTGATACATATTTTTACTCTGTTTGCATATCAACCCCAGAAGTTATTTTATTTTTTCACATCTGCACAAGCTATATTTGACAATCATTCTAGTTTATTTATACCATGGTGATAAGATAAGCCAGCTAACACCAGGTAGTTGCGGGGTTGACTGCCCATTTTTATCAACTACCGAGAAATGAGACAGTTGACTTTTCATTGTTTTTGGACTACTGGTAGTCCCTCAGTCCTTAATTATTAAATTATATAAGGCACTAAGTCTGCCGTTGTGCAGTATTGTTTTACTTGATAAACATTTTATTTATATTTGAGTTAAAAGTAAACAAATCTATTTTATTTTTATTTTGTTTACTTTGGCGTCATTCTTTTGTTTAATATTGTTTCAGTTGCCATCATCATCTCGAGTGTGTCATAATTGCTGGCGAATAACTGATAGAGCAGTATCACATTCAACTGCAGAACGGGAACCATCTGATTTATCTAGTATTGGTAATGTATTGCATCCAGAACAACAAAGCTTAGATCATATATCACACAGTATGCTTCTCCCCAATTATGTAAGAGCACCACTAACACAAAATCAATGTTTTTTCCTGGTTGTAATGATTCCAATCGACTCACTGTTCCATCAGCATAGCGGGTACGTCTTTTAGACTAGAATTACTATGTACCTCCAGAATGTAGAATCTGTAACTACCATTTAAATAGCAACTCTTGGGATTTACTTTTAGAATCATATATAATCCTATTAAAACATTTAGTGCAGCATAAATTGAAGATTTTGCTATATTATTGAAAAATAATATGTACCATCATATAGACTTTGAATATTCACAGTATGCCTGAGCATACTGTACATTATTATCTAGGCTTATCAAAAGCACAATATGAACAAATTCTGTCTGAAGTTCCGAGACTATCAAATAAACATAGGGTTCTTTTGCACTGCTGCATATTTGATGAAATTAAGAACAGGAGATAGTGACGAATGCCTGTCGGCATTATTGCAAGTACCAAAAGCACATTAGAGCGGCTTATGAATATGGCTCATGAAATATTAAATCAGGATTTTGTTCCTATAAATGTAGGCATAAATCATATCCTGAGCAGAAATAGCTCAAAGAAATCTCCTTATTCCAAATGGACTTTATGGGGAGAAGATAGGAGGCCCGTCATAATTGCCGATGGTATATATTTACATAGAAAAGAGTTCCAATTATTTGTATCAGAAAAACTTACTCATTATATAAATATCGCAATCTTATAAAGCCTTCCTTTTTGTGTGTAGTGATGGTTACATCATAGATATTCCCCCTTATCCTGCAACAACCTCAGATGCGGATATTATAAATAATGAATTTGGTGATGAATCCAGTTCATTAAGGCAATATTTTGAATCTGGAGATGTATTTATCCTAGATAGAGGCTTTAGGATTCATTGCCCTTTAGAATGTTGTGGTTATCGGGTTCATGTACCTTGTCTCCAGCAGATGGTGAATCTCAGTTAACGACAAGAGATGCTAATAAGTCCAGAGCCATGACTATGTGTCGATGGGTAGTAGAGGTGGTGAATGGCATTTTAAAAGTGAATTTAAATTATTTCACCAAAATTATTTTAACAGGGCTTCTACACATTTCATGATAGACTTTGCTGTGGCTGCTGCTCTAATTAATAAATTCCACACAAAAATAAGGGACAGGGACGATGCAGCTCAAATACTAGAAATAGTTCATAAAAATATGGAGACAAATAATGATTTATCTGAGTATGTTAGGGAACACAATATAAATAGAGCTAGGCAGACTTTGAAATATAAATGTAGACTGTGAAAATCTTAGGAATTTCCTGTTTTAACTTACAGTGACTTAATATTAATTGCTTGTGGCACATACCAATTAAAGCAAGCTCGCCCTATTATGGTGAGCATATAAGATTTAATGGTTGCTACCGGATCGAAGTATGTAATGACCACAGGAGCAGCATTATGGAAGGAATAAACTTGAGTCCTAGCTGCTTTTACTTAGGGCTAGAATTGCAAGTCGACACATCAGTCGTAAAATATATTTTATATATATTTGAATTAGTGGCAATGATTCTGGTAGGAGTAATTTAAAAGTATTGTTGCAATTGTATTGTCGGCTGTCGAACGGTAGGATGCTGTGCCCATGTTATGACAGTAATATGGTATTTTGGGCACGGCATCAGACTAATATTTTGCCTCCTGCTCAATTTCTGGATGACATACTGATCGTCTATGATACAAATGATGTATAAGATCATAAAATATGTTACAGATCTGATCAAAACTTGATTATGTATATATATGTATTACAGTAAAATTATTGTTAAAAAACTGTATTTGTGAAAATAAAAACCTTTATATCTTAAAAATCCGGACTTTTTTTAAATCAATTCTTTACCCAGTTCATTCTAATAATTGCATATTATCATTTCTATATGCTTTTATATGTGGGCACCCATGGCCGAAGTGTCTATGAACGGTGGGCATTCCCTTTAAATATAGTTATTTTCACTTTATAGTTCCAAATGGCTTGACATACAAATTCAAAAGTACTTACAGTTTTTTTTTCTTGCACTCACCACTAAATGATTACACTTTGACACTTTAGCTTTTAACTTGACCACTGGTATTGACTTTTCACTTTACACTCACTACTAAAAGCGGTGCCATCTATTTGTGACACTTGTTATATAATCTTCACTCGTCGCGATTGACAGCTCCTGTCCGACGTTGACGTTGAACTCTTGTGTCCTCCCACCACTGTAGCGGTAATGTATCCTGCCTGGCAGAAATAAACACCACCACTAACCAGTGCCTGAACTCCTGCTGCAGCGATCCACTGCGAGTCCAGGGGGTGTGATCCACAACTACTGACCACTGCACTTCACTGACTAGACCTCAGATCCCGAACACTTTATCCGGTTCGAATTAAGGACCAATGTACTACTAGCTACGCTAGGATAACGTAACGGGTAAATAAAACGCCTTGATACGTATCCTGAACTAATTTATTAAACAATAATTTAATTTGACCTTATAGCATTACGATACGCAGATAATAGCGTGCAACAAAGTACTACTAGCGCCATCTAGAATTTACAAAATAAAACAAAATTTTAACATTTAAAACATTACTTTGCTCTTAAACAATAAGAAAAGATGAAAAGTAAGAGATGGGATAAAAATAGTTTAGAGTGTAAGAACGCCATTAACCAGAAAATAATTAAATAATGCAGTAAAGATATTAGTATGAATAATATAAATAAATAAATAACAATATATATTGACATGAAAAAAAAAGACAGTAGCATAGATAACTATAACAGTACAGATATAAGAAATTGACCTACATCATGACCAAAATGAACATGACAAAAAGTTATGGACAAAAGTCCAGACCAGAGACTAAAACAAGATATGCAAAGGCTCTGACCACCATATCAGAGGACAACGTATTTATAAAAAAAAAACCTAACCTAACCTAACCTTTTTTTTTTTCGGGGGGAAATCCTCATGGACTACCTCCGCCTGGGGAAAGGCGGAGGGGCGTGCCGGACTCTTACCGACTAAAACCACCCCGGTGTCTCCCGCACGTGCGCGGGGCCGGGAATCCAAATTCTTCCGCAGCCCCACACTAGTGCTGGCCCGGTCTGTCCGGGCCTCGTCTCCTGCACGGGGTAGTGAGGTGTTCAACTACCCCGTGCATCGCCTCAGAGGCGCGCGCCGACACCCGCACGCGCCTCCGCCTCGGGGCCATCGGATAGGGGGGGCGGGGACTTCCCCAAGTCCCTCGCCCCTGGACCCATTCATGGGGGCCGGAAGAGCGCTTAGTAGCGCCCGCTTTCCCGGCCCCAGCGGCGGATCTGGTCTCTGGCTCCGCCGCCAACCAAGTTTCGGCCGCGGAGGGTAGGGAGAGCGGCGCCTCGCAATACCGACACTCCTCTCCCCCCGCGGCCCCACCACCACCGCATCAACGGTGCGGCCCCGTCTGAGTCGCGGAGGATAGGCGAGTGGCGCATCGCCATACCAACACCTCTTCCTCCGCGACTCCACCTCGGCTGCAGCGGTAAGGGAGGACCAACCTCCCGCAGCAGCCCACCGACACATCCGAAGTGGGCTCGCTGCCCACACGGAGTGGCCACCGCGCTGGGCCACACCCGGGCCAGCCAAGGGGTTCCTCTTTGTTCACCGTGGGAGACCAAGCCACGGCTATTAAGCCCCCGCCACGACAAGGCGGGAACCCGTTCGGGGAACCTAACCTAATCTAACCTAACCTTTTTTTTGCGGGGAAATCTCATGGACTACCTCCGCCTGGGGAACGGCGGAGGGGCGTGCCGGACTCTTACCGGCTAAAACCACCCCGGTGTCTCTCGCATCGTGCGGGGCCGCGGAATCCAAATTCTTCCGCAGCCCCACACTACTGATGGCCTGGTCTGTCCGGGCCTCGTCTCCTGCACGGGGTAGTGAGGTGTTCGACTACCCCGTGCATCGCCTCAGAGGCGCGCGCCGACACCGCTCGCGCCTCCGCCTCGGGTCCATCGAAGAGGGGCGGGACTTCAAGTCCTCGCCCTGGACCCATTCATGGGGCCGGAAGAGCGCTTAGTAGCGCCCGCTTTCGCGGCCCCAGCGGCGGATCTGGTCTCTGGCTCCGCCGCCAACCAAGTTTCGGCCGCGGAGGGTAGGAGAGCGGCGCCTCGCACCGACACCTCCCCCGCGGCCCCACCACCACCGCATCAACGGTGCGGCCCCGTCTGAGTCGCGGAGGATAGCAAGTGGCGCATCGCCATACCAACACCTCTTCCTCCGCGACTCCACCTCGGCTGCAGCGGTAAGGGGAGCGGACCAACCCCTCCCGCAGCAGCCCACCGACACACATCCGAAGTGGGCTCGCCGAGCCCACACGGAGTGGCCACCTCGGGCCAGCCAAGGGGTTCCTCTTTGTTCACCGCGGGTGACCAAGCCACGGCTACTAAGCCCCCCCGCCACGACAAGGCGGGAACCCGTCGGGGAACCTAACCTAACCTTTTTTTTTTTTTTTCGTGGGAAATCATGGATACCTTCCGCTGCGGGGCAACGAAAAGGTTATGCCGGACTCTACCGGCTAAAACCCCACGGTGGTCACCATCAGCGTAAACGAGGGGTCCTGGATTCCGTTCGGAACGCAACCGGGGCCCTCCATCGCTTTGCTACACTAATAGCACGTCCGGGGCAGTACATGCTACCCCAGCACCTCGCAGTGCTACCACGATGTCTCGAGACCACTTCGAGTCATCGTCCTCCTCGGGGTTACATAACTAGGCACTCGAGGCCCCGCCCCGAGTGTCTGCAACCCCGAGGCCCCGTTTCTGGTAGGGGAACACCGTTTTCAAGAGGAGGCCGTGACGAGCGCCTTGACGACGTCGTCTCGCGCGGGATCTGCCTCTCCGATCCCGCTCAGAAGCCTCCTTCTGAATCATAACAGATTCACAGAAGGTGGCTACGGCCCTCCACGCCGAATCCCGCTCAGCATCGCCGACACGACTGCTGGCAGGAGAGGTTCCGTCCAATGCGGTTCACCAGGATTGTCCGCTCCCGTTCCCACGCTGGGCATACTGCGAGCGTTTGGGAAGCGGAGTCCTGTTCCCGTCCACCACAGTGGAAGCAGTTCGCCGTCGTCTGCGTCTGATCTACACAGATAATCACCGAAGCACCCATGCCCGGTAATTATCTGTGTAAGTCTGTAGGTAAGTCTTCCTGTTCGTCGCTGCATCCAGGCTTCGAAGACCGGCAGGATTGCTCCAATGACACGTTTGCGTTCATAGCGCTCCTCGAGTCGAGTGCGCCATGTCGCCAGGGCGTTTCGTCGTTCCTGCCGTTTAATTGATTCGAGCACCTCTTTTGGCTCACTACCACTACTCTGGCGGAGGGCACTGATTCGGTCGTACACCCTCGCGTCCATTTTCGCCAGTATATCTAATGGTGGAAAGCGAGCCAGGATTGTCGCCGCCTCAAAGGATATAGTGCGGTATCCTCGTACGATCCGTATGGCCATCCTCCGCTGGACACTGTAAATTTTAGTTCTACAGCGTCGGATGGCTAGCCTTTTTGCCCATACAGGCGCTCCATACAGAGCTACGGACCGTATAACTCCTGCATAGAGGCGACGTACTTCCTCCGTCGGTCCCCAGATTGGGCAGCAGTCTATGCATAGCACCCGCCACCCTTTCGATTCGGGGACTAGGCGCTCGAAATGTTCTTCGAAACCCCAGCGACTGTCCAGGTGGAGGCCTAGGTACTTCATGTACCTCCCACTCTGACTTCGACCCACCCACGCGGACGCACGAGTCGGGTGGTTCCTTGCCCGTGGTAATTTATGGAACCATTGGGCCTCGGTCTTGTGAGGCGCTATTTCTAAGCCCAACTCGTGGATTTTGGAGACGACGACTTCCACCCCAAGCTCGGCGAGCTCCTTGGCCCTCTCAAAAGTTATCCCGCTGGCGATCACCAGGTGTCGTCGGCATAGCACGACATTTACGCCAGCGGGAAGGTCGACTCGCAGAACCGCATCGTACGCGAGGTTCCACAGTAGTGGACCCAGCACCGAGCCCTGTGGAACCCCACGTTTGATCTCCCTCCGGATCTTTCTACCATCTTGCCCCACGTACAGAATGTACCTGTCGCGCAAGTAGTCCCCAATAATACCTTGCAGGCAGGGGGGCACCTGATGATGTATCAGTGCCCTCCTGATTGCGTCCCAGGGTAGAGAGTTAAAGGCGTTGACGATATCAAGACTTATCGCCAACGCCACGCCACCCTGTGATACTGTTTGTTCCGACAGGGAGCGGACGCGCATAATCGCATCTACAGTGGAACGCTCCCGCCGGAACCCAAACTGGCTGTCAGCCAAATCGGGACCGACGCGCGACAGATGCCCGCTGAGCCGAGTGGCAACTATCCTCTCGAACAATTTGCCAATCTCGTCCAACAGGCATATGGGGCGGTACGCAGATGGAGAATCAGCGGCCCTGCCTCCTTCTTCAAGAGGACCAGTCTTGCTCTTTCCAGGCTGTGGGAACTTACACACCGCAGACAGCTGGTAAACAGCTGTCTGAGCCTGTTCCCCAGGGCAGCCAGACTCAGCACTAGGCCCGGCCCGATTCCGTCGGGCCCGGTGCTGTGTTCCGGCTTTAAGCGGCTAACGGCTCGGTCCAACTCCTCGACGGTGGACCCATTCATGGGGCCGGAAGAGCGCTTAGTAGCGCCCGCTTTCGCGGCCCCAGCGGCGGATCTGGTCTCTGGCCCGCCGCCAACCAAGTTTCGGCCGCGGAGGGTAGGAGAGCGGCGCTCGCAATACCGATACTCCTCTCCCCGCGGCCCCACCACCACTGCATCAACGGTGCGGCCCCGTCTGAGTCGCGGAGGATAGGGCGAGTGGCGCATCGCCATACCAACACCTCTTCCTCCGCGACTCCACCTCGGCTGCAGCGGTAAGGGAGCGACCAACCACTCCCGCAGCAGCCCACCGACACACATCTGAAGTGGGCTCGCCGAGCCCACACGGAGTGGCCACCCGGGCCAGCCAAGGGTTCCTCTTTGTTCACCACGGTGACCAAGCCACGGCTACTAAGCCCCCGCCACGACAAGGCGGGAACCCGTTCGGGGGAACCTAACCTAACCTAACCTAACCTAACCTTTTTTTTTTTTTTGCGGGGAATCTCATGGACTACCTCCGCCTGGGGAAAGGCGGAGGGCGTGCCGGACTCTTACCGGCTAAAACCACCCCGGTGTCTCTCGGTGTGCGTGCCGCAGGAATCAAATTCTTCCGCAGCCCCACACTAGTGCTGGCCCGGTCTGTCCGGGCTTCGTCTCCTGCACGGGGTAGTGAGGTGTTCGACTACCCGTGCATCGCCTCAGAGGCGCGCGCCGATACCCGCTCGCGCCTCCGCCTCGGGTCCATCGAAGAGGGGCGAGGAATTCCCAAGTCCTCGCCCCTGGACTCATTCATGGGGCCGGAAGAGCGCTTAGTAGCGCCCGCTTTCGCGGCCCCAGCGGCGGATCTGGTCTCTGGCTCCGCTGCCAACCAAGTTTTGGCCGCGGAGGGTAGAGAGCGGCGCCTCGCCATACCAACACCTCTTCCTCCGCGACTCCACCTCGGCTGCAGCGGTAAGGGAGCGGACCAACCCTCCCGCAGCAGCCCACCGACACCACCTCGGCCGGCCCCACCTGGGCCAGCCAGGTTCCTCTTGTTCACCGCGGGTGACCAAACCACGGCTATTAAGCCCCCGCCACGACAAGGCGGGAACCCGTTCGGGAGGAACCTAACCCAACCCAAGTTGTTCGCCGATGACATCGTCCTACTGTTTGCAGGGGACACGGCCTTGATATCCAAAGACGTGCGGATGCTGCTCTAGAACATGTTATGAGATGGGGAATTCGTAATAAGCTTAAATTTGCGCCACATAAGACCCAGGCGATGGTAATAACCAACAAACTAAAATGATTCCCCACATCTAAGCATGGGCGGTATGGTGGTGCGTATGTCGGAGGAGATCAAGGTTCTGGTCTCACCGTAGACAGAAACAGAAACAGAAACAGAAACTTTTTATTCAATATAGATTATAAATAATACTTATTGAAAGTCACTCTTTGTCTAATTACCACTGGTTCTGAAAACCTCTGTCCTGGGAAGAACCAGCAAGAAACCCAGCGGGACTTTTTTTAAATAACAGCTTACAATCATGTATATTACACAATTAACCACACAAAACAAATTAGAAACAGCCTGGCAGCGAACACCCTCATCTCCAGGTTATTATCATCCATAAAACAGAAGACGACAGAAAATTAACGTTCAACACACACGAGGAATGTAAGAAGGCCACATCTCTCACACACGGCTATCGAGAGCGGCAAAGATTAGCTGGGGCCTTCAACCCGAAATTATTAGGACGATGTACACGGCGGTTGTCGAGCCGGTGATTTTGTACGCAGCGAGCGCGTGGGCACCAGCTGCAAAAGTTGTCAGAAAGCAACTAAATACTGTGCAGAGAGGATTCGCTCAAAAATTATTAAAGCGTACCGAACTGTGTCCCACACTGGTGCTAGCATTGTCTGGTCTGCTTCCTCTGGACTTGAGGGTCCAAGAAGCAGCATCCCTTTGAGGCGAGGAGAGGAAAACTGCAGTCAGTGCTGGCAGACCGAGTGATGGAGACAAAGGCGAGTTTTACGGAACTGCCTCACCCTGCATCCTATGGATTCTGCAATTCATGCCTGGTAAACGAGGACGAAACGAGACTCAACAACAACCAGAGTCTCCAATATTTACCGACGGGAGTAAAATAGAGGGAAAGGTTGAGCGGCATTATCTTTTGGAATAATGCCGAGACCCGAACTCTAAAACTCAAACTGTCGGACCACTGCACCGTTTACCAGGCAGAATTGCTGGCCATATATAAGGCAACTGAGCGGATTCTCTCTAGCGCGGAGACAACTTTCGGGGTTTACAGTGACTCTAGGTCTGCTCTAGAGACCATTGTAAACCAAGACTCCCAACACCCTTTGGCAGTCAAGACCCGCAAAAACATTCAGAACATCATAGGGCAACAAAAAACACTACAACTCTTCTGGATTAAAGCCCATGCGGGTCTTGCAGAAAATGAACGGGCTGACGAACTGGCTAAACACGCGGCGCTGCGAACAAAAAGAAGCCCGGATTATGACCTTTGTCCGGTCTCTTTTGTAAAGCGTCTCATTCGATCTGAGACGCTAAAAGAATGGAACCAGAGGTATAAAGAGGGAGAGACCGCCAGAACAACTAAAGCCTTTCTGCCGGACGCTGAGTCAGCCCACAAAGTTATTAGGGAAACAGCGCTGTCTCCGACGATGATCCAGGCAATGACCGGACATGGTGGGTTCTCCGAGTACCTGTACCGGTTTCGGTGCAAGGAGAGCCCATCATGCATCTGTGAGCCTGAAGTCGAGGAGACAGTACTGCATGTCCTTTTGCAGTGTCCTCGATTTGATAAAGCCAGATACGATTTCGAGTCTGAAACTGATATACAGATTACAAAAGAAAATTTACACCTATTATTGATAGAAAAAAGGACGCGAAATAAGTTCATTAAATTTTGTGAGGGTGTAGTTAAACAAGTCATTAAAAGTAATCAAAATTGAACGATTTAATTTTAAAATAATAAAATGTGACGAATATTTAATGTGATAAATATGAGTATTAATTATTAATGATTATTATTATTGTAATTGTTCAAAAATTTTTGTTTTGTTAATTGGACTAATTATTAATTTAATTATAATTTTAGGACAAAATATTTAATTTGTAAATACAATCGGTGCTTCCTTGTGTTTATACTTATATATACAGAGAGAAATCACTGAATGTAAATTCAAAATTTATAATTATATATTCCAATTGTATGTATTAATTATAGAGGTATGTATAAGTAAGAGCCAAATGTTGTTACATGCATTAGATTAAGAGTAGTAGGACTCCCGAACGAAAACCCGGAGTCCTCTACAGCCTCTATAAAAATTAAGGACAAAGTAAATAAACCACGTATTTAAAGTCCATGTCAAGTTGACAATGTCTCTGACCCATGTCAGAGGAAACAGCAAACATACATTAAAAAAAAAACCTAACCTAACCTAACCTTTTTTTTGGGAAACTCATGGACTACCTCCGCCTGGGGAAGGCGGAGGGCGTGCGGACTCTTACCAGCCAAAACCACCCTGGTGTCTCCTCGCACGTGCGCGGGGCCACGGGAATCCAAATTCTTCCGCAGCCCCACACTAGTGCTGGCCTGGTCTGTCCGTAAATATAAATTTTATTTTATATTTTATTTACAACTTATACAAACTTTTAAAAAATTTTTATACTTAATTTTTTTAAATTTTATAAATTTTAATATTTGCTGTGACCCAAGGACGTGTTCCCTGAACATGTTAGGCCTCGCACTCCTCCTCCCAAAAATACTGAGGATAGATCTAAAGACATGGGCCCTCAAGGCTCTCCAAAGGGATAGAGGAGAAAGAGCCTTCCTAAAGATAACCGAACGACACAGGTCTCTAGTGTGAGAAGAAGCATTGAGAGTGGGAGGCAGGAAAAGCAGACGCTGAAGCTGGAATTCAGCCCTCTCCCAAAAGGTAGTCCCTGCTGCACGCCAAAACAAAAGATCTTACCATCCCAGGAGTCAAAAGGCAACCTGTAGAGTTTTGGTAGAGCCTACGGAAAGTTCACCTAAAATGGATACGACAAAATACGCAGATCGTATAACAGAAGCTGAGCCTGTCTCAACAAAGCAAAATTGCACCTCAGCAATTGCGCAATCTGAGGACTGATATAAAGACCGAAGTTACAAGTTTACAGATAGACTATACCAACTGGTCAAAGAGGCAGACAGGCAAAAGTACAGAGAAAGAAAGAAAACCAAAGAGCAGGAGAAAAGAGCAGATAAACCGGAATACGAATTAGAGAATAGAAAGCTAAAAGAACACAACAACCTAATCAAGAAGTTGGAAGAGCACGGAAAACTCCTGGAAGAAAATAAGAATGAGATGGAAAAATTAAGGAAGAAATAAAGAAGAAAGAAAATAAGGAAGAGAAAGGAACATATGCTAGTGTATTGGCGGACCATCAAGGAGACTACCTCAGCAAAATATGACAATGCATTCTGTAGTAATTACATCAACAGACGAGAAGGATACAGGAGAGCAAGGCCTCCACCTTTTAACAATACCGAGGAGGAAAGTTACATAGCAGCATAGTAAACGTGACCTGTACGTCGGCTATCCTACATAAGATAGAAAGCTGGAGGGTTGAAGCTGATTTTGTCACACTATCTGATCACCGAGCCATATGATACCAATTTCAAATGAGGGTCAAAACGGATAAACAGAGTGTTGCGCTCAGAAATTCTACTCGCTTATTTAATACAGCCAAGGCAAACTGGTCTCTCTTCAGAAACGACCTAAAAGAAAATTTAGAAAAGGAGAATGTAACAGAGGATAAAATAAAAACCATAGAAACACCAGAGGAATTGGTTGATACTGTGGACTCATATCTCAAACAAGTAAAATTAGCCTGCCACAAATCTATACCAACTATCTCTAAGAATGTATATAAAACCTGTACCTGAACACGCAGCTAGAAGGAGAACGACGCAAAGTTATACGACTCAGAAGAAGAATAAAATTTGCCAATGAAAGACGAAAACCATACCATATCCAGGATTTTGTAGAAGCAAAAGAAAATATGTTAATAATATAATGTCAGCAATAACTACGAGCTGGAAAGAACTATGCACTAAACAAGAAAAGAAACTGTATGGCAAAGCATATACAGAATAATAAAAGATGTAGCGCAACCAACGAAGAGAAACTGCTGAAATCTGGCGATGAAATTCTTAACGCTAATGACTCAGCAATGTTATTGGCAAAATCCTTCTACTCAGATGATGATAAAACAAAGATACTGAAGAACAAACCAAAATACGAGATGAAGCGGATAAAATTATTAACGAACTAAGAAAAACACGACCATTGCTCATCCTAGTTTTACAGAGATAGAAATAGAGGCAGTTCTAGATAAAATGGACCCCAAAAGGCGCCTAGCGAAGATGGCATCACGTCAGATATTTGTTATCAGTCATATAAGACCATGCCTTCAACACTAATGGCTATCTACAACAAGAGTCTTGAAATAGGCTATTTCCTATGATCTGGAAAAAGCCATAATAAAATAATTCCAAAACTAAACAGAGAGGACTACACAGTTCCCAAAGCTTACCGTCCTATTGGCTTACTTCCTATATTTGGAAAGATATTAGAGAAACTTTTGTAACCAGGCCTCTTTGGCAATGTGAAAAGAAGGTAAACTTAGCAGCCGACAATGCGGGTTCATGCCGCAACGTAGCACAGAAGACGCCTTGTACGACGCTATGTCCTATATAAAACAGGGGATCCAGGAAAAAAAGATCGTTGTGGTGGTATCCCTCGATATAGAAGGAGCATTCGACAATGCATGGTGGCCACAAATAATAAAAGAAATGCATAGAAAACAAGTGAGTCAAGATATTCTGAGACTGATTACCAGCTACCTATCTTCGAGGAATATTATGTTAAAATATGCAGGTGCAGTAGTTACCAAACCTACCACCAAGGGGTGTATTCAGGGCCTATACTTTGGAACATTCTCCTGGATCCCCTCCTCGAAAGTACAACACATCTTAAGGTACACGTTCAGGCGTTTGCCGACGATATACTTGTTATCGCAAAGGGCCACTCAGCCAAATCGATTGAAGAAGAACTGAATCCAGCCTTGGACTACATAGTGGCATGGGGGAAAACTCATAAGTTGAAATTTGCACCACAGAAAACACAAGCAGTAATAATTACTAAAAACTATCTCCTGAACTGCCGCAAATAAAAATGGAGAATGTTAATGTGCAACCATCAGCGAGTGTAAAGGTACTTGGAGTCACAATTGATAAAAATCTAAACTTTACAGAACACATTGAGAAAACCCTAAGAAAAGCTATCAATTTATATAAAAAGTTGCTAGAACAGCATAAGCACACTGGGAATAAACCCGAAATAATAAAGACAATTTATTTAACAGTAGTGGAACCAACGATCCTTTACGCAGCAAGTGTCTGGGCCGCAATGGTAAAGAAAGTGTATGAAGAAGAAACTAGATGGTATCACAAGAATGTTCGCTATCTCGATTTGCAAAGGACATAGAACAGTCTCCTTTACTTCCAGCGTTTTACTAGCGGGCATATTTCCTCTGATCTCAGAGCAATAGAGCATCTTAAGCTCTATGAAATAAAACGAGGAAAGTTTCTAACCCAACTTCCAGGAAGAGTCGGTGAAAACCAGTGAACCCATTTTACCTACCACATCCAGCCAATAGACATCGTATTGCCTTTGAAATAATTACCTTAGAAGAAGAAGAAAACTTGCTGATTCCCAACAACCAAAATTGTACACAGATGGAAGCAAAATTCAAGGTAAAGTCGGAGGAGCTGTAACAGTATGGAAGAACAATCAGGAAGTACGGAAATCGACATTTAGGCTGGAAAATTACTGCAGTGTCTACCAAGCTGAGCTCACGGCAATCTTAAGAGCACTGGATCTGATGCACAAACACAAAGACCCAAGGAAAGGTCTAAGTGATTCACGCCTGCCCTAGAATGCCTGAGTGATGCATCGTCTCTGCATCCATTAGCTGTAGAAATACGGGACCGAATAAAGTCACTATTAGATAAAGGAGGCGAGGTTAAGCTTTGCTGAATCAGCACACATCGGCATAGCCGGTAATGAAAGAGCCGATGAACTGGCAAAAAATGCTGCGCTTTCGAACAAGCAAACTCCAGCTTACGATAAATTCCCCCTGTCCTTCGCGAAGCGACTTGCCAGGGACTCTACTTGCATAGAGTGGCAGTTACGATACAGTGAAGCAACTACGGGAGCTGTAACAAAGAAATTCCTACCGGACATAAAAGAAGCATATAGAACACTTAAGCATATAAAAATAGACAATTTAAAAGTACAACTACTGACAGGTCATGGAGGTTTTAGGGCTTATTTATATAAATATAAGCTGGCGCAGTCTCCATCTTGTGTTTGCAGCAACGATGAAGAAGAAAATATCACACATTTATTAGTAGATTGTCCTAGATTCGCCATACAAAGACTTGACTGTGAACAAAAGATGGGGATGACGCTTACAATTTATAATTTAAGGCATGCAATCAACAACGACGACTGTCGGACCCATTCCCTTAAGTTTTCAGAAGCAGTAGTACGCACTGCGGGTAAGGCTAATGGATCCAAACTAGTTTAAGTTAGAATATAAGATGATAAGCCTTATATAGTAGAAAGAACAAAATGTATCACAAAAATAATATAATGTATTATATAAATTAAACGAATTATTAATAAATTTGCTGATACCACTCAAAAAAAAAAGAAGAAAAAAAATATACAAAATAAAATTATAAAAATAAACAAAAAGGGAAAATGAATAAAAAAAGCAAAACTCATAATAAGATAACGGGTGGCGCACTATGTAATCTAATTTAAGAACATTACTTTATTTTAACTTTAGATGTAAGGAAACTTAATTAAGATTATAGACAGTACTATAAGAATTAAAAAAATTAAAGTGTAATAGTTAAATTTTAAGCAAATATCAATAGTTATAAGAATAACAGATATAAGAGTAAAATTAATTTAAAAAACAACTAAAAAAAGTAAAAGATAAAACACCAAACCAAAACGTTTGACACCTTGAACTCAAAAATCCGACCAAAACGGAGGAGATATTGAGTTAAAATATACAGATTTTTGTCCGGAAATTTCAAAGCTGAAAATCTTAAAAGTTTCAGCGAAGACCCGAGTATTTTCGGACACCATTACAAGGAAGACTTCAAGATCTACAGATCGACTGAAAAATTTTGAGAATATGAATATTTTAATTAAGCAATTTTATATTTTTTTTTGTAAACACGTGATAGGCTGAAAACGTCCCCGAAAATTCTGAAAAAATATCAAGATTGCAGTGATACATATAGAAGGTATGTTAAATTTTTTCCAAATTCTTCTTGCAAAACTATTTGAGTTATAGTCTATTTGCGGTTTTTGGTAATTGGTTTTATAATCAAAAATTTTAAAACTCAAAAAATTTTCAGGGCATAAATTTTAATTATTATAAAATCAAAAAGAGCATTTAATCTTTAGTCTAACTTAATTTTTTCAGAATTTTAAATTCACCAGTTTTTGATACATAAATTTAATTCTAAGAGCTGGGAGGTCCTGAAACCTCCGTTTTAACTGTGTTATCAGTTTACAGGAAAACGGAGCCTCCTGGCTCAATTCTGACAATTTTTTCGGGGTCCCTCCCCAACCGCCCCTAACAACCCTTAACACTATCCAAAAGACGGATAGTCTTCGACCACTACCCTACCCCAAAGTCGACTGCTGAACTTAGTCTCTGGGGGATGAAAATCTTAAAACTGTTATAACGCATCAACAACTGCACCGATCCGAACGGGGTTTCTTGCTAAAATATTTATACCTGCAGACCTTTCAGCCTACACGAAGACCGACTCTACATAGAGTCTATGAATATTAATTTTATTTTTATAAATTAGAAATTAAGATTTTTTATATAAGTAAAAACTATTAGAATAGGATTAATTAGTGTTTATAGAGCAACTAAGACAAAAGAGACTCTTGGTAGAGCCAAATAGATTTTTAAGCAAAAATTTTTTATATTATTATATTCTTATTCCTTTACTTATATTAACTACGGGACTCATAAACAGACTCTACATAGAGTCTTACAGATTTTGTACCAAATTGGATCACTATAAAAATTAATTTTAATTACATAGACGCCGAGCTAGACAGTATAGTGGTGTAAGAGTATAACGAAGTAGAGTCCAGACTCTACATAAAACTTTTATTATATTTTTTACTTTTTATATGACTAGAAATTTAACTGAGGCCAAACCTGAATTCACGATAGCCGTGGTGAACTGCAAATATATACAATTTTACATTTTGATTTTATTTATACAACTTATACAAATTTACGTTTTTAAATTTATTTTATTTATACAATTTGTGATCTAAGACGCGTTCCCCCTAAATATGTTCGGCATCCGTACCCCCGCCAAAAAGACAGAGACCAGCGTCAAAGACATGAGTCCTCAGGGTTCTCCAACTAGGACGGAGAAGGCAGGACCTTCTCCAAAAAGTAACCAGAGGACGCTGGCTACCAGTGTAAGGAGAAGTATAGGAGAATGGGAGACGGGGAAAACAGACACGGAAGCCGCAACACACAACTCTCCTAAAAAGGTAGCACCGGTTGCGCGCCGAAAACAAAAAATTGTTCCATCCCAGGAAACTAAGGGAACAACACACAAAGTATCAGAGCAGGTAACAGAAATCTCACCGAAGACAGAGACTGCAAAATACGCAGATCGTCAGACGGAGGCCCGTGCCTGCCTCAACAAAGCTAAACTGCACCTCAGTAATTCCCGAAACTTGAGAACGGACATAAAAAATGAAGTGACACAGGCCATTGAAAGACTCTACCAGTTAGTTAAAGAAGTAGAGACAGGAAAGAGTATAGGAATAGAGAGTAAGTCAAAGGAGCAGGAGAAAAAAGAAGAAAGACAGGAAGATGAATATAAAAGAAGACAACTAGAAGAACAAAGTAAACTGATAAAGAAGTTAGAGGAACACAAGAAACTACTGGAAGAAAACAATAAAGAGATTAAAAAGTTAAGGATGAAATGAAAAACAGGAAAATAAGGAAGAGAGAACTTACGCGAGTGTACTAGCGGGCAAACTGAGTAGATCACCTCGAAAGTATGGCTATGCACTCGGTGGCTGTCACATCGACCGATGAAAAGGAAACAGGAGATCAGGTGATGGAGAAGATCAGGAATGTAATAAATGCGAAAGAAGAAGGCCTCAAGATAGACAAAATTAGGAAAGCAAGAGACAGGAAAGTGATAGTGGGATGTTGCACTCAGGAAGACATAAACCGAGTCAAAGAAAGACTAAAGAACGCAATAAACACCTCAACCTAGAGGAAATAAAAAAAAGATCCTCTCATAATAATAAAAGATATGTTGCAATACAATAGCGATGACGAAATGGTTAAAGCAATAAGAGTCCAAAACAAACAGCTCTTCAGGGATATAAGGGAAAACGAAGACAAAATGGAAATAAGATACAAGAAGAAAACTAGAAATTCGCATACGTCCCACATTGTGATGAGGGTCTCGCCATTGCTGTGGAACCACCTCACAGAAATTGAGTGATCCATATAGATCTCCAACGAGTGAGGGTAGCTGATCAATCCCCACTCGTCCAGTGCTCAAGGTGCTTGCGGTATGGACACACCAAGCGCATATGCACCGAAACGCAAGAGATCTGCAGCCACTGTGGAGGTCCACACCTCCGAACAGAATGCGCCGACTGGCTATCTGGAGAAGCACCATCATGCAAAACTGCATAAAGGCCAAAATGGACAAGAACGACCACAATGCGTTCAGCTCAGACTGCCCGGTGAGAAGGAGATGGAGACCTTGGCAAGATCCACCGTGGCTTATTGCTAAGGTGGTCTCAAGGTCTGGCAGACACTTCGATTCGGGCAGCCACCGGTATCACGCTATCCAGGCCAACTTACAGAGATGTGGAGTTAGCCATGCTGAATTGATCACCGAGGCGACCTGGAAAAGACATCGTTCGCGTTGGTCCTGGAACCTTACATTCGTCGCATTGGAGAAATGAAACACTACCCAGGGACACGAATAATATAATGTCACAGAGAACCCAACATCGGAAGGGTGATCAAGGCTGCAATTGTATTGTTCGACGACACCATTAACGTAACCCAGTGTCCCGGCCTAACAACAGAAAATATTGCAGTCGCCAAGTTGAGGACAGGGACCTGGGAGATGGGAGTGGTGTCCGTCTATCTGGAGGGTGATAAGCCAATCGACCCATACCTGGACGTGATCGAAAAGGCAGTGGAAGCCTTAGGGACGGTAAACGTGATACTCGGTGGAGATGTTAACGCATGGAACACCTGGTGGGGTAGCCTGGAGGCGGATACAAGAGGATTGGACCTGGCTGCCAAACTCGACGAATTGGAGCTCCACATACTCAATAGAGGAACGGATCCCACTTTTGATACCATCAGAGGTGGGAGAAGATTCTCTAGTTGCGTGGACATCACTACCTGCTCGACGAGCCTATTAGGGAGGTAGAAAACTGGAGGCTATCTGAAGAAATAACTTTTCGGACCACAGAGCAATCCTATTCGATATAAATCTTGAAAAATCAGTAGGAACAGATATAGCAGAACAACTAGAAAATACAATACAAAAGGCAAACTGGAGTGAGTTTCGTGAAACTTCTCCAGGATTGAATAGCAAAACAATAAACAAAATAGAAATAGACAAAATTGAAACAAGAGAAGACCTTGAAATAAAAATAGAAGAAGTAACAAAAACAATAACGGAAGCATGTGATAAACATATACCCAAATTGAAGAACAAAAAGCGAATAGGATTGCCCTGGTGGACCAATGAACTAACACAGTTTAAGAAGAAAGTCTCCAGACTAAAGCGTCGAATATCATGTGCGGCACCAGTTCGTCGAGAGTGGGTTGTGGAGCAGTACCTCAGTGCAAAAGAGGAGTACCAGCGGAAGTTAAAGGGCTCAAACTTCCAGCTGGAAGGAGTTCTGCAGCAAACAGGAGCGGGAATCAATGTGGGACGGGATTTATAGAGTGATAGGCCGAACAACCAAGAAGCAAGAGGACATTCCCTTTATAGTCGATGGAAAAACTACGGGAAACCAGGAATCAGCCAAGATGCTGGCAGATATATTCTACCCAGAAGACGACATTAGGGGAGACAACATAGGACACAGACAAATGAGAGAAGCAGAGAGTATTAGAATGAAGGGTCACATGATGATTCATGACCCACCTTTACGATTGAGGAATTGATGTGGTCTGTGTCTAGTTTTAACCCCAAAAAGGCACCAGGGAATGATGGTTTTACGGCTGACATCTGCGGAAAAGCTATCTCTCTAGACCCGGCAATGTTTTTGGCGATAGCTAATAAATGTCTTAGTTTGGCACACTTTCCTAAGAAATGGAAAGAGGCGGTAGTAGTGGTGCTGCGAAAGCCTGGTAAAGAGAACTACACACATCCCAAATCATATAGACCCATCGGATTGCTGCCTGTGCTCGGGAAAATCTTTGAAAAGATGTTGATCCAACGCATAAAATGGCATATTATACCTAAACTTAGCAGGAGACAATACGGATTCATGCCGCAGCGTAGTACCGAAGACTCCCTCTATGACATGATGCAGCTAATAAAAAACAAGCTCGAAGACAAAAAGTTAATTCTATTAATATCCTTGGACATAGAGGGAGCCTTCGATAATGCATGGTGGCCGGCAATCAGATGCAGATTGGCAGAAACTGGTTTCCCTTTTGGTTGGGGCTTTCGGACGACGTGGTCCTGATTCTCCGGGGATAAGGCATTGAAGTGCAGGATAGGGCCAACGCAGCCCTCGCGCGTGTTCAGAGGTGGGGAGTCAGAAACAAGCTCAAATTTGCACCAAACAAGACAAAAGCCATGGTGATAACAAAAAAGATAAAGTACGACTCACCACTTCTGAAAATGTGCGGGGAGAACATTGCGTTGTCCAAAGAAATGAAAATATTGGGACTTACTATAGACGACAGGTTGACCTTCAACACACATGTAAAAAATGTGTGTTGTAAGGTACAAAGTCTGTACGGTCAATTAACAAGAGCAGCAAAAATTAGTTGGGGCCTGAACCCGGAGATCATTAGGACCATCTACGTTGCAGTAACGGAGCCGATCATATTGTACTCCCTTATCATTCATTGCTCCACATACATTCAGCGTAGCCAGACGGGCCTCCGCAATCCACTTTTCGCCCTCCGGGAGACAGAACGTGACGGGTGGCGAACCTCGTCGCCGATAAAAATAAGTAAAGACAACATATGTAAAATAATGAGAAATAAATATATAAGAAATAGGTTTATAAAATATTGTAAGATTATAGCTAATAAGGTGGTTCAAAAGAATAAATAAAAGTAAAAAGGGAACTGTAAATTATATATAGGCATATAATTTAAACAGTCCCGTTAAACTTGTAAAACAAAATAAAATAAAAGTAGATTAAGATATAATGATAAGTAAAATGTATTAGAAACGTAAGACATATGTAAAACAGAAATAAGAAAACTATTGTATGTAAGATGTTAAAAGAAAGTAATAAAGAAAAGAAAAACAATGAAATAAAAATATAAAAAGAGGAAAAGGTCCCTGATCTCCATCTTAGGGAACTAGAAAAAAAACCTACCCTAACCTAACCTTTTTTTCGGGGAAATTATGGACTACCTCCGCCTGGGAAAGGCGGAGGGCGTGCCGGACTCTTACCGGCTAAAACCACCACGGTGTCTCCTCGCTCGTGCGCGGGGCCGCGGGAATCCAAATTTTCCGCAGCCCCACACTCAGTGCTGGCCCGGTCTGTCCGGGCCTCGTCTTCTGCACGGGGCAGTGAGGTGTTCGACTACACCGTGCATCTACTCAGAGGCGCGCGCCGACACCCGCTCGCGCCTCCGCCTCGGGTCCATCGAAGAGGGGGGGCGGGGACTTCCCCAAGTCCCTCGCCCCTGGACCCATTCATGGGGGCTGGAAGAGCGCTTAGTAGCGCCCGCCTTCGCGGCCCCAGCGGCGGATCCGGTCTCTGGCTCCGCCGCCAACCAAGTTTCGGCCGCGGAGGGTAGGGAGAGCGGCGCCTCGCAATACCGACACTCCTCTCCCCCCGCGGCCCCACCACCTCCGCATCAACGGTGCGGCCCGTCTGAGTCGCGGAGGATGGGCGAGTGGCGCATCGCCATACCAACACTCCTCTTCCTCCGCGACTTCACCTCGGCTGCAGCAACCCTCCCGCAGCAGCCCATCGACACACTTCCGAAGTGGGCTCGCCGAGCCACACGGAGTAACCACCTCGGGCCGGCCCTACACTTCGGGCCAGCCAAGGGTTCCTCTTTGTTCACCGCGGGTGACCCACGGCTACTAAGCCCCCGCCACGACAAGGCGGGAACCCGTTCGGGGAACCTAACCTAACCTAACCTAACCAGTCTCGCGCCATCCGCGGTCCCGAACGTCACGAAACTGCGACGCTGCGCGATTAAAAATTCGGGAAAGTGGGAAAAAGTTGTGCAACAAATTCCACGTCTTTTGATATATAATAAGTCTATTATATCAAAGACGTGGAATTTGACGTTCTACTGTGGTGAAAACCGCTTGAAGCTCAGATTCGCTTGAAAAAGTTATATGTGAAAAAGTGACTCAAAATCAATATTTTTGTGCCCGCGCCCGATTTTTGATCGAGGACGTATAGTTTTTAATAGTGAAGTAGGTGTATATATGTAGGATCTAAGTCTGTACCAAATTTCAGAATTTTTCCATCAGGAAAAACCGAGTTAATAACATTTTTCCAAAATACACGTGTTTGTACTGTCATATTACGTTAGAGCGACGTGTTATACATCAGAACACGCGGAATTTGACGCTTTATAATGTAATGAAAACCGCATGAAGCAGCGATCTCGGGAAAAAAGTTATGCGAAAAAAGTGAATTAAAATTAATATTTTCTGGCCTAATTCCGAAGTTTGTTGTGATGTATAGTTTTTAATAGTGAAATAGGTGGACAAATGTAAGATTAGAGCCATGAAGGATAAAATAATTCAACGAGTCGACTATGGATTCACGCCATAAAAACATTAAAATATTACAATGCAACATTGATCGTTCGAAAAGCAGTCTTCACGAACTACTTGTATCCTTCATGGCGGGCAGCCATGACATTGCATGATTTCAGAACCATATATGATGTCTGAGAAATCAAAAAAAATATTTCGAAGACATGTGAAGTTCGCCAACACGCATTGGGGCAGCGGCGGACATTTCCTTGCCCTAAAACCCTCACAGAAATGAGAGGAGGCCTGTGCCCAGCAGTGGGACGTATATAGGCTGTGACTTTACTTTTTACTTATATTGGATCGGGTCTGGAACTTAAGCTGTTCACGGTATTCAAATCATTCAGTTTCCTTCGGATACTAGGGTTAAAGCCTGCATTCTTGTCAGGCCTGAATGTGGCTCCATAATAGGGCTCACACAGTATTCCACCTAATCTCTGTGTAGCACGCCTCTCAGCCGGTAACCGCGTTATTTACATAGCATCAGTGTACATCGAACCGGACAGTGATGAATCAGCCACACTGGACAAACTGGATGCCTTTCTTAAGGCAACTGGTGATTCACCTAAAATAGTAAGGAGACTTTTATGGCTGGCATCCCATTTGGGGCAGCCCAGTCGCCAATGCTAGGGAGGTGACGTGATCGACCTGGTCTATGGTAACAAGCTGGTCGTCTGTAACGTTGGCAAGTCGCCTATGTTTGAGACGATTACTCATGGCCGATACCGTGACTCGATCATCGACATCACACTAGCATCCGAATCAATATACCATCTCGTATCGGACTGGCAGGTTAACCCTCAAATATGTACCTCATCCCAACACCATGCTATTGAATTCTGTCTAAATAGTCCCAATTCTGATATATATACTTGCAATAACACATCCACCTTCATTTATAAATCTAAGAAGGCCTGTTGGCCTCTGTTTAATGAAACACTTACATGACACAATCAGACAATTTAGACACCGATATATCTGCCCTGCAACCTCCGAATTGGATGACCTCATAGCCAAGTGGTGGAGATTATCCACTTTGCTTGCCGCAAAAGCATGTGGATGGGGAGGAAGGGGTAAATACAAACCTCTTTGGTGGTTGAAGAGCTAGAAGCTCAAAAATGCGAGATCATAAAACTGCATCATCATATACAGGAGACTAAGAGACGCGGTCTAGCCATAGATGATCTTGTTGAGCAACACACTACACTCAAAACAGTATATGCACAAACTTTAAGAACCGAATCCACAAGAAAGTTTAGGTTGTGCAACCTCCAAACCAAGGAAAATGTCTGGTCCTAACCAACAGATTCAAAGAGTCCACTGCTAGACGACCACCCACTACCTTAAAAATAAACAACAAATTCACTGCTGATAACTATGAAACAGCAACTGCGTTGCTTAACCACTTCTATCCCCCTGATCTGCCCGACACTGATCCCCGTCACCAAGAGCTAATGGCCCAACTTGATGATGCATTAGACACGAAGGACGAGCCACCATTCACTTCAGAGGAGGTGCTGGAGCATTTAAGCCTCATGAACCCCAATAAAGCACCCGGGTTAGATAACCTAACCTCGGACATCTGTCTACAATTTACTAAAAACTACCCGCGTCTAATAACTGATATCATGAACAGGTGCCTTGCGCTTCAGCACTTCCCCGATTGTTGGAAGGTGGCCTATGTCAAAATCATCCTGAAGCCGAGTAAGAACGACTACGGTGAATTGAGCTCATTTCGTCCCATTGGGCTGCTGCCTGTGTTTGGCAAGTTTGCTGGAAAGGTTGTTCATCAAGCGTGTCACTTACTGGGCTGCAGTTAATAACCACAGCTGTCCGCGGCAGTTTGGCTTCCGCGAACAAACGAACTCAACCGCGGCCATTGACTCTGCGCTCAGCGTTATCCGTCGGCCCAAGGACGGTGGAGAGCTGGTGATTGCACTCACTGAATATCAAAGCGGCTTTCGACAACGCCTGATGGCCGGCATTTTCCACAGGCTGAGACTGATGAATTGTCCTCACAACGTTTACGGACTCATTCGCAGTTATGTCCGAAACCGCATGGTGACTCTTGATCATGCCGGGGTCAGAGTTACCAAGATGATGACCAAGGGATGCATCCAGGGTTCTGCCTGCGGCCCAGTATTGTGGAACATCATTCTTGATGAGCTCCTCGACACGGAGCTTCCGGCGGGTTGTCATATTCAGGCGTTTGCTGACGACGTGTTTCTCATCGTGTCGGCCAAAGATGTCCACAGGCTTGAGAGCGCGGCTAACGTTGCACTCTCTCGCATCACGATATGGGGATCAAGTGTCAAACTGGTGTTTGGTCCCTCCAAAACTCAAATGATCGCGTTCACACCTGGTGCAAAGGTTGCAAAAATCATTATGAACGGACACACGCTGAAATTCATTCCTGAAATCAAATTGTTAGGTGTCATGTTGGATGAAAAACTGCTATTCAACAAGCACATCCAATATGTCATCAATAAGGCGATAAAAATATTCAACAAACTCTGTTTATTTACCAGACCTACCTGGGGTGCATACCGGAGAATATATGTGCCATATACCAGCAGGTAATTGTACCTATTGTTACATATGCTGCTGGTATATGGGGACACGTTGTATCCAAGAAAGGGGTCAGAAAACGGCTGGAGAGAATGCAGCGAGGGTTTGCCATCAAGGCGATTAAGGCTTTCCGTACGGTCTCCACGCCGGCTGCTCTTGCCCTTGCACAGTTCACACCAATCGATTTGAAAATCAAGGAGGTTCATGCGGTGGAAAGGACTAGATTGTCTTGCACATCGCAATTTCTACCGCATGACATCACTTACGAGAAACCTGTTGCACCACACAAACTCTTGCACCCCAGTGAGAGGATCACCCTAGACTTTGACACCATACACAGCCAGCAGGAGGTGGATGCCATCATCAGTCCTGAAGTCTGTATATATACAGATGGCAGTAAGCAGGAGGACGGAGCTGTTGGGGCTGCCTTTGTCTCCTACGTGTCCGCATGTGATTCGCAATCACAGTTGTTAAAAATACAAACTGCACGACTCGTGCGAGGCTGAGCTGCTTGCCATACATAAGGCATGCAGCTGGGTCCTAACAATAAATATAATGAAACCATTATATTATCAGACTCACTTTTTCTATCAAAGCGTTGCAAAATAGAAGCTTACACATCCAATAGTTGTGGAAATATAAAACAATTAGTCAAATCAAAGTTCGGCAGAATTAAGTTTGTATGGGTGAAAAGCCATGTGGGCATTGTGGGGAACGAGGCGGCTGATAGCGCTGCCAATGCTGGCTGAAAGCTTCACAAATCACCGGACTATACACACTTCGCCATCTCACATATAAAACACTTAATACGCCAAAACACCGTGCTTTATGGCAGACCCGTTATGAGAGCGCGGAACATGGCGAACACACCAAACATACCTTCCCACACTGGACGACATTACCACACTCTACAAAATCACTTGTCCCGACTTTTACCTAACCTAAGTACTGACTGGTCACGGCTTTCATAAGTCCTACCTATTTCGTTTAAATCACTCCAAACGACAATTGTCCATGCGACGATATTACATCTCAAACGATAGAACATATCTTGGAGAAATGTCTCTCGCATTCGAGCACAAAGATCCACTCACGTCCTTATTCTGCACTTGACATTACTTCTTTACATGTTCCGAATTTTACTTGTCAAAGTTAATCTAGTTGTAATTTTCACTTCATATCCTCAATTAATCTTATTAGATTTTATATAGCTGATAAGTTCTATCTATACCTCTTTTTTGATATTATTACTAATATAAATGTTTATATATTAAATGTTACAATACCTCAATGCGGCGATCAGAGACTATTGTAAACAATTTATGCAATAAGTGTCATTGTAAATAGTAAAATTGCAAATTAAAGTTTTCATAGACAGTGTGTCAAATATAGAAATATTATTTTAGTTACTTATGTTTTCCTTTACCATATAGCTAAACTGTTGATAATATTTTGTTAAAACAATATGTCAATTAAAATAATTGTTAAACTTAGTTTAAGTATGTATTTACTACTTTACAACTTTTCTTATTATTCTGTTTTATAGACAGTATGTCAACTATAGAAATGTTATTTTAGTTACCTATGTTTTACTTCACCTTTTGTTTAGTTTTAAGTTTAAGTTGTTTTACATTTACATATATATTCTTTCACCATTTATGTCAATTATAAATAATTGTTAAAGTTAGTTTAAGCATACTTTTCTTATTATTCAATTTCTTCTTTTCTTTTATATAAACATCTTTTAAATTTTTTTTCAACTTGTTAATATTTAAGTAAAGTATAGATTGCCTGTATCAAATCACAGGCAATCTGTATTACTGCTTGTGATTGCATTTGTTAAATAATATGTATTTAGTATTAAGCAAAATTGTGAAACTTGACAATACAGTCCCTTTGGAGGTGGTGTAACCTCTGGAGGATATCAAAAAAAACCCTAACCTAACCTAACCTACCCTAACCTACCTGGATATCATAAAAGTATCTATATAAGTATAAAATAGTCGATAATAACACCTGTCCTAAATATAAATACATATATATTATAAAATATAAATGCCTAAAAATCAAAATACCGGTACGAACATACTATGATATGTGATAATCTTAAAATTAAACCTTTGATTTGGAACAAGTTATAAGCAAAGAAAGCACATTGAATTCATTCTTGAATCACATCAACAGCATCATATTTAATCTAAAAAATTCAATAAAACCGAAAGTTCCTAAAGTGTTACAGCAACCAAAAAAAACCGCTATACATACCATTTAGTCGTAAATAAATACAAGCTGAAACCTTTTGATTATTGTATGTAAATAAATAAATACCATTGGATGATATAAAACTTTAAAATTAATTCAAACTTAAAATAAAATTAAGTTAAAAGGCTAATAATGTATTAATTAAATTTCTGGATTAAATTGTTAAACATATAAAAAAGGAAAGATTAAAATAACAGTGATAAATATAAAACAAAGATGTATATAAAACAAAGATGTATTTAAAACAAAGAACTGTTCTGTATCAATAGCAGAACAGCAATGTACAAACATTGCAACAAAATACCGCAAACGATGGAAGAAATCGCTTGTAGTCTTAAAAAAACCTAACCTAACCTTTTTTTACATGAGGAAATGCCTACGCATACCGCCTCGCGGGGCAAGGACAGGTTATGTCGGAATCGCACCGACTAAAACTCCTCCGCGACTCCACCTCGGCTGGAGCGGTAGGGGAGAGGACACCCTCTCGCCACAGCCCACCGACACACATCCGAAGTGGGCACGCCAAGCCAATTCGGAGTGGTTACCCGGGCCGGCCCTACACCACGGGCCAGCCAAGGTTCCTCTTTGTTCACCGCGGTGACCAAGCCACGGCTACTAAGCCTCCCCGCCACGACAAGGGGGAACCTGTTCGGAGGGACCAACCTAACCTAACCTTTTTTTGCGGGGAATTCTCATGGACTACCTCCACCTGGGGAAAGGCGGAGGGCGTGCCGGACTCACCGGCTAAAACCACCCCAGTGTCTCGCACGTGCGCGCGGGGCCGAGGAATCCAAATTCTTCCGCAGCCCCACACTAGTGCTGGCCCGGTCTGTCCGGCCTCGTCTCTGCACGGGGTAGTGAGGTGTTCAACTACCTCGTGCATCGCCTCAGAGGCGCGCGCCGACACCCGCACGCGCCTCCGCCCGGGGCCATCGAATAGTGGCGGACTTCCCAAGTCCTCGCCCTGTACCCATTCATGGGGGCCGGAAGAGCGCTTAGTAGCGCCCGTTTTCCCGGCCTAGCAGCGGATCTGGTCTCTGGCTCCGCCGCCAACCAAATTTCGGCCGCGGAGGGTAGGAATGCGGCGCCTCGCAATACCGACCTCCTCTCCCCGCGGCCCCACCACCGCATCAACGGTGCGGCCCGTCTGAGTCGCGGAGGATAGGGCGAGTGGCGCATCGCCATACCAACACTCCTCTTCCTCCGCGACTCCAACTCGGCTGCAGCGGGTGAGCGGACCAAACCCTCCGCAGCAGCCCACCGACACATCCGAAGTGGGCTCGCCAAGCCCACACGGTGTGGCCACCTCGGGCCGGCCTACACCCCGGGCCAGCCAAGGGTTCCTCTTTGTTCACCGTGGGTGACCAAACCACGGCTACTAAGCCCCTGCAACGACAAGGCGGGAACCCGTTCGGGAGAACTTTTTTTTTACATGGGTAATGTTTACGCATACCCGCCTCGCGGAGGCAAGGACGGGTTATGTCGGAATCGCACCGACTAAAACTCCAAGGTGTTCCACCTTCGCCGCATATTGGCAGGGCCACCGGAACGCTCACGCACACATCCGCGACCCCACCAGCGCTGGCCACCCCATGGCAGTCCCACCTTGGGAGGACCTCCCTCCCATTCTCCTCAGACAAGCAAGGCACCAAGAACACAAGGCACGCCGTCCTCCACGGCCTCCAACTCTTTCCGCGTAACGGACCCTGGGGAAATCTAACCTAACACTTTTTTTTTTTGCAGGAAATCCTCATGGACTACCTCCGCCTGGGGAAAGGCGGAGGGCGTGCCGGACTCCTACCGGCTAAAACCACCCGGTGTCTTGTCGCACGTGCGCCTGAGACGCAGGGAATCAAATTCTTCCGCAGCCCCACACTAGTGCTGTCCCGGTCTGTCCGGGCCTCGTCTCCTGCACGGGTAGTGAGGTGTCGACTCACCCTGCATCGCTTCAGAGCCACGCGCCGACACCCGCACGCCTCCACCTCGGGGCCATCGAGGGGGCGGGGACTTCCCAAGTCCCTCGCCCCTAGACCCATTCATGGGGCCGGAAGATCGCTTAGTAGCACCCGCTTCGCGGCCCCAGCGGCGGATCTGGTCCCTGGCTCCGCCGCCAACCAAGTTTCGGCCGCGGAGGGTAGTAAGATCGGCGCCTCGCAATACCGACACCTCTCCCCCGCGGCCCCACCACCACCGCATCACGGTGTGGCCCGTCTGAGTCGCGGAGGATAGGGCGAGTGGCGCATCGCCATACCAACACCTCTTCCTCCGCGACTCCACCTCGGCTGCAGCGGTAAGGAGCGGACCAACCTCCCGCAGCAGCCCACCGACACACATATAAGTTCTGCAGCCTATGCTGTAAAAAATTAGAGGTCTCACTAGTGTCGAGACAGCTAGACTAGTTTATTTCAGTTATTTCCATAGCATAATGTCTTATGGATTTTGCTATGGGGAAATGCGGCTGATTCAGAAACTATTTTTGTTTTACAGAAGAGGGCCATTAGAGCTATTTACAACCTAAAACCGAGAGAGTCTCTTAGAGATAAATTTAAAGAAATAAATATATTAACTTTGGCCTCTCAGTATATTAACGAAAATTTAATGTATGTTCACAAAACAAAGGTAGTTTTAGTAAAAAGTGATATACATTCTGTAAACACTAGGAACAAGCACAAGCTAGTGATACCAGCTCGACTCCACAGAGTCAGTAATTCATTCTTGGGGCAATGTATACGCTATTACAAGGTCCCGGAAAGTGTACAGGCTCTCTATTACCAAGTTTAAATGTTTTGTTAAGCTGAAACTGTATAAAAAGGGTTATTATAGTATAAATGAATATATAATTGATAATAACCCCTGGAATGAGGTGGTCGCTTCCAAGCAGTTTCTAAAATAAATTACATACATAATACATAAACACTCACGTCTGTCACCCAGAGGGGTAGGCAGAGACTACGGACTCCACTTGGCACGATCCTGGCACACCCTCTCGTCCTTTACATCCATATATCTACGCATACACGCTCGTCGGTTAAGGGTACCCTAATCTGGCCCATTTCAATATATCGCCAATTTGGTCGATAAACCTTCGTCTAGCGTCCCTTTCCGACTCTGCCGTTCACTTCTGCAGCATAAATTTGCTTGTCACTCTTTCTTCGTTCATTCTTTCTATGACCAAACCACCGAAGCATTCCTTTCTTAATCCTGGTCACAACGTCATCTTGCAAACCACACTTTTTCTTATCACACTATTTCTCACCCTGTCATTCAGATTCAGCCCTAGCATACTCCCAATGACCGCATTTCTACAACATTTATTCTACTCTCATGCTTCTTCTGCCACCCAACTTTCACTACCATACATTAAAGTAAGGACTAACACAGCATTGTGAATTGCCAAACGCTGCCTTTTTGACACATTCTGTCTTCACAATAGCGTGTAGAGCCCCATTCACTCTATTTCCTGCGTTCACTCGTCGTTCTATATCCTTATCATATCTACCATCCCCTTCTATTCTTATTTCACATAACGTTTTACTTTCTTCTCTTTCAAAAACCATCACTTTCGTCTTACTTGCGTTCACTTTCATACCTCTTTCTTTTAATGATCGGTTCATTAAAGTAACCATCATTTGCAACTCGGCCGCCGACGATGCAAATATGACTTGATCATCGGCGTACAAAAGGCATTTGACGGTTAACTCACCCATTCTCAACCCACATTCTTCAACTTTCAAAGTTTGCAAACAACTGTCCATAAATAGGTTAAACAGCCAGGGGGAAGCTACACAGCCCTGTCTGACACCTTTTTGGATGCCAAACCAGTCCGAGTAAACCCCGTTGATCCTGACACAAGCACTAGAGTCCCTATAAAGACTTCAATGCCTGTATCAAACTAGCGCTTAAACCAAATGAGTTAAGTGTTTGCCATAACACATTCCTGTCCACTCTGTCATAAGCCTTTTCCAAGTTCATGGCACAAAAACTTTCTGGTTTTGGCCAAAACTTCTCCGCAATCATGCGCATGGAAAATACTTGATCCATACACCCCATTCCTTTCTAAATCCAGTTTGCACATCCCAAATTTTTCCATCAGTTTCTTCCATAACTCTTTCAATTAACACCTTAGCATACAGTTTACCCACAATGCTAAGCAAGCTGATCACGGTAGTTTTCACAGTCCTGCTGTGACCTTTCCTTTATATATTGGGACTATAACGGCTTTACCAGTCTTCCGGTACCGTTTCAGTTCCCAACATAAATTAAACAAGGTGTACAGCAGGCCTGCCACCACTCCCTCTCCAGCCCTTAGCATTTCGAGTGATACTCTATCATATCCGGCTGCCTTACACTTGCTTTTCATTGCTTTCATTATTTCATCTACCTTATCTCCCTACCTCTCTCCACTTCTTTCGGAATTTCTTTTCACTTAATTCAGACGACCCTTCACTCATAAACACGCTTTCAAAGTATTTTCCATCTCTTTAAATTCGAAACTTCATCATTCAGCATACAGCCATTCTCGTCTCGTATAGCATTCATTCTAGGCTGTTTGAATTCCTAGCAGTTCTTACGAGTTTCCAGAACATTTTAATATTTGCCTGGAGTTATCAGATATCCTTCTATCATTCTTATCCGTTCTTTCTTGCTTTTCCTTTCAACAACTTCTTTTACTCTCTTATTTATAGTCTAAAGTCTGCCTTTTTCTTTCAATCTCATCATTCATACCGAAATTACCAGCTTTGGTTGCCAGTAAATCTAGCCATGCACTCTCTTCTTTGCTTTCATCCGAATCTCATCATCCCACCACAACGTATTATTTTCCCTTCATACGTTCTCTTACTTATACCACATACTTCGGTGGCTGCATCCACCAAAACTTTCTTAACATTATTCCAAGTCTTCAGGTCTAAATCATTCATACATATTTCATTCAAACCATTTATATTCTCCTCAGTCTACATTTATACTTCTCTTTCACCTTCATCTTGTAACCTCTCTGTTTTATACGCTGTAACGCAGTGGTAGACACAGATGTCCGATGCCGCCAACGCCTGAATAGACCATTAATTCGGCATAAGACCAGGTAATGATCCGTCCCGTTGGATCTGGTAAACTCATCTACCACTGCGCTCGGCATTCTTTCATCCACATCTTCTTATGGCGAAAGAAAGTATTCGTCACAAAAGATTCTTTCTCACTCACGGCGAGGAGGTCTTCACCATTCTCATTTACACTTTCAGCGCCAAACATTCCTAATATCCTTTCACAACAGACCTCTTCACCCCAACCCTTCCATTAAAATCTCCTAACATAATGATATTTTCATTTCCTTACATTTCATCAACACCATCCTTACCATGTCCCAAAACTGCTCTCGGATATAAGTGGGCTTAGACATGTCTGGGGCGTACACTCTAGCACAAACAACTTCTTTAAGCCCCTTTCATTTCGTATCCACAGCAGCCTTAGGCTTACATTCATACTCTTTCACACATTGACCATTCTTTCTGAAAGGATGACACCGACTCCTGGCATGCCCGCTCGGTCTCGTCTACACCAGACCAGTAAGCGGTATACATGCCATGTGCAGTAACATCCTTTCCTTCCGTTCGTCTCATTTACACATAACATATCTATTCCTCTATCATACATCATATCGCATATTTCATCCATCTTATCATTCATTGCTCCACATACATTCAGCGTAGCCAGACGGGTTCCCGCAATCCACTTTTCGCCCCTCCGGGAGACAGGACGTGACGGATGGCGAACCTCGTCGCCGGTTTTCCTCCCAGGTTCTTCACCCCTGCCCCATTAAAGGGGCGCCGGGAACTCAGGGCCATTCCTTGTGTGTTGGCTCATGGTGCGATCTAAAAGGTGGTAGATTTTACGCCGCTACCATACGGCGAGGCCGAATCTATCCTTTCGGCTTTGTAAAAAAATTTTGTACTTAAATAGTTTGCAACCATTAATGTAAAATTTACTTTAAAAAAAATCCCGCTGGGTTTCTTGCTGGTTCTTCCCAGGACAGAGTTTTTTTCGAACCAGTGGTAAAGTAAAAATGACAATAAGAATTACACATGTAATCTATATTGAATAAAAAAATATTCTATTCTATTCTATTCTATTCTATTCTATTCTATTCATCCGAACTGGGCTCCTGAGCCCCACGGAATGTACACCTCGGGCGGCCTACACCTCAGGCCAGCCAGGGTTCCTCTTGTTCACCGCGGGTGACCAAACCACGGCTACTAAGCCCCCGCCACGAGGCGGGAACCCGTTCGGGGGAACCTAATCTTACCTAATCCAACCTACAACACTCCTCTTCCTCCGCGACTCCACCTCAGCTGCAGCGGTGAGGGAAGGACACCCTCGCCACAGCCACCGACACACATCCGAAGTGGGCTCGCCAAGCCACTCAGGTGGCCACCTCAGGCCAGCCCTACACCACAGGCCAGCCAAGGGGTTCCTCTTTGTTCACCGCAGGTGACCAAGCCACGGCTACTAAAATAACCTAATCTAACTAACCTTTTTTTTTTTTGCGGAAATCCTGTGGACTCCCCGCCTGGGGAAAACGGAGGGCGTGCCGGACTCTTACCGGCTAAAACCACGGTGTCTCCTCGCACGTGCGCGAGGGCCGCAGGAATCAAATCTTCCGCAGCCCACACTAGTGCTGGCCCGTCTGTCCGGGCCTCGTCTCACAGGGTAGTGAGGTGTTCGACTACCCCGCATCGCCTCAGAGGTGCGCGCCGACACCCGCACGCGCCTCCGTCTCAGGCCATCGAAGAAGGGCGGGGACTTCTCAAGTCCTCGCCCTGGACCATTCATGGGGGCCGGAAGAGCGCAGTAGCGCCACTTTCCCGGCCCCAGCGGCGAATCTGGTCTCTGGCTCCGCCGCCAGCCAAGTTTCGGCCGCGGAGGGTAGGAGCGGCGCCTCCCAATAAACACTCCTCTCCCCCGCGGCCCCACCACCACCGCATCAACGGTGCGGCCTCCTGAGTCGCGGAGGATGCGGCGGTGGCGCATCGCCATACCAACACTCCTCTTCCTTCGCGACTCCTCCTCGGCTGCAGCGGTAGGGGCGGACCAACCTCCCGCAGCAGCCCACCGACACACATATAAGTTCTGCAGCCTGTGCTGTAAAAAGATTAGAGGTCTCACTGGTGTCGAGACAGCTAGACTAGTTTATTTCAGTTATTTCCATAGCATAATGTCTTATGGTTTTGCTGTGAAATGCAACTGATTCAGAAACTATTTTTGTTTTACAGAAGAGGCCATTAGAGCTATTTACAACCTAAAACCAGAGAGTCTCTTAGAGATAAATTTAAAGAAATAAATATATTAACTTTGGCCTCTCAGTATATTAACGAAAATTTAATGTATGTTCACAAAAACAAAGGTAGTTTTAGTAAAAAAGTGATATACATTCTGTAAACACTAGGAACAAGCACAAGCTAGTGATACCAGTTTCTCGACTCCACAGAGTCAATAATTCATTCTTGGGGCAATGTATGCGCTATTACAACAAGGTCCGGAAAGTGTACAGGCTCTCTCTATACCAAGTTTAAATGTTTTGTTAAGCTGAAACTGTATAAAAGGGTTATTATAGTATAAATGAATATATGATTGATAATAACCCCTGGGAATGAGTGGTCGCTTCCAAGCAGTTTCTAAATTAAATTACATACATAATACATAAACACTCCGTCTGTCACCCAGAGGGTAGGCAGAGACTACGGACTTCCTTGGCACGATCCTGGCACACCTCTCTCGCCTCCTTTACATCCATATATCTACGCATACACGCTCGTCGGTTAAGGGTACCTAATCTGGCCCATTTCAATATATCGCCAACTTGGTCGATAAACCTTCGTCTAGAGCGTCCCTTTCCGACTCTGCCGTTCACTTCTGCAGCATAAATTTGCTTTGTCACTCTTTCTTCGTTCATTCTTTCTACATGCCAAACCACCGAAGCATTCCTTTCTTAATCCTGGTCACAACGTCATCTTGCAAACCACACTTTTTCTTATCACACTATTTCTCACCCTGTCATTCAGATTCAGCCCTAGCATACTCATAATGACCGCATTTCTACAGCATTTATTCTACTCTCATGCTTCTTCTGCCAGACCCAACTTTCACTACCATACATTAAAGTAGGGACTAACAGCATTATGGTGCCAAACGTGCCTTTTTGACACATTCTGTCTTCCAATGGCAGCGTGTAGAGCCCCATTCACTCTATTTCCTGCGTTCACTCGTCGTTCTATATCCTTATCATATCTACCATCCTACTAAATAAACATCCCAAATATACAAACTCATCCACTTGCTCAATCAACTCCCTTCTATTCTTATTTCACATAACGTTTTACTTTCTTCTCTTAAAAACCATCACTTTCGTCTTACGCGTTCACTTTCATACCTCTTTCTTTTAATGATCGGTTCATTAAGTAACCATCATTGCAACTCGGCCGCCGACGATGCAAATATGACTTGATCATCGGCGTACAAAAGGCATTTGACGGTTAACTCACCCATTCTCAACCCACATTCTTCAACTTTCAAAGTTTGCAAACAACTGTCCATAAATAGGTTAAACAGCCAGGGAAGCTACACAGCCCTGTCTGACTTTTGGATGCCAAACCAGTCCGAGTAAACCCCGTTGATCCTGACACAAGCACTAGAGTCCCTATAAAGAGACTTCAATGCCTGTATCAAACTAGCGCTTAAACCAAATGAGTTAAGTGTTTGCCATAACACATTCCTGTCCTCTGTCATAAGCCTTTTCCAAGTTCATAAGCACAAAAACTTTCTGGTTTTGGCCAAAACTTCTCCGCAATCATGCGCATAAATACTTGATCCGTACACCCCATTCCTTTCTAAATCCAGTTTGCATCCCAAATTTTTCCATCAGTTTCTTCCATAACTCTTTCAATTAACACCTAGCATACAGTTTACCCACATGCTAAGCAAGCTGATCTACAGTAGTTTTACAGTCCTGCTGTGACGCTTTTCCTTATATATTGGGACTATAACGGCTTTGCAGTCTTCCGGTACCCGTTTCAGTTCCCAACATAAATTAAACAAGTGTACAGCAGGCCTGCCACCACTCCTCTCAGCCCTTAGCATTTCAGTGATACTCTATCATATCCGCTGCCTTACCTGCTTTCATGCTTTTCATTGCTTTCATTATTTCATCTACACTTATCTCCTACCTCTCTCCACTTCTTTCAATTTCTTTTCACTTAATTCAGACGACCCTTCACTCATAAACACGCTTTCAAAGTATTCCTTCCATCTCTTTAAATTCAAAACTTCATCATTCAGCATACAGCCATTCTCGTCTCGTATAGCATTCATTCTAGGCTGTTTTGAATTTCCCCTAGCAGTTCTTACGAGTTTCAGAACATTTTAATATTTGCCTGGAAGTTATCAGATATCCTTCTATCATTCTTATCCGTTCTTTCTTGCTTTTCCTTTCAACAACTTCTTTCTCTCTTATTTATAAGTCTAAAGTCTGCCTTTTTCTTTCAATCTCATCATTCATACCGCCAGAATTACCAGCTTTGGTTGCCAGTAAATCTAGCCATGCTCTCTTCTTTGCTTCAACTTCCATCCGAATCTCATCATCCCACCACAACATATATTTTTCCTTTCATACGTTCTCTTACTTATACCACATACTTCGGTGGCTGCATCCACCAAAACTTTCTTAACATTATTCCACAGTCTTCAGGTCTAAATCATTCATACATATTTCATTCAAACCATTTATATTCTCCTCAGTCTACATTTATACTTCTCTTTCACACCTTCATCTTGTAACCTCTCTGTTCTTATACGCTGTAACGCAGTGGTAGCACAGATGTCCGATGCCGCCAACGCCTGAATAGACCATTAATTCGGCATAAGACCAGGTAATGATCCGTCCCCGTTGGATCCCCGGTAAACTCTTGTATCTACCACTGCTCGGCATTCTTTCATCCACATCTTCTTATGGCGAAAAGAAGTATTCGTACAAAAGATTCTTTTCCTCACATACGGCGAGGAGGTCTTCACCATTCTCATTTACACTTTCAGCAAACATTCCTAATATCCTTTCACAACCAGACCTCTTCACCCCAACCCTTCCATTAAAATCTCCTAACATAATGATATTTTCATTTCCTTACATTTCATCAACACCATCCTTACATGTCCCAAAACTGCTCTCGGATATAAGTGGGCTTAGACATGTCTGGGGCGTACACCTCTAGCACAAACAACTTCTTTAAGCCACTTTCATTTGTATCCACAGCAGGCTTACACATTCATACTCTTTCACACATTGACTTATTCTTTCTGAAAGGATGACACCGACTCCCTGGCATGCCCGCTCGGTCGTCTACAGACCAGTAAGCGGTATACATGCCATGTGCAGTGGCATCCTTTCCTTCATTCGTCTCATTTACACATAACATATCTATTCCTCTATCATACATCATATCGCATATTTCATCCATCTTATCATTCATTGCTCACATACATTCAGCGTAGCCAGACGGGTTTCCGTCCACTTTTCGCCCCTCCGGGAGACAGGACGTGACGGATGGCGAACCTCGTCGCCAGTTTTCCTCCCGGAGATTCTTCGCACCCTGCCCCATTAAAGGGGCGCCGGGAACTCAGGGCATTCCTTTAATGTGTTGGCTCATGGTGCGATCTAAGTGGTAGATTTTACGCCGCTACCATACGGCGAGGCCGAGTCTATCCTTTCGGCTTTGTAAAATAAATTTTGTACTTAAATATGGTTTGTACAACCATTAATGTAAAATTTACTTTAAAAAGTCCCGCTGGGTTTCTTGCTGGTTCTTCCCAGGACAGAGGTTTTTTGAACCAGTGGTAAAGTAAAATGACTTTCAATAAGAATTACACATGTAATCTATATTGAATAAAAAAATATTCTATTCTATTCTATTCTATTCTATTCTATTCATCCGAACTGGGCTCCTGAGCCACACGGAGTAACCACCTCAGGCCGGCCCTACACCTCAGGCCAGCCAGGGTTCCTCTGTTCACCGCAGGTGACCAAACCACGGCTACTAGCCCCCGCCGACAAGGCGGGAACCCGTTCGGGAACTAATCTTACCTAATCCAACCTACAACTCCTCTTCCTCCGCGACTCCACCTCGGCTGCAGCGGTAGGGGAAGGACACCCTCCGCCACAGCCCACCGACACATCCGAAGTGGGCTCGCCAAGCCACTCAGGTGGCCACCGGGCCAGCCCTACACCACAGGCCAGCCAAGGGTTCCTCTTTGTTCACCGCCAGGTGACCAGCACGGCTACTAAAACCTAACCTAATCTAACCTAACCTTTTTTTTTGCAGGGAAATCCTCATGGACTACCTCCGCCTGGGGAAAGGCGGAGGGCGTCCGGACTCTTACCGGCTAAAACCACCCATGTCTCTCCTTTTGTGCGCGCGGGCCGCAGAATCAAATTCTTCCGCAGCCCACACTAGTGCTGGCCAGTCTCCGGGCCTCGTCTCACAGGGTAGTGAGGTGTTCGACTACCCGCGCGCATCGCCTCAGAGGTGCCGCCGACACCCGCGCCTCTCGTCTCAGGGCCATCGAGAGGCGGGGACCTCCGTCCCTCGCCCTGGACCATTCATGGGGGCCGGAAGGCGCTTAGTAGCGCCAGCTTTCCGGCCCCAGCGGCGAATCTGGTCTCTGTCCGCCGCCAGCAAGTTTCGGCCGCGGAGGGTAGGGAGCGGCGCCTCCCAATACCGACACTCCTCTCCCCCGCGGCCCCACCACCACCGCATCAACGGTGCGGCCCCGTCTGAGTCGCGGAGGATACGGCGGTGGCGCATCGCCATACCAACACTCCCTTCCTTCGCGACTCCTCCTCGGCTGCAGCGGTAAGGGGCGGACCAACCTCCGCAGCAGCCCACCGACACATATAAGTTCTGCAGCCTATGCTGTAAAAAAATTAGAGGTCTCACTAGTGTCGAGACAGCTAGACTAGTTATTTCAGTTATTTCCATAGCATAATGTATGTGCTTATGGTTTTGCTATGGAAATGCAACTGATTCAGAAACTATTTTTGTTTTACAGAAGGGGCCATTAGAGCTATTTACAACCTAAAACCGAGAGAGTCTCTGAGATAAATTTAAAATAAATATATTAACTTTGGCCTCTCAGTATATTGAAAATTTAATGTATGTTCACAAAACAAAGGTAGTTTTAGTAAAAAGTGATATACATTCTGTAAACACTAGGAACAAGCACAAGCTAGTGATACCAGTTTCTCGACTCCACAGAGTCAGTAATTCATTCTTGGGGCAATGTATGCGCTATTACAACAAGGTCCGGAAAGTGTGAGGCTCTCTCTATTACCAAGTTTAAATGTTTTGTAAGCTGAAACTGTATAAGGGTTATTATAGTATAAATGAATATATGATTGATAATAACCCCTGGGAATGAGTGGTCGCTTCAAGCAGTTTCTAAATTAAATTACATACATAATACAACACTCACGTCTGTCACCCAGAGGGTAGGTAGAGACTACGGACTTCCACTTGGCACGATCCTGGCACACTCTCTCGCCTCCTTTACATCCATATATCTACATACACTCGTCGGTTAAGGTACTCTAATCTGGCCCATTTCAATATATCAACTTGGTCGATAAACCTTCGTCTAGAGCGTCCTTTCCGACTCTGCCGTTCACTGCAGCATAAATTTGCTTTGTCACTCTTTCTTCGTTCATTCTTTCTACATGACCAAACCACCGAAGCATTCCTTTCTTAATCCTGGTCACAACGTCATCTTGCAAACCACACTTTTTCTTATCACACTATTTCTCACCCTGTCATTCAGATTCAGCCTAGCATACTCCTTAATGACCGCATTTCTACAGCATTTATTCTACTCTCATGCTTCTTCTGCCAGACCCAACTTTCACTACCATACATTAAAGTAGGGACTAACACAGCATTGTGAATTGCCAAACGTTTTTGACACATTCTGTCTTCACAATAGCGTGTAGAGCCCCACTCTATTTCTGCGTTCACTCGTCGTTCTATATCCTTATCATATCTACCATCCCTACTAAATAAACATCCCAAATATACAAACTCATCCACTTGCTCAATCAACTCCCTTCTATTCTTATTTCACATAACGTTTTACTTTCTTCTCTTTCAAAACCATCACTTTCGTCTTACTTGCGTTCACTTTCATACCTCTTTCTTTTAATGATCGGTTCATTAAAGTAACCATCATTGCAACTCGGCCGCCGACGATGCAAATATGACTTGATCATCGGCGTAAAAAGGCATTTGACGGTTAACTCACCCATTCTCAACCCACATTCTTCAACTTTCAAAGTTTGCAAACAACTGTCCATAAATAGGTTAAACAGCCAGGAGGCTACACAGCCCTGTCTGACACCTTTTGGATGCCAAACCAGTCCGAGTAAACCCCGTTGATCCTGACACAAGCACTAGAGTCCCTATAAAGAGACAATGCCTGTATCAAACTAGCGCTTAAACCAAATGAGTTAAGTGTTTGCCATAACATTCCTGTCCACTCTGTCAAGCCTTTTCCAAGTTCATGAAAGCACAAAAACTTTCTGGTTTTTGCCAAAAACTTCTCCGCAATCATGCGCATGGAAAATACTTGATCCGTACACCCCATTCCTTTCTAAATCCAGTTTGCACATCCCAAATTTTTCCATCAGTTTCTTCCATAACTCTTTCAATTAACACCTTAGCACAGTTTACCCACATGCTAAGCAAGCTGATCTACGGTAGTTTTCACAGTCCTGCTGTGACGCTTTTCCTTTATATTGGGACTATAACGGCTTTGCACCAGTCTTCCGGTACCCGTTTCAGTTCCCACATAAATTAAACAAGGTGTACAGCAGGCCTGCCACCTCCTCTCAGCCCTTAGCATTTCAGTGATACTCTATCATATCCGGCTGCCTTACCTGCTTTCATGCTCATTGCTTTCATTATTTCATCTACACTTATCTCCTACCTCTCTCGCTTCTTTCGAATTTCTTTTCACTTAATTCAGACGACTCTTCACTCATAAACACGCTTTCAAAGTATTCCTTCCATCGCTTTAAATTCGATACTTCATCATTCAGCACACATCCGTTCTCGTCTCGTATAGCATTCATTCTAGGCTGTTTTGAATTTCCCCTAGCAGTTCTTACAAGTTTCCAGAACATTTTAATATTTGCCTGGAAGTTATCAGATATCCTTCTATCATTCTTACCCGTTCTTTCTTGCTTTTCCTTTCAACAACTTCTTTTACTCTCTTATTTATAAGTCTAAAGTCCCTTTTTCTTTCAATCTCATCATTCATACCGCCAGAATTACCAGCTTTGTTGCCAGTAAATCTAGCCATGCTCTCTTCTTTGCTAACTTCCATCCGATCTCATCATCCCACCACAACGTATTATTTTTCCTTTCATACGTTCTCTTACTTATACCCTACTTCGGTGGCTGCATCCACCAAAACTTTCTTAACATTATTCCATACAGTCTTCAGGTCTAAATCATTCATACATATTTCATTCAAACCATTTATATTCTCCTCAGTCTACATTTATACTTCTCTTTCACACCTTCATCTTGTAACCTCTGTTCTTATACGCTGTAACGCAGTGGTAGACACAGATGTCCGATGCCGCCAACGCCTGAATAGACCATTAATTCGGCATAAGACCAGGTAATGATCCGTCCCTACGTTGGATCCCCGGTAAACTCTTGTATCTACCACTGCGCTCGGCATTCTTTCATCCACAATTATGAAATCTATCATGCTTCTATCATTACCTCTTTCCATGTATACATGTGAATCCTCTTATGGCGCATCGCCATACCAACACTCCTCTTCCTTCGCGACTCTCCTCGGCTGCAGCGGTAAGGGTGGACAACCCTCCAGGCAGCCCACCGACACACATGTGTGTCGGTGGGCTCTGTGCACACACATCAAGTGGGCTCGCCAAGCCCACACGGAGTGTACCTACACAGCCGGCCCTACACCCCGGGCCAGCCAAGTGGTTCCTCTTTGTTCACCGTGGGTGACCAAGCCACGGCTACTAAGCCCCCGCCACGATAAGGCGGGAACCCGTTCGGGGGAACCTTTTTTTTCGGAAATCCTCATGGACTACCTCCGCCTGGGGAAAGGCGGAGGGCGTGCCGGACTCTTACCGGCTAAAACCACCCAGTGTCTCCTCGCACGTGCGCGCGGGGCCGCGGAATCAAATTCTTCCGCAGCCCCACTAGTGCTGGCCCGGTCTGTCCGGGCCTCGTCTCCTGCACGGGGTAGTGAGGTGTTCGACTACCCCGTGCATCGCCTCAGAGGCGCGCCGACACCGCTTGCGCCTCTGCCTCGGGTCCATTGAAGAGGGTCGGGGGAACCTAACCTAACCTAACGTAACAACAAATTCAAACAAAGGAGGATATAGAAGCGTTGTCACCTCTAACGACTAGATGGAATGCCTCACAATGGCTCTCTATACCCTTCAGGCCGTAACACAGCGGTGTGCACACTGTTCATTGGTGGTAGAAATAGTTGAGAGGGTGGTGTCTACCCGGACGGACTTTTAGGAAGAAAAGCAGATTAAGTATATTATAAAACCACCCTTCGTTTTCGGACCTCAGATAATCTTCTAGTGAGATTTGTTTACCTATTGTTTTAATTTTAGGATCGCCTCGTCAATCCTAGTCGCAACCGAATATCCGACGATATCAAAGGCAAAGAGTGCTAAAAATAGCACTGAACAGCAGCCAAAGAAAACGAAGCTTTGTCGGATAGCGCTAATTTTCTTTTGGTTGTAAAACTTCTGGTAAGATCGCCAATATGCCTGCTCACTTCGGCAATTATGACAAATCCTTCCACTAGGAATTTTTTCCATAGTAATAGAAAATCCCATGTCTAGCAGTGAACTATTTGCGTGCTAAACTTAACTGAGAAGAATCTCTTTAGTTAACTGTTAAATACGTGATTAACTGGCTAGTTTGTCTAGTGATCGTAAACGTGACTGCTGGTCATGAAGTCCCAGTTATTGGGTTTTCTCAAGAAATTCTCTATAGCAGCCCGGAGCCAGGAAATTGGCGGTGTTTCACCTCCGTGCCACGGAAGCACGTAAACCCGTTGGTCCTGCACCTGATCCCTCTCCGGTCTTGTCGGTTTGCAGTCCATCGGACTATGAGAGTGGGGAATAGAGTGCATCTGTGCAGATGGCAAGTCTCCGTTAAGACTCGCCGCCGTGGCATATATTCGGTCTGGAAGATAACATGTGAAAATCATCCATTAATTCTTCGTATGCGATTTTAACCCTGCCTCGTAGCCTTCCTTACTTTGAACAATATTCATACAGTATATTTTCTTTCTCGTGTGTCTGACATTACGTAAAGCTCGTAAGTTTTTGCAATGTCAGACACACGAGACTAGATTAATATTAATACAGAGGTATATAGATGTGGCCAGGAGGACACCAAGTTATGATTTTATTATATTAAAGTCACAAACGATCTAAACCAGTCTCAAAATAATAAAAAAAGTAAAATAATAAAAGAAATAATAAATATAAATAAAATAAGTAAAAGTCGTGAACCACTCCTAACACAAACATTTTTGCTCACTTGATGTAGTTAAAGGAATATTAGTAATGTTAAGCGTTGCTACTTAGTATTCTTGCCTCTTCCATCTGTACTCCAAACTTATATTTTATAATAATTTTATTTCATCAAGAAAACAAAAATCTTATATAAAACAAAAATCTTATATAAAACAAAAATCTTATAAAGTCCATGACCGAACAGAGTTGTAGTAAATAACTGCCGTACAGAGATTTATTTATTTTATTTAAGATATAAGTATCTTAAAGTAAAGTTACAGCCTATATACGTCCTGCTGCACTGCCTCCTCTTATTTCTGAGAGGTATTAGGGCAGGAAATGTCCGCCGCGCTGCCTCAATACGTGTGGCGAACTTCGCATGTCATCGATTTTTTTCTTATTTCTCAAACATGCAGGTTTCCACGCGATGTTTTCCTTCACCACCGAGCACGTGGTAAATCAGCATAAAATTGCAATTAATAATTTCATTGGTGCCGGCGGGGATGAAACCCGGTTGTTCGCGTATTGTGAAATTTACAGCGAGCGCTTAGGTCCTGAGCTACCACGGCTCTTTATAAGTCTCTTAATTTTATTTTTAATTATGCTTTTATGCCAATAACAAAACAATCATTACGATAATATGATAACTAAAGGAAGTTCTAGATGAAAGTCCAAGCCGAAATAGCAGTGGTTGTACCACGGGTAAAGGTCGGTTTCTTTATTCATTTGGTTGTACTGCTGCTCGCCGTCGATTTGAAATGCTTTGAATATCCATCCATATCATGTAGACTCGATTCTTCATTTCGTTGAATCACTCATCAAAATGAAGTTGACGTAATATTTGTCATTTAAGATGTCATCCCTACTCGCAAATACAAATTGAATTCTTTCATGTGAGATATTTAGATTTTTTTTGCTCGTCGTTCTTTTCTAGTTCTTGGAGTCAAGCTTTGGAACTCCTTACCATTAACTATAAAACGTGCTCAAACTATATACTCTTTAAATAACAACTTAAGAAACATTATCTTTCCTCTTGTTTCTCCCCACTCCTTTTATCTCTCCCTGTCGCTTTATGGTCACTAGTCTGTCATTTAAGAAATTTACGTCATGTTTATTAATTTATGTTTCAGATTTAAGATTAATGTATAGCAATAAGACCGCCTTTTGTTTTTCTCTCTGTTTATTTCTTGTTATGTTATTTGTTTTCATAGTGTACAATAAAGGGTTTTATTGTATTGTATCTTCAGAAGTGAAACAATTTAACGTATGGCTGGACATGGACATCATTCGCTGTACGCAACATTTGTCACAATCGTCACGCTTGATAGGCGGATTGGTAATAGCAGTAGGTACCCTACGTCTCGCATTTTGCTACCCGTCAGTGTTTACCGGAGATGGTTATACCGCCATCTATCGGGAGTCATAAGATCTTTCTGAAGCCCAAGGGATGAGATGGGTTAATGGAGGTGGATGTCAGTTATAATATAATATTATATAATATGGTAGTATAAGACTAGAAGATTAAGGAATATTAGTGGTTTTATATAAATTTGATTGTTTTTTATAGAATAAGAGCTACAAACGAGTTCACAGTCCACCTGATGGTAAGTGGATGCTGTGGCCATAGACATTTATCGTCGATTAAGAATCAAAATGCAGCTGCGTTCTCATCCCTGAGGACTAAGATGAAGCCTCGTTCTATTAAAAAGGTCTCCGGTTTTCTACACTCATCATACGAAACACAACAGCATTGAGCTGCTATTTTACGCTGGTATTCTGTGAGAGCGTGGTTCTTCCCCGGTTGAGCCGACCAATTTATACTACAATCATAATATAGCTGCAACGTGGCTCTACCATTTAAAAAACAATGTTTGGGATAAGTAATTATCCATAGTGATAACAAACTAACATTTAATGTTTTATATGTGACTTTTATATTTTAATTTCTCTTGAACATACTGTTGATCTTGGAGACGAGAAAAATTGTGTGCAATATTTCTCTTACAGAATTCTCCCTACACAATATCGTTTCTAATAAAATACAAACGAGGCGAATCTAACAACCCTAAATATTAAATATGAAACAAATTAAACCATTGGGTACATACCGGAACAGAACTTTGATACAACAATTATGCAGCTTAGAGTCCAATTACTGTGGCATCGATTGCCTCATGAAGTTTGTTTGTATTCTAATACACAATCCTGGCAATTCAATATTACAATATTACAACTTATACTTTGTTGATTTCGCGTAATTTATTTAATTTAGTGTGGGTACTAGTTAAAGTATTTGTTTTGTATCGTAGGGTCTAGTACTTGTTTCAACATACATAATGTAATTGATATAGTAAACTAACTTGTAATATAAAATTCATTTATTAAGCCAGTTTGTATTTTACAGTGTTAAAAAACCAACTACCGAACCTAAGTAGTTATTTTTATAATGATATGTTGCAGTAAATTAACGTTTACGAACAATATATCAAAACTTACTCGTAGGTGAAGGAAAACATCGTGAGAAACCTGCATGTCTGAAAACATAACAAAAAATAACATAAACACTCACGCCTGTCACCCAGAGGGTAGGCAGAGATTATGGACTTCTATTTGGCACGATCCTGACACACCTCTCTGGTCTCGTATAGCATCCATTCTAGGCTGTTTTGAATGTCCCCTGGCAGTTCTTACGAGTTTCCAGAACATTTTAATATTTGCCTGGAAGTTATCCGATATTCTTCTATCATTCTTATCCGTTCTTTCTTGCTTTTTCCTTTCAACTACTTTTACTCTCTTATTTAGATGTCTAAAGACTGCCTTTTTTCTTTATCATCATTCATACCGCAGAATAACTAGCCTTGGTTGCTAAATCTAGCCATGCTCTCTCTTTGCTTCTACTTCCATACGTACCTCATCATCCCACCATAAAGTGTTATTTTCTTTTCATTCGTTCTCTTACTTACACCACATACTTCAGTAGCTGCATCCACCAAACCTTTCTTGACATTGTGTGCTATACTGTGTGGTATACAGTCTCCAAGTCTAAATCATTCATACACAATTCATCCATACCACTTATATTTTCTCTGTCTACATTTGTACTTGTCTTTGCACCTTCATCTTGTAACCTCTCTGTTCTTATACGCTGTAACGCAGTGGTAGACACAGATTTGATGCCGCCAACGTCTGAATAGATCATTAATTCGGCATAAGACCAAGTAATGATCCGTCCCTACGTTGGACCCCCGGTAAACCCTTGTATCTACCACTGCGCTCCTCATTCTGTCATCCACAATTATGAAATCTATCATGCTTCTATCATCACCTCTTTCCCATGTATACATGTGAATCTTCTTATGACGAAAGAAAGTTCGTCAAAAAAGACTTTTCCACATATACGGTGAGGAGGCTTTCACCATTCTCATTATTACTTTCATCACCAAACGTTCCCAATATTCTTTCATAACCAAGCCTCTTCACGCCAACCCTTCCATTTAAATCTCCTAATATAACAATATTTTCATTACCCTTGCATTTCATTAGCACCATCCTTACCATCTCCCAAAACTGCTCTCGGATAGGATATAAGTGGCTTAGACATGTCTGGGGCGTAGACCTAGAACAAACAACTTCTTTAAGCCTACTTTCATTGTATCCATAGCAGTCTCGGCCACATTCATACTCTTTCACACATTGACCCATTCTTTCTGAAAGGATGACACCGACTCCCTGGCATGCCCGCTCGGTCTCGTCTACACCAGACCAGTAAGCGGTATACATGCCATGTGCAGTATCCTTTCCTTCCGTTTCGTCTCATTTACACATAACATATCTATTCCTCATCATACATCATATCGCATACTTCATCCATCTTATCATTCATTGCTCCATACATTCAGCGTAGCCAGACGGGTTTGCGCAATCCACTTTTCGCCCTCCGGGAGACAGGACGTGACGGATGGCGAACCTCGTCGCCGGTTTTCCTCCCGGAGATTCTTCGCACCCCTGCCCCATTAAAGGGCGCCGGAACTGGGGCCATTTTTAATTTGTTCTCATGGTGCAAAAGTAAGATTTTACGCCGTTACCACACGGCGAGGAGCCAATTCTGTACTTTCGGCTTTGTAGCTTGTTTAGCACCACCCGGGGGACACGTGTAGGGTGGGCCTAGGGTTAGGTGGTCGAAGCCTACGGACGCGAGCGACTCATCCCCCATATCTGAGAAATAAGAAAAAAATATTTCGAGGACACGTGAAGTTCGCCAAAACGCATTGAGGCATCGCGGCGTACATTTCCTTGTCCTAAAACCCACTCAGAAATGAGAAGGGGCCTTTGCCCAGCAGTGGAACGTGTATAGGCTGTAACATAACTTTAAGATACTTATATCTTAAATAAATCTTTGTACGGCAGCTATTTACTACAACTGCTGTTCAGTCATTAGGGCTTATAAGATTTTGTTTTCTTATAAGATTTTGTTTTCTTGAACTAATAAAATTGTTAGAAAGTTTATAAGGCTATATTCTCAATTTCTTTTATTGAATAAAAGCTAATGTGAAATTTAATACATATTTTGTGTTGTGATTCCGTAAGGGAAAGCATCGCAAATGTATCAACCAATTTCGTCCCGTTGGTGTCCGACCTCATGGCCTCAAATACGACAGAAGAACGAGGCACATCTGGACTTACAACAATGTAAAAGGCCGAGGTCTACTTGTAGTAAAGGCTGGTAAGGAAGAAAAGTTTTTGAGTGCGATGTTGTACACATCGTTTTCAAAATTCACTTACTTGAAATTTAATTTCGTTGAGATAAGCCTCACAGTAGAGAATATTCCGTATTCAAACTGAACATGGTGATATTTCACGCGTCCATGCATAATGCATGCACTAACAGTATTAGCATGGAAACGCTATGCGCAATCAGAATAGCTTCAATCTCGTGTACAAGATTAAATAAACTAAGGGGAAGCTTGACGTGCCTGAGCAAGTGAATAAGTTTTATATACATGATGTCTCAAAATATAGTCTCAAGCGGAAGTCCAGAGATAGAGCAGCCCTTGGGGTACCCAAATCTTCCCATGTATGTTTCGTGATTTTTCGTAGTTTTCAAGTTATGATTTTTTCTGAATTTTTGAGATTTTTAGACTTGAACAACTTGAAAAAATTCTAAAAAAAAAGTAAAATGCTTTTTCGAGATTTTTTTTTACAACTGAATCGTCATGGGCTGTATGAAAATTATGAAAAATATTGGTGTTAAGTGAAAAAATTACGTTCGGTGAATAATTATGACTTAAGTTTTCAACTTTAAATTAAAAATCTAAACAGGTGACTTGATGGTTCCTATGTAGGTCTCAATAATTTTTCAGACTCTAAACTTTCATAATCATTAAAAAAAGTAGTACTTAAGCTACTTTAGCTAAAATAGGCCTTCAAAGACAGCGAGGTGAAAAATTCTTAAAATTTGCCATCTAATTACAAAACTTTTTCGGCCACTTTATTATTCCTAAGGTTAAGTAGTTTGTTAACTAACCAAATATTATTGCTAGAAAGCTAAGATTTAAGCATTTGGAGTTTTTTATGTATTAATTAATTTTGCGCAATTCGTTCTTGCGGATCATGAGTAGTAAACGTGGGCGCAACTCTTTCACCTGTAATAACAATGGGCCGAGAGGATAAGAAACCGGACCATTGCTATCTTTCTCACTCTCGTTGGCGAGAGGGGCGCAACCGAAGCTTCATTTGTTCATTGTTCATGACGTTTGTTAACTAACCAAAAATGACTGTAGAAAAGCTATGATTTAAACATTTGGAAGTTAAAATTACTGCAGGAAAGCTAAGATTTAATTAAACTTTGGAGGTTTAATGAAACAAAAGTATTAATTACTATTACCAAATTTTCAAGTCCCAGCACAAACCCTAATCGCTCTCTGTTGTTTAATTCTATGTTTTTATTGTTTTCTCGGTGTCTCAATTGTGATCGTAATTCAGCTACGTTACTAATTTGTTTATAACCAATTTTGTAATATCCTCAAACGAAGAAATTGATTAGGTCAAGTCTGGGACCGTGCAGCCACACAATGGGCCTCCACGGCTGATCCACCTTTCAAATCTTTCTCTCTTCTTTCTAAATCGCAAAAGGCATTGGCGCCGCCTTTGGAAAATCATGTTCCGACGCGTAAACAGGTCTACATCTGAGTAAGCCGTTGATGATGTCTTAAAATTCGTAAGGTATCTCTGCTGTTTAATCGATCACGTAGTCGATTGGACCAATCAGCTGCCCGTTTAAGATGCCTGACCAATTGAAAACATTTTAAATATTCCACGAATGATATCTGAGTCTTGATCAATTTTCGTATTTATGCTATTGATTAAGAGACGCTGGGTCACAGATGGTGTAATTGCCGGTCTTGAGTTGCCCTATAGAGCCTACCAGAAGACAAATCGAAACAAGAATAAGCCCTTATGATCTCCCACATCCTTGAGAAAGAATACAACGTAATTTCAATCACGTAAATAAACAGAAGGATATTGACGAGATAAAAACGCGTCTGGGTTCTTCACCGATGGAAGCAAGATCGACGGAAAAGTGGGCGCAGCAGTAACAGTTTGGCACAACGGACTCGAAATTAAAACAATAACTTTCAGACTGTAGAGCTACTGCAGTGTTTACCAAGCGGAGATGATGAGGTGCAAAATAAATCTCGTAATTTTTCGGTTGTTCAAACCGAAAAATTTCAAAAATTCAGAAAAAAATCATAACTTGAAAACTGAAACATCACGGAACATACTCGTACATGGGAAGATTCGGGGTACTTAAGAACCATCAAGTCACCTGTTTGGATTTTTAATTTAAAGTTGAAAATTTAAGTCATAATTCACCGATGTTATCTTCCAGACCGAATATATGTCACGGCAGTCAGTCTTAACGGAGACTTACCATCTGCACAGATGCACTCTCTATTCCCTTACTCTCATAGTCCGATGTACTGCAAACCGACAAGACCGGAGAGGGATCAGGTGCAGGCCCAACGGGTTTACGTGCTTTCTGTGGCACGGAGGTGAAACACCGCCAATTTCCTGGCTCCGTCCGGGCAGCTATAGAGAATTTCTTGAGACAAAAACAAAATAACTGATTTTTTTTGGCCCGACCCGGAATTTGAACCCGGGACTTCATGACCAGCAGTCGCGTTTACGATCACTAGACAAACTAGCCAGTTAATCACGTATTTAACAGTTAACTAAAGAGATTCTTCTCAGTTAAGTTTAGCACGCAAATAGTTCACTGCTAGACATGGGATTTTCTATTACTATGGAAAAAATTCCTAGTGGAAGGATTTGTCATAATTGCCGAAGTGAGCAGGCATATTGGCGATCTTACCAGAAGTTTTACAACCAAAAGAAAATTAGCGCTATCCGACAAAGCTTCGTTTTCTTTGGCTGCTGTTCAGTGCTATTTTGTTCTTCCTTTCTTGATATCGTCGGATATTCGGTTGCGACTAGGATTGACGAGAAGATCCTAAAATTAAAACAATAGGTAAACAAATCTCACAGAAGATTATCTGAGGTCCGAAAACGAAGAGTGGTTTTATAAATATTACTTAATCTGCTTTTCTTCCTAAAAGTCCATCTGGTTAGACATCACCCTCTCAACTACTGCCACCAATGAGCAAGTGCACTGCTGTGTTCCGACCTGAAGGGTAGAGAGCCATTTTGAGGCATTCCATCTAGTCCTTAGAGGTGACAACGCTTCTATATCCCCTCCTTTGTTGGTTGGTTGCAGATATCCATGGAACCTGGTAAGTAGTATTTTACCATCAGGTGGCTGTAAGTTACTGTCATTTCAGTTTTATAAAAGAATCAAACTTATAATTTTCATTACAATCCACAAGGAAAACTAGCAAGTCAATAATCGGTAAGAAATTCATAAAAATACTACGCTAGTGCTGTTGCCGAAGCACGTGCTGTTAAGCCCACTCCATGATACCGAACACATCTTATAAGGCTGTCGAGATAGTTTATTTCGGTGGCATATCTTTACATTACATGCGCTTCCTTTTTAACAGTCATAGAATATCATATACCATGTACAACTGCTTGATGTAATGATACATAACGACTCAATAGTACTATTTCAAAATATCAACTCAACATTTGTGTAAGAATGCAAATTTAAAATGACAGCCGTTAATTGTAGTATTTTATTTTCTATAATCGGTTGCAGTTCCCATTGGTTCCGACTTAAGATGTGGTGCGTACCGTTATTATCATTTTTATCATATTATTAACTTAATTTACATCATATTATGTAACTTATGTTTTATTAATTTCAAACACAATAAAGTGGTGTTGTGATCAATATGGAATTTCATTGTAATTCCGGTATACTCAACTCTTCTATAAGAGAGGTGTCATATTGCGGTCTCGGACGCACATTATATATAAATAAAATAAAACTACTAACTCATCATAGCTGTCTAAGCATTTGAGGTACTGCCTTTGTTGTATGCAATTTTTTCACACTTTCACCCAAGATGCAAGTCGTAGGGCTTAATGACACATCGTTCATATATACATATTTACACTGATTATACTATTGTACTCATTTTCGTCTCGTCATCTCGGGGATAATAGCTGAAAATCGTTTGCTCTCTTAATATTAATCGCTGAGCTAGGACCCATTTGTTAAACTGCAACACACATACATTTAGATCTTAAGATTGTTTAACTTTTTTTGTAATACATTATTTTGTACCTGAATTTACGTTTGTGATTGGAGAAACAAATAAATGCTTTATCTATCTATCTATCTATCTAAAACTATCATATTATACAAACCATTCTTAAAAATCCACATTTCATATATCATACCGATTTGTGGACCGCCTTGAGAGTCAATCAATTTTTGTTCGATAAAATGACTTTACATATAGAATGAGGTACGTCGCTATTACAAAGAATTTTAGTCGAAATAAAATATATTCTTTTGATTTAATTAATCTAAAATGTAGGCTCTACATGTCTAAAAATCAGGACTGTGACATTTATTTGCTATAAATAAAATTATCTTATATTTTAGCCGCACTTGTGGTTGAAAATTATCAAATAAATTAATATATAATAATATTTTGTTTTATATTTCATTTGATTTGAAGGTTTCACTTCTACACTTATGCTTTTTATAGAGTAAGGATGCCAAACGAGAACACAGTCCATCAGATGGTAAATGCATATGTGCCCGTAGACATCTACATCTAACCTCGAAGAATCAAAATGCAGATGCGTTGTCAACCTTGATAACTAAAATGGAATGCCTCGTTTTCAGTAAACAGGTTCTTCGTTTTCACACACTCACCATAAAAAGCATAATATTTTAAGTAAGTATTCTGTTGTTGCTCGATATACTTATAAAAGATGTATGTTGTTATGCTGTACCTACATAACAAGTATGGTCTTATTATCCGTTCTTGTACAATGTTTAAAGAACCATTAAAATACTTGTATGTATTTAAATCACTAATGAGATCACAACTAGATTATGCAGTAACATATCCATATCAAATATATACTAACATATACAAATTAAATATATATAAATTAACTCGAAAGAGTGTATAAGAAGTATCCTAGGCTTAGGTGTGTGCATGTTACATTATAAATGTTTTTTATGGAATAAGACCAAGAAACGTTTACCCCGTACCTGCATACTTAATATAAATTACCTGACTTGAAATTACTTGACTTGAAATATAGACGTTGTCAGTTAGAAGCAATGCTATTAATATAATAGCAAATATTCCGTAAAAAATTTGATTGTGGTGAACTTATGAATTTACACAAATATATTACAGAATACCAACAACATGTGTGCGCGCGATGCAATCCACGTCCTCCCTGAATTGTTTCTTACTTCATGCAGAACATAATATGCGGAAATAAGATATCCAATAAATCGTATTATTTCAACATAAACTATTTCATTAAAACTAATATATTTGCGTGTGACCCTTGAACTTACAAAAATATTTAGCTGCAATAAAAGTAATTTTACTGTCTGCTGTCTGTTTGTGTTACTTATATATGTCATCACTATTTATTTATTTATATATTTATTCTTTATTGATTCTTACAACAAAATTATACAAAGGGCGGACTTAACTTGCCTTGAAGCATTTTTTACTAGTCAACTTTAGAATAAATTATAATAAAATAATAAATTAGAATAAAAAACGAAATAAAAATGATAATTAACTACGTAATATAATGTATATTTTACTAATAAATAAACTATAAAAATATAACTTATACATACATATATAACTATATTTATATTAACTATTTTAAAGCGTGAAATGTTAACTTCAAACCTAGTTGGATTCACGTGTCAAGTTTACTCGTAAATGTATCTCCTGTAGCAAAGGGTCTTGACATCAGCTGGAGTTCGACGCGCTTTGAGAATGCGTTCAATACCAGTTGAAAGGTAACGCTGGACAATACGAGGATGCGGTGTGTATTTACTCGTTCATTTGTTATTGAGATTTGATATCCTACTGATATTTGACACAGAATTACTGGACTTTCTTTTAAAACTTTTGAAATTTAGATTGGGTGAAATGGAACGAATTAAAAAATATTATTAAAAAATAAACATTCTACCCGATATTAAATAGACACTGTGGCCCATGGATACCTACAATCTATACTCGATAAAAATAAAATGAGAACGTTAGACCCTGAGTACCTACGAAGACAGGTCTACAAACTTTTCAGAACTGAATACGAAGACGATGATGATAATGAGACACGCAGATGGATTTGCCTTAGCAGAAAGAGGATCTCCGATGGTCCTCACTCACTATACGAAATACTGCAGTATAATTTTGCTACTACACGCTGGTATTCCGTTCCGATCGAATTGACCCATTCGTACTGCATCTACCACGAAATGAAAAGATTTCCACCGTAGAGCCTTTCATAAGTCCACTGTTGAACATAAGCCTTCTCCATTTAATGCCACAAAACACGGTCCTGCATTCATTGACTTCCCACATGTTTTACCAGGCCGTTACTCTATCTAGTACGAGGCTGTTACTCTAGAACGTTTCTTTCCCATTATTTTTTTATAGTATAAGGGTGACAAACGAGCACAAAGTCTACCTGATGGTAAGTGGTTGCTGTGGCCCATAGACATCTAAATCTATCCTCGATTACGAATCAAAATTGCGTTATCACCCGTGAAGACTAAGATGGGATGCCTCGTTTACAGTAAAAAGGGTCTCCGGTTCTCTACACTCACCATACAAACACAGCGGCGTTCAGCTGCTATTTTACGCTGGTATTCTGTGAGAGCGTGTTCTTAGCCAACCCATTTGTGCTACAACTATACCATTAATATAACTACAGCATGGCTCTACCATGTAAAAAGTTGTTGATTTTCGAGCTATATGGCTAGCCTATTACCACTTCAGAATACTGATCAATTGCGCTATGTCGGTTACTCTAGTTCTGCTGCGGAGATCATTATATATTTTTTATAAAACTGAAGTGACAAACGAATTTACAGTCTACATGATGTATTGTGGCTTCTGTAAGAAGCAATGCGGTCACTGTAATTTGACGTTAGAATTAAGTATAAGTAGAGGGTGGTACCTACCGAAATGGACTCCTAGGCAGGAATGAAGTCCTACCACCTAGTACATAAGTCATCACTAGCAACACGTACTATTCTTTTAAGGTTTTATGAACCATGTGATAGTATAATATGTTTATCTAATATATATATATTCATACAATTAACTTGCACTAGGTTTAGCGCATAAAGTATTAACAAATTTACTGTAAAGTTATATATAATTCAATTTCAATGAATGTATTATCAGACTTAATTAAACAGTATAACTGTTCCAAATTTAAAACCATATTTCCATAATTATTTCTTCAGCGACAGCAACGCGCCGGGTACCAATCAGTTATTAATAAATATAAACAAACACTTTTCTCTTTTCTTTTTAATTATTATTTCTGTTTTGATTATTCCAAGTGCTTTTTAATATTTGTATGAAAAGTTTTGTAAATGAAGTACTGTCGATACATTTGCGAGCTAAAATCTTCGCATTCTTCAAAGCACAATAATTAAGAAGTAAACACTAAGTTCTAACGACCGCCGCCTGAGAACCTTTTGTTAGTTGTGTTCAACGAAGTAAAAACGAAGTAATTAATGAGTGTAATAATGGATGTGTGATGATATCTAAAAGCGAAGGTGTTGTCAATAGAAATAAATAAACTGATTTTTTTTATTGATTTTTACGTGGTAGAGCCACGCTGCAGCTATATTATGGTTGTTGCTCGAATGGGTCGGCTCGACTGGGTAGGACCGCTCACATAGAATACCAGCGTAAAATATCAGCTTATTGCTGCTGGGTTTCGTATGTGAATGTAGAGGACCTTTCTTACTGGAAGTGAGGCATTCCATCTTAGTGCTCAAGGAAGTCAACGCATCTGCATTTCGATTCTTAATAGAGAATAAATGTAGATGTTTATGGCCCACAGCATCCACTTACCATCAGATGGACGGTGTGCTCGTTTGTCACTCTTCTAATATATAAAAATTAATTTTTTTGTTCGTATTTTATGCGCTGCCATACTGTTCCTCAAATTGGTAAACTTTGTCAACATATTGCTTGCACTTGCGCGAAGGTTACAGGCATAGTACAATTAACTTAGTAGGTGGCGCGTATCAAACCGACAAATTTATTTTTGTTATATTATATTATATGTATATCATTCAATTTCATCGAATTCAAATCTATACATATAATAAATCTGTATAAAAGTCGTGTCTGTAATTCTAACATTCTCTTGAAAAACAAGTACAGGGACTAAATAAAGGATACTGAAGCCAAATTAGTGGTTTTAGAATTTTTTTGTCTGTCTGTCTGTCTGTGTATTACCGATTCACGCAAAACTATGGACCGATTTCATTTCATTTCATTAAATTTTATATGTAGGTAGTTAGTAACCCGGAGCAACTTATAGGTTACTTTTTATCCGATTACGGAACTTAAAAAGAAGGTTAATTTTTCTTCCTTTAGATGTTAATTTTCTATTATATATGACTAGCTTTTTACCTGCGGCTTCGCTCGCGTTGGCTTCAATTTAGAAATATCATTAAAACTACTCAGATTAAAGTGTAAAACGGGAGTAGAAATATAGAGAAGATAGGCAGTGTCTTACTGACTACAGCTCAAAACACAAAAAGATGCAGTTGCCAACCCGCCTGCCAAGCGTGGCAACAACGGCTAATATCCAACTTATTTCGTAATCTATGGAGGGAATCGAAATGATAAATGGGAATAGAAATATATTAGCAATGTAGAGGCGGAGAAATAGAAATCAATACTCCATTTCGTCTCGTGGGTGTCGTAAGAGGTGACAGAAGGGAATCTGAAACAGGAGATGGGTGGCAGCATCTTCCTGATAACAGTGCAGAGTAATAAAAAGCTGCGGTTGCCAACCCACTTGCCAAGCGTGGCTACTACTGCAAATATCCGGCCTATTTGACAAACAATGGGAGAAGCCTATGATCAGCAGTGGATAGGCCTTTAAAAGTAAAAACGTAGCAGCCTACATACATCCCACTACTGGGGACAGGCCGCAGCGAGTTTTAGGACAAAAAAGAGTTGATTGAGTTGACTCCAACGCGGGTTGACCGACTTCACATAAGTATACCTTAAAATGATTTCCGAAATATTTTTTTAAATTCTCAAATATGCAGGTTTCCTCGCAATATTTTCCTTCGCCACCGAGAATGTGGTAAATCGAAACATCATATTGCAATTAAAATATGAGTGGTTTCGGTGCGGATCGAATTTGGGTTGCTTACTACTTGAAATTTACGTTTAGATTTAGTTACCGGATAACTTTCAAGATTCTATCAACGCAGTTCTACTCATAGTTAAAATAAAAATAAACATGCGTTTTTAAATTTGCTGTTTTTGATATTTATAGTACTTTTTCGCAAGAGCCTGTTCATTTACTCATGTCAGCTATGAAACCGGGACTGTCACAAAAATCTCAATAGGTAGGTATGTCTGAAAATATGAAAGCTATCTTAATATATGACAAACTGTTTTATAAGTCTCATTGAAAGTAAAAAAGTAAAGAAGCAGCTTACATACATCTTACGACTGTGCACAGGGCTGCTAATTAACCATGTACAAAATAGTGGTTTCACATGTCCACGATTTTTTTTAAAACTACTTAGACATCAAGTTTTCGGCGCCAAGTTATTCTTTACCATTTCACTGAGCAAGTGGAAAATAAGCAAATAAAATTTCCTTACCAGTTTCATTATTCCTCGCGGGAATCGAACACTTTAGTTCCTGTGCTTTGAAATCATATGGCGAGCTACATGGCTCTCGTATTTGCATAAATAAAACTCGTAAAAATGAAAGAAACTTTTGCAATATTGTGGACCCTATCTACCCAGTAATTAGTCATTCAAACTATTCCATCATTTAGAGAAGAAAATCTTACAGCCCACTTTATTTTCAATTACTACATCGGACTTGATACAAAAGAAAACGAAGCTAGATGTAGATGTCTATGGCCACAGCAACCACTTACCATCAGGTGGACTGTGTGCTCGTTTATCACCCTTATTCTATAAAAAAAGAAGATGAAATATTGCTATGTTGACAGACACCCAACATATTTAACTAAACACATCTGTCTTAATCACAGTTTTGTACAGTTCTGTTAGTCATTTTGCTAAAAGTGACAATTACGATAAATCATCTCGACACCCGTTTGGATATTTTAAGTCTAACAATTTTTGATGCTAAAAGAATAATTATTCAATAGAATTCTCTTTAATTTCATCAGTTATTTATTATTAGACCCTCTAGTACTCAGCGACAATAAGTTGAGTTACGACTGGGGTGGCCCAATCACACAAAAAAGCCGCCAACTTTTATATATTATATATAATACATAAATTAGGCATAGTGACGTAGATTCTATTAAAAATTCTGATTCTGTAAAAAATACGCTATCAGCGCTGCTAGCGGTGTGTAATGAAATGATTTTACAATTTATACAATATGAAGAAATAGCAATGTTGTGTTTAATTATTAATATCGCCAAACGATCTCTATTCATTGATTTGGTCAAGTTATATCATGATATAGTCAAAAAACAATGTTAAATTTAATTAAATGCCACCATTTCGTGCCATAATCGATTACTTTATGATAATATTAATTCTAAGATCTGGCCAATACATATAAAAAAAATCTCTGTTTAAATTTATATGATAGTGAGAGTTTCGTTATAATTACAGTTTTATCAGTTTATTTATAGATTAACAAAACTTTTATAGATTAGAAATTAAATTTAGAAACATCTCAATTTTATGATTTTCATATATCATTATTATCTATTTAATTAGTATTAGTTACTATAAACTTTAATAATCCTACTTAAATGAAAAATAACGAAAGAACTAAAATGAACGTTAGTTTTTTCAAATAATTATGAATTAAATTATTTAAACATATAAATGTGTTATTTATTTTAATTTTATTTTTTAGTAACTGGAGGAAATGTTATTGTTTGAATTTCACGTTAGATAAACTTAGATAAAGTGAAATGAAGACATTTGCATATAGATCAAATTATTACCAACAGCTAAAACTAATTTAAGGATTTATTTATACATTATAAACATCTTATTTATTAAAACACATCAACAATCAATAATATAAAATAGAAATTAACTTGAGGAAGGAAAATATTTAACCCTCTTTTGGAAGTTCCGCAATCGGATAAAGTAGCCTATAAGTTGCCCTGAGTCCTTAACTACCGACACACAAAATTTCATGAAAACTGTCCAGTAGTTTGCGTGAATCGAATACACAGACAGACAGACCAAAATTAAAACCACTAATTTGGCTCAGTGCCCATTATTTAGTCCCTGAAATTGTTTTTCCAGAAAATATTAGAATTACAGACATGCTTTTCTAGAGATTTATTATATGTATAGATTATGTTAGTTAATGGTGGATGACGGGTACTTTTCAAATTAATATCATATTTGTAATAAACATAACATTTACAAGATATTTGTAAAAAGCAAACTAATTTTAAGTTTTAACCTTTGAATAACAATATGAAACCGCTGACGATATACGTTGTAATTATCAAACAACGCCATCTATCATCAAATGAAAAGCCTATATTTTGCCTTTGTATCTAATAAATTAAATAATACAGGTATTTTTGAAACGCCCGAAAACGAAGACAGACGACAGTACTAACTATATCTTTGATGATGGGTGAAATATAAAATCGATCCTGATGAAAAAATCATCTTTTCACAATTTATTAGCTATTCCGCTCCATCGTGTTAGTATATAATTAAACGTTAATTTCATTAAAATAAAACATGAAAATTTTAAACATAAAACCAGCAGTGGAATTTAAAATAAATAAATCATAAAATCAGCTGACTAGGTCAATATCCGCGTCGAAGCCAAACTTTTATCTAGCTCGGTACAGGTCCCGTCACAAAAAGAACGCTGAGCGATAGTGGAGGTGGGTGTCTGCGCATGGGTACAGTCGCGTTCTAGTACTACATGGTACTAGGCTGTTGTTTTATAATATTATAATAGTAATTAATGGTTTTATTGTAGAATCATAATAGGTACAAAAGCGAATTCTCGGTGGAGGTCTGTCCACCCATGACGACTGACCTGGCAACTTATACGCACCTGAGGACTGACGAGAAGATCCTGGAGTTGAAGAGAGATAGACAAGTTGCGCTGGAATATTATAGATTATCCGAGGTCCGAAGAGAGGGGAGGACACGGTAACCTCGAACCGGCAATTGTTCTATCACCGAGGCACCATCTGTCCCAAGGAGGTGTCGGATTTATCGTCCACAAGTCTCTCGTTAACAACGTTGTAATGGAGTGTAAGTCGACGAGGGTTGTGTACCTTATACTCAGAATCACCAAACGGTATTCGCTGAAGGTCATACAGGTTTACGCACCAACTTCGGCACATTCCTGATGAGGAGGTGGAGGAAATGTATGAGGATATCTCTAGAGCCATGCATTCCTCAAAACCCACTATACGGTGTTAATGGGAGACTTCAACGTTTTGTATACAGAACTGGTGATTGAAAGTAGGAAATTCGGATTAGCAACGGAACCCATAACAGCAGCTGGCTGACTTCATGGAGAAAGAGGGACCCTTATGATGAACTCTTTCCCAGAAGCGGCCCCACAGGAAGTGGACCTGGTCGAGCCCCCGATTGTCGACAAAAATGAGATTGACTTCATTATGACGACTAGACGCCAACTGTTCAGTGATGTCTCAGTGATCGCGAGGGTGAAAACTGGTAGCGATCACCGAATGGTTAGAGGCACACTGAACCTAAACGTTGTTGAGAGGTGTGTCTAATGAAGTCAACGCCCGTCCCCTGTGCTCTAATCCAAAACCGAAACCTTTCAGGAGTTACAAAACCGTTTTCAGTGCCTAGAAGATTGCAATGGTACGATATGAATGAAGCCTGTGGAAACTGTCCATGCGGTTGAGCTGTTTTGTAAGACCCGCCGCAGAAGAACACAAAATTTCCGATCACACTTAATCTCATGGCTGTTAGACGTGAAGCCACTGCAGCATCTTGATAGCATACAGGCAACTGAACAGACAGATTCCAAATGCATGCGGCGGGATTTGCGCAATCATACAGCTCATTGAAGAAGCGATCGAGGAACCAGGGCTCAAAGTCTTTGCCAGAGATCTGTCTGCCAGAAAGAGCCAACTGTCGAAGGAAGACCGAGGTAGCGTCGTTTCGGGACACCTGAGATTTTATGAGATTGAGAGGTTCTATGGGCAGCTGTACACATCATCGTTGGAGCCACACGCAAGTGTGAGTAACGATCCAAGAGCGAGTCTTATCCGACACTATTCCGATGATATCCCGACGTCAGTCTGAGCGAGATTAAATGGCTCTCAGCACCTTAAAAAATGGCAAGGCCCCAGGCGAGATGGAATTACAGCGGAGTTTGAAAGCGGGTGGAAAACCGGTACTTAGTCCTTCAGAAGCCTTTAATTCGTCCTACATGGTGGCATACACCGGAGGCGTGGAGAAGTGGTGGTCTTGTTCTTCAAGAAAGGCGACAACGCCTCTTGAAGAACTACAGACCGATTTCCTTCTGAGCCGCGTCATGCGTGCTGTTTTCGAGAGTCACATGAATCGTCTGCACGCAGACTGACGACTTCCAGCCCCGAACAAGCCGAGTTTCGAAAAGGTTTTAGCACCATAGACCACATACATACCCCTTCGGCAAATTGTACAGAAGTCCGAGGAGCACTGCCACCATGTCTGGCGGTGTGGACTATGAGAAAGCCTTTGATTCCGTCGAAATTTGGCGGTGCTGCAGTCCCTTCAGCGGTGCCAAGTTGACTGATTATATTCGAAGTGCTGAAGTGCTTACAGTAGGGCCACGATGGCTATCCGAGTACAGAACCAGAGTACAAAACCTATCCAACTGCAGAGAGGTGTAAGACAGGGTGACGTTATATCCCCGAAACTCTTCACCGCTGCATTGAAGACGTTTTCAAGCTTGACTGGAAGGATACATTAACATCAATGGCGAGCATCACCACCTTCGATTTGCCGATGATATAGTCCTTATGGCAGAATCGCTGGAGGACCTAAGCACTATGCTCAATGACCTCAATAGTGCCTCCCAACGGATAGGTCTTGAGATGAACATGGACAAACAAAGATCATGTTTAATGTCCATGTCACAATTCCTAGTGCCGGTGAAGGAGCACTGCTCGAAGTTGACGAATATGTTTCTGGGACAAATAGTCCGAATGGTAAGTCCAACTTCACCGAGAGGTCAATCGACGGATTCAACTCGGCTGCAGCGTTCGGGAAATTACGGCACATCTTCTCGTCAGGTATACCTAAAACTTGAAAACGAGGCTGTACAACCAGTGCGTGTTGCCAGTGATGACCTACGGAACTGAGACGTGGTCCTTCACTGCTGGCCGGATGAGGAAGCTCAAGGTCGCTCAGCGAGCTATGGAGAGGCTATGCTCGGGGTCTCACTGCGATAAACTTAGAAATGAGGATATCCGCAGTAGAACCAGAGTGACCGACAGCCCAACAGATTAGTAAGCTGAAGTGGCAATGGGCCGGCCATAGCCTCGAAGAACCGACAACCGATGGGGAAAGGTTCTCGAGTGGCGGCCCGTACCGGCGGACGAGTGTAGGGCGTCCCCCACTAGATGGAGTGACGACCTGGTAAGACATGCAGGAAGTCGATGGATGCGGTGGCTCAGACCGTGCTTTGTGGTTCCTTTGGGAGGCCTATGTTCAGCAGTGGACTTGTGAAGGGTTGTAATGATGATGATGAATAGGTACTTTACTAGCTACTTAGAACTTTGGAAGAGGTTGAAATTCAAAATGGATAATGTTTGCTTGAGCATTATTTTTATTTCTATCGTAAAATAAAGTAGTTTGTAACAAGAAAACTTAAGCTAAGGGTGACACGCCGTCCATTATACCGTTCGAACATGGAACATGGAAGCCAGAAGTCGATGGTGTATTGGTGTTACTGGATGCTACTTCATCATCACTCATCAGAATCATCATCATCAATGCGAATGATAAATTGACCACATGGTAATTTTTTCGGTATTCTTCCTCAATACATTTAACTTTACTGCACAATCTTCCCCATTCACCTTCTATTTTCCTTTTCGTTCACTAGTTCAGTCATAAAACAGTAGATATAAATAATTTTTCTTTCCTTCCTTTTAAAACCATCGTCGCGCGTCGCAAAGAAAGCTGTGTGCGACTGTACATTAGAAACATCGCTTTTCAAAGCGCGGGAAGAATGAGGAACCAATAGCGTGCGCGCACAGTAATACTGGCGAGCATTCCCCGTCGCGCCCCTTCACGTACTACGCGCTGCCGCCGCCCGGCCGACTGTGTGTCACCTCGCGCAACATATGTTCCCAAATTTACCTACTAAGATTTGTTTGCAAGCGACATAAGAATCAGAGGCGGCAATTACAATAAAACTTGCAAGTAATTTTAATAGTTTTGACGTACCTCTTTTTAAATCAAAGTATTGGATGGATTAAAAACGGAAAGTCAATAAAAGTAAAGTAAAATAATTATTTTTTAGATTAATTAACTGTCGATCATAATTGCAATTGATTTTAACTATTAAATTATTCAATACCATTTTATTTCTATTTGCTTGTACAAAATCAAAGATAACCAAACCCAAGTAAGTACGTTTATTAATTTCATTATCATTTTTGTAGTAACGAACTGCTTGTTTCGTCAGGGTACAATTGATTGTCTAATTGTATTAAAAAAATTACAACTATAACTTCTAAATTCCATATGAAAGACTAGTCGTAGGGATCATATGGAAACTAAACTTATAAAATAAAAGTTGGCAATGTCATAACATTTGACGGTCTGTGGGAATGTTCAAAGTGTAGGCTTCAGTTTTGGCGGGATTAATTATTAATTTTAGTTTTTGAGACAGTTCCGTGTTGATTTGGACATGCAGCGAGCGACAGTTCAATTTTTTTTAATTAAATTCTTATTGTTATTACTTGGTATTACCTACTTGTTATTACATGTTATTCTTGTTGTTACGTTTTGTGTTTCTTTTTTGTTTTAATAATGCCTAACGCGTACGTTTATAGTGCTTGTGAATACGGCAACATGTTAATGTGCCTTGGAGAAGTTAGGCCACCTCGCTCACCAGATCTGACCCCGTTAGACTTCTTTCTGTAGGGGTATGTGAAAGAAAGGGTTTTTAATCGTGAGTGTGATAGTGCTGACGAAATGCGCCAAAGGATCGTGGATGTTTTCGACAAACTACGTGCGGACTGTGTCGAAGACCACACGATGATGCCCCGCCTGCATGAGGAGACGCAACACTGAGCCCACATCTGCCTCGAAATGAATGGAGCACAATTTGAGCCGCATCTCATAAGACCACGGAGGATTTAGAGCGGTAAGCTGTTTCATACCTATTTTTTTAAATAACTTAGTACTGAACTGATCTGAATAGGTACATAACTGAATACATCAGAATAATAAACATACCTACACGATGAATAAAAACGCATGACTCTAACCTTGTTAACATTTCATTTAAGTATTTTTTTCATTAGCGGGGAATCGAACCAGTTATTAGGTTTATTTAACCTGTGAATTTGAATTAAAGTGGAGACAAGCACAGTGGCAAAATAGTAGGTTAAGTAGATAAGTTAGGTATTTAGACAAGTGTTGTAAATTATTAGGTATTGTGGTACCATCGCTAGTTACGGACCACGCGAATTCGGCGTTCGCACGTACATTGACCCCTAGTCAGCTGATTGTAATTCAGTAATTCCACTGCTGGTTTTATGTTTAAGTATTTTCATGTTTTATTTTAATGAAATTAACGTTTTATTTAATTATACTAACACGATGGAGCGTGAATAAAGCTAATAAAACGTTGTGAAAAGATGAATTTTTTTTCATCAGGATCGATTTTATATTTCACCCATCATCTAAGATATAGTTTGTACTGTCGTCTGTCTTCGTTTTCGGGAGCGTTTCAAAAATACCCTGTATAAATAACTTACATTTATATGTTTAAATAATTAGATTTATAAAATTATTTAAAAATCCTAACGTTTAGTTTAATCGTTATTTCATTTTAAAAGTGTAATAATTAAAATTTAAAAAATAGTAGATAATAGTGAGATGTCATTATTATCAAATGTATGAAAATTGATATTTTTTGCTAAAAACATCAATTTTCATATTGATACTAGATTTGTATGTAAACCGATTAAAACTGGTCTGCCTGCAATTATTGCAACCCCATTAATTCATTATTTCGTGAAATGGTGTCATTTCATAATATTTATCATTGTTTGTTTAATATGTCATGATATAACTTAGCCAAATCAATGAATAGAGATCGTTTTACGATATTAATAACTAAACACAACATTGCTATTTCATGATAATATGGTCATATCGTCAAATAGTTTTTCACCTGCGGCGCTGATAGCGTGTTTTTTAACAGAAACAGAATCAACATCACTTTTTTATTATATAATAAATAAATGTTCGCGCCTTTAGGGTGGCTCTTGAGCCAGTCGCACCCCAACCTAGTTGATATTACTAGATAGTATAATTTTTACTTTCGTAGTATTAATGTAATATAGCGCCCTCTACTTTCTGCTAAATAAACTAATAATAAGTAACTGATAAAATTACACTTTAGAATGCTACTGAATACTTATTCGTGCAGCATCAAAATTGTCACACTTAAAAATATCTAGATCGGCGACCATCATCAGGTGATTTACGAAAATTACCACGTTTGGCATAATGGCTAACAACACTATTAATACACAACACGTGTTTTGTGTGCACAGTATCCAGTACTGTGTACACACAACTGAGATTAAGAGAAAAGCTCTTTAGTTGAATATATTGGGTGTCTGTCGGCATTGGTTTCATTTTACCAACTTCATATGTTATCGCATTTCTGATGTAAATATTTGAAAATTAAGTGCACTGTGAGATTTGATTTCTATTTGTTGAAATAGTTCGTGGCATCGTTGGGTTTCTAATTACTAGTTAGATATGGTCAACAATCGTACAAAAGCTTTGTTTCAGTTTTTATGAATTTTATTTCAACAAATGCGAGAGCCGTGTAGCTCGCCGTGAGATTTTATCATAGCAACGCAAAAGAGAAAAACGTGTACGAGTACTTTGAATATAAGTGAATCTGTTATGGAAAATTTTACGTGCTGACTTACCACGTATCCGGTGAAGCGGTGAAGAATAACTTCTTTGGCAAACCTAAATGTCTGAGTAATTAAAAAAGTCGTGGAAATGTGAAAACGGTCAATAGGCATTGAAGGATTGCAGCATACTCTTTTCTGCTCACAAAACACTATAGGTAATGAGGAGCACTATGCACAGTAGTGAGACGTATGTAAGCTGCTACTTTAGTTTTTATACCTATAATGAGACTTATAAATCAGTTTGGATTTTTGTATTTTTGAGTTTTCATATTATCACACAAATCAAGATTTTTGTGACAGTCCTGGTTTCATAGCTCACATGAGATATGTAAATGAACAGGCTGTTGCAAAAAATTACTTTAAATATCAAAGATAAGAGATTGTACTTAAACAAAGGTTTATTTTATTTTAGTTGTGAAAGGTGGTAATGAAACTGATCCAAACGTAAATTTCATAGTACATATTAAGCATTATTATATATTTTTATATACATGTTAATTGTAATTTGAAGTGTCGATTTATGAGTACCACGTTCTCGGCGGTGAAAGAAAACCTGCATATCTGAGAAGTTTCCCAGTTGAGGTGATCGCGCATTGGCACTTTTTTTGGCCACAAGCTCTGTGGCCTGTGCCCAGTAGTGACATGTATGTAGGTTGCTACCTTTTTTTAGTTTTAATGGCACAATTATTCTGTTTTTATTTCATTCATATTTTCGGAGATGTTACTTTTTGTCTTCACACTACAGTAAATATTAATGGTAGCAAATATTCGAAAGAATAGAACTCATTTTCGTTATCATTACAACCTATCAAAAGTCCACTGAACTGAACTAAGGTCTCCGCCATAAACTGTTAAATAGGCTGGATATTTGCTATAGTTGCCACGATTGGCAGGCGGGTTGGCAACCGCAGCCTTTATTATTTTGAACTGTTGTCAGGAAGATGATGTTGCGCATCTCCTGTTTGTTTTTCTCTATCGCCTCTTAGGACATACACGGAACGATATGAGGTGGCGGATTCTCTTTTGCCGCCTCAATAAGGCTAACATTTTTCTGCTTCCGATCATGAGTGTAGTTCTACCCACGTTCACTGCGAACAGAACGTCATTTGCAATAAAAGTAATCTTAAGGATTTTATCGTGTTTAATTTTAACTTTTTTAATTCCTGACGTTTCGGGCACGGCACGTTTTTTATTAATTACGGGATCCCAAGTAGATGATAGCACCCATCTTCTCTATTGAAGTTAGGATGTTTTTAATTTCAATAGCCTCGCGAATTATCCTTGGTAGGAATTGGTGTTGTATTGCGAGGATTTGTTGTCTATCAGATCTTATATAATGTTTGGGACGATACTGAATATGTTGACAAGCTTCAGACTTCTCTGAGCGTCAGTGCTTCACATCAGCAATATGTTCTTTTACGCAAATTTTTATGTAACTTTCTTCTAAAGATGTGTTTTGTACAACGCGCTTAAATAAAATTTAAAATGTAACGTGATTTATTAAAATTTATTTTGTTACATGTAGTATTCATCATTATAGAACTTCATTTATGAAATTTAGAAGTCTACTCGAACGTAAAAAATATCAGAATGTATTTTATGGTGCCAATCAATATTAAATGGGAACAATGATATGAATCAAATATCGCATATTATTATGAATGAATGTAAAGAGTAAATAATAATAGTAAATTTTGATTCCAAGACAATTTATCTTTTTTATGGATACATCGGAAGACACGTCCAATATAAAAAATTGATGATGTTTCTAGACATATGATATTAATGCAATTCTGAAAAACTTATTTATTCACGTGTTCCTGTAGCATATTATATACATGCCAATTATCAATCATCTAGGTCCAATAGTCTTTGGGAATTCAAAAAAATTCTTTGACAAACTGACAGAGACACATTCTTTTATTATTTTAATTTTTTATTAGGAAGATGCCGTTGCTCAACTCTTGTTTCATTTCCCTCTGTCGCTCCTTACGACACGCACGGGTTGATAATCGTAATATGCGGTAGTGTTGTTTAAGAACAATTATTGACAAAATTCGGTAGGATTAGACAGTAAGGCCCATTTTCTGGCTAGGGTTCCTTCCTGTTAAGCTTCACGGTCTGTATCTGACACTTAGCAGCAAAAATTCCACTCTTCCTTGTTAGGAGTGGAGGCGAGAATCGCCTTATACGAAATAAGACATCTGATGAACTCGGGTATGAAGGTTATAAACGCAAAGCTATAGAGGTGTAAGACCGCGTTACGGTTGTCGAAGTCGTAAACCTTGGCCCGATGACCGCCATCTCGACGTTACGACTGAGCGATAATTCAAATTTTCTTAGCAAACATTTTTCTATAAATTCTATCCGAAATAATGTTAGGGTCAATGACTTGGGTGTGCCGCTAGGTTGTTCAATATAAAAGGCTAACTTCGACTAAATATATTTGAAATAAATTACAATACAGATATAAATGCCAAGAATCTCGTATTAGTACTGGAAATTTTATCATAAACCTTCGATTTCCTATAAGCTACCCGCTCTCATTAAATTCGCATTCAATTGCATTCGCATCAATTCATTAATTCTCATTAAACATTTTTTTTTAATTATCATAAAAATAGTGTTATTGTAATAATGCCTAAAAAAAGACAGTGAAGCCGTGCAAAAAAGTGTAACTTCCAAAATACTAACTTAAAAATCTAAAGTTAAGTTTTTACTAGTAAGTTTTTAGTTTATTTCGTTGAAAAGTTAAGAGTTTTTAATTCAATGCAACGAAAATAATGGGTACTATGCACTATTAGAAGAATGGTAACTAATTTTAAAATTAATTTTAAGATCATTTAGCCAAAATAATAAAATAAGTACTTTCGACCAAATGATCTTATAATTTACTAAAATTATTTAGAGTCGTAACAGTACTCAAGCAAACTGGACTAAATCCCGTCGGCACCAATAACATTGTTAATTGCTATTTCAAGCGCTGATTTATTACTCGGCGATGAAAGAAAACATCGTGTAGATACCACGTATTTGTGCAGCACCGGACTGCTTAGTTCCAAAACCGTCTCAAAATAGCAGGCGGTCTTTTATTTATTACAATCGGCCCCGGCTTCGTACGGCTGATTTCTAGATCTCGACAACAGCACCACCTAACGGGTCCAATTGTAAATCTAAGCCATCCAGGGACCCACTCAAACACGCATAAAAATATATATCAATATCGGTCGAGCCATTTTGGAGTATTTGCGAGACAAACGCACGGTAATTTATTTTTATTTTTAACCGACTTTAAGAAACGGAGGAGTTCTCGATTCGACTATATTTTTTATGTGTTACCTCAGAATTTTTTCTAGGTGAACCGATATTCAAGATTCTTTTTTTATTTGAAATATGGTGCTTCTCATGTGGTCCCATATAAATTTGATCAAGATCTGACCAGTAGTTTTTGAGTTATCCTTTATAATGCGTATTTAATTCGACTACATTAGTGATGTTCTCATTTTAAATCATCGTAAACTCTTGCGCCTGTCACTCATAGGGGCAGGTTTGGCAGAGTATTCAGGCTTCCATTTGTTACGATCCTGACACACTCCTCTCGTCTTCTTCGCATCCATATTATTGAGATTAAATAAAATCTTGATATTTGTATGTATGTTTTAATTTACTATTTACTATTATATGATACATGCGCAGAGACAAGTAAGTATATTATAAGAGAGCATAGATTACTAATAATGCAGAGCGGAAAACGGATTGTCCAACATAACACAAACAAACCACAAACTAAACAGTGCTACCAACTATATACTTTAAATGTAATTATATTGCCATTTTACAACACCCTCCCTCAATGTAATTACATTTAAAAACAACGAAAAAATCTGCCACATAAAGTGTTATTTTTACAATAGAAAATAACTACTTACAAAGAAAAGTTTTTCAAAACCAAATTAATTGCCTTCCAGGCCACACTTTTTAATACATTTCATAAATGACTCTAGTCGTAGATTTTGTAAAAATATCAGCTGATTGCTCACTTGAACTTATATAATTTACACTTATTTTATTACCTTTTATCAGATCTTTAATAAAATGAAAACGGATGTCAACATGCTTCAAACGTTTAATTGACTCCGTTGCTGCAGTTAGGATTGCCGACTGATTGTCACAAAAAATATTTACTGGGTAAATATTCTGGAAACCAAAGTCACTTAATACATTTATTATCCAGCAAGCCTCACTGGCAGCCATGCTCATAGCAACATGCTCTGACTCAGTTGATGAAAGGCTTACTGAGGCTTGTTTTCTAGAACTCCATAATGTCAAACAATTTGAGAATTTAAACATATAACCCGAAGTGGACTTTCTGTCTTTTAAATCACCAGCCCAGTCAGCATCACAAAAACCTTCTAAACCGACATCATGTATACCCATATAGTCTATTGTATGTTTCATAGCGCAATACATTTTTAAAAGTTAATAATACAGTACTTGTAATTTTTGAAATCTACTCAACATTGAAACCTGCAATATATAAATCTGGTCTTGTAAATTTGTACAGCATACATACATCAAACTTCCTATTATTTGTCTACACAATTTTTCTATGTTTTTCTGCATGTTGATTTACTAAAATCTCAGAGTTAAAATTATCTATTGTGTGGTGGTAGGCTTACATTTTTCCATTTGAAATTTTTAAGAACATTTTCTAGTAACTTTGTTGATTAAGTTCAGCAATATCAGAATTTAAGTTTTGTTTCAAATTAATACCCAAATATTTTTATGAACCTTAAGTCTTAAGTTGATCAATTTCAGATTTATTTGTTCCAAAAATAACAGGTCATCGACATACAACGAGGGAAATTATCTGTTTCGCTTTGCCTCGCTCACCTGACCCGCCATCCCTTCTAACCTAATCTCTTTGCACTCAATAAAACACCAAAATATTAACTTTTATAATTACTTTAATTTATAAACATAATTTATAGCTGCCACCATTTGTAAAAAGGATCTGTGAAATTAGCGGTCGTTGAAAACAGGAGGAGGCAGATAATAACGTTAGGGCACATTCACTTAAACTCGGAAGCAACGGAATGACGTAAAGTATATCAGTCACTGTCAACAAATTGGCCGGCCTAGTGAATAATTTTACGCATTTTGAGAGGACTTCGACAGATTCAACGTCAAAAACGTTAGAATTTAGTTAAATGTATGTTCCATTTCACATTTAGTTAGTGATTTTCCAATATTTTTAAAATAAAAAAATACTTCGACGCTGCTCCGGCAGCAACATTGCATGTAAAGTGCTTCAGATAAACCCCCTTGACTCCCCCACAGTGACTGAATCCTCAAATTCTGGTGACTTACTTTCAAACCCAACCCTCCTCAGATTTATTTTCTTCATTTACCACAACTTCAGTCTCCTTGGATAGTTGGTTTTCTAAAGTCATTATTTCGACTGATTTCTGAGGTTTATTCACTTTATTTTCCAAGAAAACTACATCTCTTTTCATTTCTACGGTATTTTTCTGTGGAAAATATATCCTGTAACTCTTCACATCTTCACTATATTCCACCATCATCAATCCTTTCTCACCTTTCTTGTCCCACTTTGTTCTCCTTTCTTTGGGAATATGTGAATACACTGGAACACCGAACACCTTCAATGTCTTAATATTCATATTCATATTCATTTATTGCGTCTTCTTGTTACATAAGTGTTACAAAAATGTTTAACTCACAAACAAGAGCCCTATAAGGGCACTGCAAATTACTTACAGAAACTAAACACTTAATATTAATTATATTATAAACATTCAATATTAATTATATTATAACAGGTACTGACACTTAATATAATATATCGTAACTATCTTAACTTACAATTTTGCATATTACTACTAGGTAGGTATACATTTATTTTTGATAATATGTTCCCAATTTATCATCCAAATATTCATTTATAGAATAGTAAGCCTTATCAAGAAGGAGTTGTTTTAAATTATTATCAAATTTACTTCCCTGGAGAGCTTTTATAGAGTTAGGCAAATGGTTGTAAAACTTGACTGCCATATAGAATGGACCTTTTAAATAGATCGTGGGAGTTGACAGACATAAGTTATTATTCGGCGAGAAACGTAGCGTATAGGAAGATCAGTAATTTTATTGATATATTGCGGGCTCATGCGGACTAGTCTATAAAACTCGTAAATGTACGTACAACTGACTGTAAGTATCTTAAGACTTACAAACCACGGCTACATGACTCTTTAGGTAGATTAGCGATCACTCTGATGCAGCGCTTTTGCAAAACAAATACTGCCTGGACGTCGGTTGAGTTTCCAAAGTACAATTCCAAACCTGATCCAGGCTGCAGCGTGTGCATGGTATGAAGTCAACGCACTGCGAATTTGTACATTTCGCAGTTCATATAGGGCATAAGTAAAACTACTTAGTTTACACACAACTGCACCTACATGAGGTTTTCAAGTCAAGATGGAATCCATGGTGATGCCTAGCAACATAAATGTCAACTACTTCTATTTTATTCTATTCAAAAGTTATATTTAGTGGTAGTACTGATCTTTGATGCGGTCTAAATTGGATTATTTTAGTTTTTCCGAATTTAATACGAGGCCTATTTCACGCAGATATTTTGCAATTTTATTTATTGACGCTGTTATATCATCATGTAATTTATTCATGTCATTATAGTTGCCAGATATAATGAGAGTAGCGTCGTCAGCAAATTGTACAATTTTATATGGTGTGGCGTGAGGCACATAATATATGCTAAAAAAGCAAACATCTTAGCATGCTGCCTTGTGGTATTAATCCGGAAGCTGTTGCAATTTCGGAATAAACGTTTTCCAAATCACCACCACTTGTGTGTGCAATTTGTACAATTTGCTTCCATTCTTTCAAGTAAGACGTCAGCCACTTAATTGTTTTTCAGCGGATTCCTAGATATTCCTAGATTTTTTAAAGTACCTCGTGCAGAACACGGTCATACGCCTTCGAGATATCCATGAATACCGCTACAGCACACTTATTTTCATTAAGGCATTCAGAATCTCAAATCTACAGTCGAGCACCGCTGATGTCGTAGAGTGTTTCTCTCTGAATCCGTGTTGATCCTTATTAAGCACCTCATATTTTTCAAAAAATCGGTATATTCGTTTGCATATTAATTTTTCAATTTTTTTTGATATTACTGATAGCATGGCTATGGGACGGTAATTAACTACATTGGAACTATCGCCTTTTAATATAGGTATAATTATTGCTTGTTTTAAGCATTGCGGAAAAGCGCCTTGGTCATATAGATTGATTAAGAAACAATGTTAAAGCGAATACAAATTCATCTACGCAATGTGCTAGTAACGTGGTTGGTATCTCATCGTATCCCCATGTGTTATTTCTCTTTAGGTCCAAAATTGCCTTTCTTACCTCTGCCTCAGTGACCATATCTAGATAAAAAGAGTTAACTAGTGTATTGTCATTTTGTACTTTAGGTCTGTTAATATTTTCGTTTTTTCCAATGTTAATGTAATAATTATTAAATAGATTTGCTATGGTCTTTGGGCATGTGATTGTTTCATTGTTATGGTTCAAAATTATGTTACGTTGTGTATTTTTGCTACTAGGTTTAGTTTTTCATTAATTATAGTCACATAGTCTTGTATTTATTTTTAAATATTTTTAGTCTGTGTATAAAAGATTTCCGTTTTTCAGTAAGAATAAGTTTTTTCAATATTTTGCTGTATGATTTTTCGTATTGAATTAGAGAATTATTTTGAATTTAGTTGTAAGGTAACGTAGTATTCTCTTGTGATAACAACATTTTTATTCCTTAGTGACGCATACTGGTTTGCTTTTATTATTGAAGATGATATCTTTTCTTGGTATGTATTGGTATAAAAGGATTGGTCTAAGATTCTAGTTTGTGATTGGAATATTATCTATATTATTATTTGTTAATAACAAGTGTTGCAAATTTACCGTACTTAATGCTGTTTTAAAGTTGTCCATATTTTTTCTGCTAAATTCGTTTATTTTTATTTTCATTTTAGTAGTACTTTCATTTTCATTTTTGCGACTGGCATCAGGCTAATTAGGGTACTATAATGGGATAACTGGTGGTGGTGTGCCTCAGTGTTCATAATAACGTTCTTTCTGATTATGAACTGGTCAACGCAAGACAAACTGGTTGGTGTTATTCTTGTGGAGGATCTATTTATACTGCGAAAACCAAAGCACTTAAGTAGGTTGGTAAATCTGCGCGACATACTTGTATTTTTGGTTATGTCAATGTTTATATTACCCCCTATGACTATTTTTTTGTTATTATTATGTTTTAAGACATCTTCCAACAATAATTGCATCTGGGAGAAAAATATTTCTACCCCCCTGTCTTGATCAGGATGGTAAATATATATTATTAATAGATTCATATCAGTGTATGAATGATTTAGACTTGGAGACTGTGTGGTGTAATGTCAAGAAAGGTTTGGTGGATGCAGCTACCGAAGTATGTGGTGTAAGTAAGCGAACGAATGAAAGAAAAAATAATACTTTATGGTGGGATGATAAGGTATGGATGGAAGTAGAAGCAAAGAATAGAGCATGGCTAGATTTACTAGCAACCAAGGCTAGTTATTCTAGCGGTATGAATGATGATATTGAAAGAAAAAAGGCAGTCTTTAGACATCTAAATAAGAGAGTAAAAGAAGTAGTTGAAAGGAGAAGGAACGGACAAGAAAGAACGGATAACAATGATAGAAGAATATCAGATAACTTCCAGGCAAATATTAAAATGTTCTGAAACTCGTAAGAACTGCCAGACGACATTCAAAACAGCCTAGAATGAATGCTATACGAGACAAGAATGGCTGTATTCTGAATGACGAAGTTTCGAGTTTAAGGAGATGGAAGGAATACTTTGAAAGCGTGTTTATGAGTGATGAGACGTTTGAATTAAATGAAATAGAAATTCGAAAGAAGAGGAAAGAGGTAGAGATAAGTATAGATAAAATAATGAAAGCAATGAAAAGTATGAAAGCAAGTAAGGCAGCCGGAAATATATAAAGGAAAAGGATCGCAGCAGGACTGTAAAACTACCGTGGTTAGAGTTACATTAATGAACAGTTCATTAAAAGAAAGGGAATGAAAGTGAACGCAAGTAAGACGAAAGTTATGGTTTTGAAAGAAAAGAATGTAAAACAATGTGTAAAATAAGAAAAGAAGGGAATTGGTCGAGCAAGTAGATGAGTTTGTATTTCGGATGTGTATTTAGCAGGTATGGTAGATATGACAAGGATATAGAACGACGAGTGAACAGGAAATAAAGTAAATGGGGCTCTACACTCTGTTGTGGAAAGTCAGAATGTGTCCAAAAGGCACGTATGGCAATTGAAAATGCTGTGTTAGTCCCTACATTAATGTATATAGTAGTGAAAGTTGGGTGTGGCAGAAGAAGCACTAGAGTAAAATAAATGTTAGGGCAGAATCTGAATGACAGAGTGAGAAATTGTGTGATAAGAGAAGAGTGTGGTTTGCAAGATGATGTTGTGACCAGGATTAAGAAAGGAATGCTTCGGTGGTTTGGTCATGTAGAAAGAATGAACGAGAAAAGAGTGATAAAGCAAATTTATGTGGCAGAGGTGAACGGCAGAGTCGGAAAGGGAAAATTTAATCAAAATAAGATATAAATAAATAATAAAATAGATAATAAAAAAGAAAATTTATCGACCAAATTGGCGATATATTGAAAATGGGCCAAATTAAGAGTACCCTTAACCGACGAGCGTGTATGCGTAGGTATATGGATGTGGAGGAGGCGAGAGAGGTGTGTCAGGATCGTGCCAAATGGAAGTTCATAGTCTCTGCCTACCCCTCTGGGTGACAGGCGTGAGTGTTTATGTTATGTTATGTTTTGATGTTCATATCAGTAATTTCAATTCCGCAGAATTCCACCACGAATTCGACAGTGTATGATTGTATATCAAGTCTTTCTTTTGTCCTAATGAATTTCCGCGTGAATATCGCGACACGGCCATGTATATAATTACGTCTTAAACACTTAGCTGACAGATCATAGCCCTCCAATAAGTAAAAACGGTAATTAGTGTGTAGTAACCAATGTTCACATATTACAATCACATCAATATCGGATTCTGATAAAAATATATTTAATTTATCTACTTTATTCGTAATAGATTGTATGTTTTGGCACATAATAGTAAAATGTTTAGGCACGAAAGGAATTATTATTTTGGGACAGAGCAGTTACAGAGTCTTCAATCAAATAATTACTATGTACAAATTCTTCAGAAATTTTTGACATTAAGTTACTTAAATCGTTAATAACAATTTTAAAACCTTGATTATTTAAAGTGCCATTGAATCGAGAAAATAATTTAAAAGAGCATTGAAGAATTCTATTTGAATCTAAAACATAACAATATTGATGTGTTTGATTATCATTGTTAAGTAGGTTATTAAAAGTTTCAATTCTGGCATTATAAATGTTCGCAATGTAAGATAATTTATAGGTTGGTAGGCATAAAATAACATTTTATGCCTACCAACCAACTTTAATATCAAATGCAACACCAACTTTAATATCAAATGTCTTATTCGTCCAAACTTCAAAGGTGATTTTCCATCCTGCTTACTCTTTCCAGTCCTATTAAGCACAAAACTGCTGTATGTACAGCCTCTGCCCACAGCTTCTTGGATAGATTTTTAGCATGTAACATTGTCCTGGCAGTTTCAACCAAAGTTCTGTTCTCCCTTTCAACCTTTCCGTTTTGCTCCGGTGTGCTTGGTACAGTCAGTTAATGTGTTATGCCACGCTCTGAGAACATTTTCTTTTTATCCTTGTTTACGAATTCCAAACCATTGTCACTTCTCAACATTTTAACCTTATTACCAGTACTGTTTTCCGCCTTGTTTAGAAAATCTTCGATACAGTCCTTGATTTCGTATTGGTTTTTGACAAAATAAAGACATCTAAAGTTTGAGAAGTCATCTTTCATCAAAACAAAATACTTCGATCCGCCTAGCGAGGCTTCTTCCATTGGGCTACATCTATCAGCGTGTATCAACTCTCATGTTTTCGTGCTAGTGTAATCACTTCTTGGGAAAGGTAAACGATGAATTTTTCCTAGTAAACAATTTTCACATTTAGGAACCGAATGTTGTTTGATATTAATGTTATTTTTCTGCAACACTTTCTTTACGTACTCAAAGTTTTGATGTGCTAATTTTTCGTGCCACATATTCAAATCATTCGACTCCGATTGAGCAACGTTTGCCGTATTGCATTTAAAACGTAAATTCATGTAATAACCATTTCCAATTCGATTTGCAATGCATAAACATCGTCATATTTATAAAATTTACAGAGTTGTTCATCTCTCATCATGACATATCCGTTGTCTATGGCTCGATTGACCGATAATAGATTAATATTTTCAAGTCAGGTACAAACAGAACGTTATTTATGGTTGTTTCAATCTATTCGACTCGATTATTCGCAAAGTCTGTCACACCGTTACCGACTTTGACAGACTTTTGAATAATTATTTGTATAATGCGTAAACTATGAACGATTACAACATATGTGTTAATCTGCACCTGAGTCCACAAGCTACTTAGATTCTTGATACTGTCCATACACTGTATTAGATACCACGAACGCATTACTTTTCATATTACTGTTACGCTTACTATTGTTCTTATTTTTCTTGAACCAACACTTTGACTGAAAATGTCCGACTTTACCACAATAAAAGCATTTATTATTTTCATTCTCTTCACAGTTCTTTTGAAAACTTTTACACTCACTCTGGAAATGTCCTTCTTTCCCGCACTTGAAACACTTTCCAGACCTTTTATTCTTTACCACAACCGCAGACGACGATGTATTTTGCTGGGGTTCTTCGTTTTTACCCTTTAACCTTTTTTCTGCCATTAGCAATCTCGCCATTATGATTTCCAAAGTTTACTTGTCATCAGGAGCTGATTCCCATGCCGAAATGAAATGTTTATAATCTTCAGGAAGCGAAATTAGTATTTTTGTTATTAAAACTTTTCTGATATTTCTTCACCCATCTGTTCAATTGGCACTACATTTCTTGAATTTATGACGGAATACAGACATATCGGTACCTTTTTCATTTGTACTGGAAGAATTTTGTTGTACAATGTGAATGCTCGTCTCTGTTTTTGTTCATACACACTCTCTGGCTTCCTCCACATATCCGCTGAAGTCGAACAGAAAATGATGTGTAGAATCACATCTTCAGTCATCCTTGCTGCGCCTTGGCATCCTTATTTTCACACGCTGTTTTCTCAACATTCTTCGGTACATCGACCCTCTACTATATCCAGCGAACCATGTTCGCGCAATAAATACTCATATGGAATTTCCACAAATTCCAATTTCTGGAACCTTCCAACTTTCATGTTTTGGTTGTTTTCATCTTTTGTTCCTGCCGTCCTGCACAACATGGCGACTTCTAACCTCAAACTGCCGGTTAGTCGAAGTGCAGTAATTCCACAACTTTATTTAATCCTGAGCGGTTTATGTGCCTGGGTCATTTGAACACTTAACCTATTGAGATTAAATAAAATATTTTGATATTTGTATGTATGTTTTAATTTAAACACATTTACTATTACATGATACATGCGCTGAGACAAGTAAGTATATTATAAGAGACCATAGATTACTAATAATGCAGAGCGGAAAACGGATTGTCAACATAACACAAACAAACACAAACTAAACAGTGTTACCAACTATACACTTTAAATGTAATTATATTGCCATTTTACAACACGTATTTACGCATACATGCTCATCGGTTAAGAGTACTCTTAATTTGGTTCATCTTCAATATATCACCAATTTGGTCAGTAAAATTCTGCCTTGCGTCTCTGCAGTGATACACTCTTTTCTACAGTATAAATTTATATTTGATTAATTCGTTTTTTCACTGAGTTTAATAAGATACTTCATTTGATTTTAAAAAGACATTTATATGGTATACTTACAAAACAGTGGAAGAGTCATACTGCAGAATACTAGGTGAAATAGCAGCTTAATGCTGCTGTGTATTCGTATGGTGAGTGTAGAGAACTGGAGATTTTATTGGAAATGAGGCATTCTATCACAGTCCTCATGGGTGACAACGCATCTGCATTTTGATTCCTAATCGAGGATAAATATAGGTGTCTATTGGCCACAACGTCTACTTACCATCAGTTAGACTGTGTGTGCGTTTGTCCCTCTTATTCTTTAAAAAAAAAACAACATATAAACAGTCCATGAAAACATGCGTTATAAAAATAAGTTTATTCATTATCTTCTTATTAATTTATTGGGCTGTAATAATGTCGATGATGAGATCTACTCGTCTTAAAAAAAAGTGAAAGTAAAGTTACAGCCTATATACGTCCCACTGCTGGGCACAGGCCTCTCATTTCAGAGAGGGTTTTAGGGCAAGGAAATATCCGCCGCACTGTCTCAATGTGTGTTGGCGAACTTCACATGTCTTCGAAATATTTTTTTTTGATTTCTCAGACATGCAGGTTTCCTCACGATGTTTTCCTTCACCGCCGAGCACGTGGTAAATCTGCACTTTAAATTGCAATTGACAATTTCATTGGTGCCGGCGGGGATCGAACCCGGGTTGCTCGCGTACTGTGCAACTTACAGCAAGCGCTAACCATCTGAGCTACCACGGCTCTACTCGTCTTCGCTACGGTCAATATTTACGGAAGAATTAAAACAAAATCACACAACACAAAATTAATAACAGTAGCAGCCTACATCCCACTACTGGTCGCAGGCCGCAAATGTACCTACTAAAAATCTATTAGGAAGGCCTATGTTCAACAGTGGACTTTGATGAGCTACAATGATGATGATGATTTCACATGCGCTGAACCCAGGTTGCTCGCGTACTGTGTTATTTATGGAGAGCGCTTCACCCTTGAGCTACCGCGGCTTTGATAAACATATACTTGCTTTTTATTTCTTCTCGCATAGCTAAAATAAAGTAATTCAACATAATAACATTTCTGTGTAACATTTAGTGAACTATTGAAATAGAAAATGTCCCGAAACACGTTTCACTTAACTCAACAAATAGACGGAAATTTTACACGGGAAGTTGAACACGCTCGACGCTCGAAGGACATCATAATGTATAGCATAGTGTACCTTTGTATTTACTTTGTATACCTTGACAATGATTTGTGTTGACGTAGCTTACACAAATGTGATATCAGAGCTTTTTATAGGGTTAGGATGCCAAACGTGCACACAGTATACACCTGATGGTAGTGAATGTTGTGGCCCATGACATCTAATTCTATCCTCGGTTAAGAATCAACATGCAGATGCGTTGTCATCTCTGAGGACTAACATGGAATGCCTCGTTTCCAGTAAAATGTATTCTGGTTCTCTACATTCATCATACGAAACACAATAGAATTAAGCTGCTATTCTACGCTGGTATTCATGAGAACGTGGTACTTCCCGGTCGAGCCGACCCATTCGTGCTACAACTATAATATAGCTACAGCATGGCTCTACCACATATAGAAATATCGTCCCGTGGGTGTCGTTAGAGGCGATGGATGGAAACTGAAACAGAAAGTAGGCATCATCTTCCTGATAATAACTCAAAATTATAGAAACTGCGGTTGCCAACCTGCCTGCCAAGTGAGGCGACTACGCCGAAATTTCCCTAAGGAAATCTTGAGAGAGGCCTATGTTCAGCAGTGGACTTTTATAAGATGTAATGGATGGAATAATATGTAATCCACCTATAATGACCTCTTGTTATTTAGAATTCACTTATCTTATGACGAATGAAACACAATAAAGGTAAATTCAGCCGCATTCTCGTCGGGTCCTGTAATTTCAACTGTAACGTAATTCTCCGGCGTTTCTGAGGACTCTCAATGTGTTGTTGTGAATTCCTGTTAGTAATGTGTAGACAATAATTTAGCGCGGGCAAACTGTAACTGTAATCTTTGACCATGAATATTTTATGTACTCAAAACGACGGGAATAATAAACATGGATTAAACGCGATAATATCCATAAACAACTAGTTTCTATCAATGTATCTGATCACTTAATATACGTAATGATTTCTTATGTTGACATGTGAACACTACACATTTAAATAAACTAGTTTTACTGATTTTACCGGTGTATTTTATATCTCTGACGTTTCGAGCATTTTACAGTAACTCATGGCACGCACTGAGTTGGTCGATGTCGCAATGTCATAGTTAACACGGCTACTCCAGATTAAAATTATTAGTTTTTGTTCCGATCTACGGTATATACTTATAGTATGTTGGAGTCTTGCAGTTGTATGTTTTGGGTTTAATTTTATTAATTATAGGATCCCAAACAGATGGCAGCAAGCTAAATATACGCGATAAAATCCGTAAAACTAGTTTTATTTGAATTTTAATATACACATTGTTAATGTAATAAAAGACCGGTCATGGCGGCCAGTTTCAATGGAGATAGCCATCTGCTCAGGACAGGATTGTAGTTAATATTGAATCTGCGAGTATAAAATATAGTAGGTGTTTAAGAATTTAAAAAGTTTAACAAAATATAGGTATAAGTCGCGGCATTTCCTTACCATCAGGTGGAGGGTGTGCTCCTTTATCACCATTACTTGAATAATCAGTCAATCAATCAAGTCAGTCAATCAGTCAAAATCTGTGTTTTCATCCGATACAATGTGGATGTTTTCAAAGGAAGAGTGAATAGGCTTTGTTAAGCTAAGTCAGCGCTTTTAGGATCGATGGCTACACCACCACTTATCATCAGATAGGACTGTAGTCAAGCATTGGCTTAGAATAGTTTAAAACAACTTGGAACAAAACTATTATCGCGTTTAATTTTACATATTTTTAAGGAAAGACAAAGCCCTTCTTACTTAATCTGTAAATCCAAGGTACAACAAAGTAACTGCCTTTTTAGAACATCTTTATTCCATAAACTCTAACATTCAATTTACTCGTACTATGGAGTTAGAGGCAAATAATTCCTTCGCTTTCCTAAATATGTTAGTCATTTGAAACCCTAATAACACCAAAAGTCACCTTGTGTATAGAAAAAAGACCCATACTAACCGATATTTAAACGGTGAATCTCACCACCTTCCTTCATAGTGTTAGCTGCCGTGTGAAAATCTTTGATTCAGAGAGCACAAGGATTTATTCAATATGTGTTGTTCGCGTATATATAAGAAATCTTAAAAACTTGTTAAATAATGTAATAAAGCAGTAAGATATATCTTTTCTTAATTTCAACGCTTACTATTTAAGTATTCCTTTACAAGACATCATGTAATCTCATGTCATACAATTAAGTAGTTACCGCAGATAGTATGTATGTATGTATGTACACTCCACGCGTTTCTCGCACCGTCGCCCTTGTTTATTAGTCATAGATGAATTCGTCGTTACACGGAGAAAATTAACAACTTGACGAACCTTCTTAATGATAAATGTAGCCTTTGATATATCGCGCATTTCTAAAGCGAAATGTGTACATGGAAAAAACATGAGCAAGCATAGGTGTGTTGATTAGTAGGATGTAAAAATTTCAAACTAAGGTGCGCATGGATTTTGATTTTTTTCTGATTTATTCTTATTTTTTATCAACTCGTGTGTTTAGTAAGTTTATTACATTTAATATAATTTTTACAAGCTTTTATTTAACTTGCAATGTATAGTGCCACCAATTTTACTGTTCAGTTGACAAAGTCGCTAGTGGAGAGCTTACTATTGCCCCTTAAGAAATTTAGCGGAAATAGGTGGCTACATATCCATGACATATTAGTATAGAACAATGAACATACAACTTACCTACCTTCATAATTGTTCGTCATACATAATTATTATACAAAATTTAACATTTCATCACCATCATCATCATCATCTCAACCCATTGCCGACTCACTACTGAGCACAAGAGGATTAAAACCATAGTCCGCCACTGTGGGCCAAGTGCGGTGTTGAGATATATTTAGAAATCTCAGGCATGCAAGTTTCCTCACGATGTTTCCTTTGCCATTTAACAGTTAAAGTATTAAATCTAAGAAATAAAGCAAATTTCGTGTTATTATTATTTATTTTGTTTATACTTTGTAAGAGTAATTGTGGTCATGATCTCGGAGTTCAAGCGGCCGAACTCCAGGAATTCCTGTTATGAAAGATGTACCCGCTAATATGTTTCACAAGTACATTATTTGGTGATTTAAATGTTCCATATCTGATACCTGACAGCGAAATGTCATTTATAAATATAAAATCGCGATCCTAGTTGGTTGGTAGCATTATAACTATGTTTGTTCGGGTGGAATCTTGTAACTCAGTTTTGAAGCAGATACCTTCAACCGATTGATCTGAAATTTTGTATACACGATGATTTCTTACCGATCTATGTTTCATAAATAAAACCATAGACAAATCGTCCAGTGATCTAAAGACAGTTTTGTCGACATTTGTTTAGTTTGGATGACAATGCATGGTTAGCTGTGTGACGTCATTCTAAATCCAACATGGCGGAACACCCAAGATGGCGGACTAGTTATTTTTAATGCACTCCTACAATATAATATGGGTATCAAATGAAAGGGCTTGCTGAGAATAACTCGAAAAATAAGGTGACGTCACTCTAAATCTAATATGGCGGACTTCTAAAGATGGCGGACTAAGTTTTTATGCTTTCCACAATATGGGTATCAAATGAAAGGACTTGCTGAGAATATGAATGTGAGTTAGAAAAATAAGATGGTGATCATAAACCTGTTGCTTTAATCCGTCTGAAATTTTGGTGTACTGGGGCTTTTGGAGTCCTTGATTATGATATTGAGGTAGAATTGTTCGAGTCTGTAGCATCGGTTGGTTAACTTTGACTTCTGTCTAGGAGAAGGATAACCCAAAATCAAACCCGGAACAGTGTTTCGTACGGCACAAGTAAGCTTCAAGCTGCAATAAGTGGCGCATTCCTCCAAACACCCAAATCAAGGTAAGGACTGAGTGGCATCAGGGTGTAAGATGATGTCAATCCGTCTGAAATTTTGGTGTACTTACTGGGGTTTTTGGAGTCCTCAATTATGATATTGTGGTCGAATTGGTCGAGTCTGTAGCATCGGTTGGTTAACTTTGACTGTCCAAAGGTCTAGTGAATGGTGCCATTGGACGTATTACAGAAATCATATGGCCTTGTTTCCGAAGAGCACAAAAATATGATACTGACATCCCATCCGTCCGTATAGACATCGGTAAAAACGGTGTTCATCTCATTCAACCCAAGACTGTACAATTTCCAGTAAAATATAGTCACGGCACTACAGAACGAAGAATGCCGCCAATTATATTATGTTAGCACAGTGCACAAAATGCAGGGTAGTACTGTTGACCATGCCGTTGTATACTTAGGCTCGAGCTCTTCGCTGCTGGTGAAGCATACGTGGCCTTAAGTAGGGTAAAATCATTAGAAGGTCTCCTTATTGAAGAGCTAGACTATTTGAAATTAACCGACAAACGACCTTCCAACAATAATGCGTTGAATGAGATGAACAGACTGAGAAATATTTACTAAGTTTTAAAATTTTAAAATTAAAATTAATCAGATCCTGTTTATAAGTTGATAGTAAACGTTTTATAGGAAAAGTTTATTTTATTCTTTTAAGGCATTTAAATAAAAGCTTATTTTAAAAAGTTTTTACTTTTAATTTATTATAGAATAAGGGCGACAAACGAGCATGAAGTACACCTGACGGTAAAGGATCCTAAAGCCCATAGACACCTACTAAGTATCAAGATGAGAAGTAAGCTAGGATACTTCGTTACCAGTAAAAGGGTGTCCGGTTCTCGTCTCTCACCATACGAAAATAGCAATATTCACACTGGTATTCAGCGTGGTCCTTCCTCGGTCCAATTGGTGAATTTATGCTGTGACAATAAATGCAATGACCAATAAATCCTAATACTATTTCCAAATCCGGTATCAAAGTAATACATTTTCGATTCATTAACATGAATCCTTGATATACCATTCTGATACTAAGGGCAACACTTGAGGCAAATTGTTGAAGGCAATTTAAACAGTATAACAACCGATATTCAGTAATAGGAGGGCAAAATGTTCTCAATATTACATTTAAATATAATCGGCTTCAGAGATTAGTAACAAAAAGCCAGGAAAATGTACAAATTATTTTATTGATAAAATAAATTATTGCTTTTAGATCCCTGTTTGTGTTATAAACGAAATGAAAATTGTAATGAAAATTTATTTCCCTGGTCTCTTTTGTAGATAGATAATAATTGTATCAATCCTATATCCCATTGTATTTAAAACAATATTCTGCTAACCAGAGTTCGATAGTGGCGTATTAATAAAATATCTATTTTAGTTGAGCCTTTCTTTGAGTTACTATCGTTATGATTTTTATTCTCATTTATCTTCTCAAAAGTCCACAGCTGAACCTTTGCCTCCTTAGATTACCTCATTGGGATATTTGCCATAGATATTTTGTTATCAAGAAGATACCCGTTACCTGTTCAATTTCGCTCTGTCGCATCTTACAACATCCACGGGATTTTATGGGGTAGTGAATTATTTTACGCTGCCAATACAAATTGTGATAAAGAGTGCCCCTACACAGTCCACCTGATGGTCAGTGGATAAAGATATGAATCTCAATGCTTCGTTCCCAGTAAAATTTACCCCGGTGTTTTACATTTTAGGCTCATATTGTTTTTAGAGTATGGTCCCTCCCGGTCGAGCTGACACATTTCAACCATAACAGCGGCAGCGTAGCTCCATCACGTCATGATTTTTGTATGGTTATTATTTAATTAACATAAAACTTATTTTCATTCCAATCATGGGTCATTATTACAGGAAACCTATAATAAAGTAGAGGCCGAAATAAGGCCTCGTGTATTTCAAGATGTACAAATAATTTGCATAACAACTGACCTTTGGACGTCAAGAGTGACGGAGAGTTATATCGCCGTCATGGGATATTACATAACCAATGAGTTAGAATTTAAAATTGTGTTGTTGGGTTGCTGTCATTTTCTGGAAGCCACACAGCCTCAAATATCGCATCCGAGATTGAGGAAATTCTCAATAGGTGGAATATTAGAGGTAAAGTGAATTTCGCGGTAACCGATAACGCCGCAAATATGCTACAAGCCATTAGGGAACATGTAGGAATTAAGCATTTCGGTTGCTTTTCGCATACGCTTAATTTGTTGGTGGATGATGCGCTCAAATTACAAGAATGTTTAATAGATAAAATAAAAAAAATTGTATCCCATTAATAAAGAAGTACGTTGTCTTCGGAGAGACTTGCAAAATATCAAGTTCAACGGAATCAACAACCTAAGCGTCTCATTCAACAAGTAGAAACACGATGGAATGCAGTTTTCTATATGCTTGAACGAATTGTCGAATTGTAAGAAGCAGTGCGGTCAACGTTAGCACTTGTAGACAAAGATTTGTCACACCCCTCAAATGAAGACTGGATTAACTGTGCCCAGCTATGTCAAGTTTTACTCCCATTTGAGGAGTTAACGAGGGCAATGAGTGGGCAGCAGTATCAAACAGCTCGTTCAATTATTATTATGGTCCGATGCCTGTAAGAATCTTGTAAAAAACTATAGAAAACCACGAATTCACGGAACCAGTTCACAACGTCGCTTTGTTACTGATGGCGGGGCTGAATGATAGATTTCGAGCAGTGAAACAGAGTGGTTCTCTCGCTCTGAACACATTCTTAGACCCACGTTTCAAAATGCAGGCATTTTCAGATGCAAACGAGGCTACAAGAACTAAGGAAACTCGTAGCTGCAATTATTTCTGAAAATGACAGAACAACAGTATGTTCAACAGCCATTACAGAAGAAGAACCTAAAAAAGATAGGTGGGTATACTCCTTGGATTATATTTGATAATATAATAAAACAAAGCACTTCCAGTCACATAACACTTTTAGCAAAAGCAATCAAAGAAGTAGATATGTATTTGGCTGATGATATTTTGCCACGAAAATAAAAAAGGAGAGTGGAATTGTCCCCTGCAATGGTGGAAAAACCATCGTCACGTATAACCCAATTTACTAAAACTATTTATTAAAAATTGTAACATAGTAGCAACATCCGTTCCATGCGAACGAATATTTTCAAAAATTTTCAAAATCGGGACTGATTTTAACTCAAAGAAGAACAAGATTATCTACGACCAAATCGATGTTTTTACATGTCAACATTGACGAAAATAGGTTTGAAAATTACATGTAAATAAATTTTTCGTGAAAATATGTATATACTATGTAAATAAGAATCAATTGATTATATACATAAAATTATCTTTTAAATACACCAGGCATACACAAAAAAAACTATTGGTAAATCCAATTGTGCATGCCTTAAGCGCATAAAAAATTACGTATAACATGATTATACCTAATTTTTTTAAAGTAGTTTAAATACACACAAGTTTTTACTAATAACCTTATTACTATACTTCCAATTTTCCTATAATTTTATGTCAAACTTCAATTTTTAAAAAAATGGGTGTGTGTAATAGTGTACACGTAAGAAGTGAAACTTCTTTATGACATCATTTTCTACTATTTACTACTTACCAAAAATTGGTTGAGTAAAGTTTAAGCGAAAAAAAATTATTTCGTATTAAATTAAAGCCACACACTAACTATATAGAAACACTCACGCGTCAGACGGACGTCTCCGGTACATTTAGTTTGGACCGTACAGCAAATTAGAACATGACATTTCTTTTTTTTTATATTTCATCCTAGTATAATATATACACCTTTGCCATTTAATTACTATTTTTTTTTTCATTATTACTTTATTATGAAGAAGGAGAATTAGTAGAAATAAAATGCATTGTGTATATTATTTATTATATGATTTATTTTTTAACTTTTTTATAATTTTTAAGGCTTTTCTTTGCACTGGTGGCAATCTACGCTCTCGATTCTAATGATGTCCGTGCTTCAGAATCCCATCCGTGGTATATGCTTTAGAGTAAACATTTAATCGCTCTCTTGCTACCTGCTCTGGAATATTTTCGGTGGAAAGGTTCTCTTCAATACATTCAATATCTAGTGTAGTGAGCTGGAAAAAAGAATATTTAAATATATAAATTACAAGTAGTTAACTTTTAATATGGGCGCTATTTGTAATTGTGTTGTTTATAAATGTTTGCATAGACAATGTCAAGACAAGAAGAGGCCATAGCAATCAGACAAAGTTACTTTCACATAAATCTAAGAAGCTTTCACAATTATACAGTAATTTTCAATAATTTTGAACATAATTATCATTGATACCTAAGATATTAAGTACACTGTAGCAATTTTCGATAGAAGGTTGGGAGGATAGAAGTACTTGTTAAATTTTAATAAAAAAATGAATGATATAAAAAGTTAAATGTAACATAGCCTATTATATATTGGAGTCTGTACATGTTCTACTGCTGGGCATAGACTTTTGTCTCAATTCTCTGAGGGGTATAAAAGAATGAGTTGGGCAAGGTTTGGCAGAATAGAATTGGCAGACTACACGTCTTTAAAATATTTTATTCCTTAGATACGCAGATTTCCTCACAATGTTCCGGAACATGATAAATTAGCACTTAAAATTGGAATTAACATTCATTCATTCATTTCAGTGGTGTAGGCAGAGATCAGAGTTGCTCAAAAATATAAGTATATTACTAATTCTAATTCTAATAAAAATATTATCTGAAATAATGTTTGAGAATGGCGATTGTTATGCGATTTAAATTTTACATGATAATTACCTTCATTTTTTTACTTCGCTGGGAATCACATGTTCATAATTTAGTTTATGTAATAACCGCAATTGAGTATGCTTGCAGTCTGTTTAGTACACATAATCTTGCCATTTTGATACATTTCCATCAGTTATTATGTGTTTTGACAGAAAATTATTCCTCATACCTTTTATAAGATGGCTGATCAAATATCACACTAAGTTTATTTGGACTGTATCATCTGAAATAAAAACACAAAAGATTGTTTGTCATTGACATTCAGACTAGACCTCGATTTTGTAATTATTAAGACTAGAGGTGTGCGATTGTGCATAAAAATAATAGAATTTCTCATTTACTTTAGCCATTAACTTAAAATTTTCATTTATAACAAGAATTTATTATTATGTTTCATTCATAAGTCTATCATAAGTCTACTGGTAAACATAGGCGTTCTCCATAGGTTATCATAAGGTGGACATTTTCTATAGTTGTCACACTTGGCAGACAGGTTGGCAACCACAGTTTATTATTATTATTACTAAGTTGTTATCAAAAAGATCACTTGAAATGCCAGGAACGTAGTTTTATTCAATGTATAGTATTCCCGTAAATATAATATTTATCTTTAAGTTTTATCATATTTTTTGATAAATCACAACAAAAAAGTTTCATAAAAATTACAATAACATTTTATTTTGATTTTTAAAATTTTATATGAATACTGAGTATACTGAGCAGTTATGTTTATTAAAGCGTGTATAGGTAATATTATAAATAGACATATTATTCCTTACATCATCTTGGCTTTAATCATATTTCTTTAATTACGGTAATGTTGTTTGGGATCTATATTCACTAATCAATTAATACATGTAAAAAAGAATTAAAAATTAATTAATAAATCGTTAAAATATAAAAATGGTAACGGTGTTTGGGATCTACATCCACTAATCAATCAATACATGTAAAAAATAATTAAAAATGAATGAATAAATCATTAAAAATTAATAATTTGTAAAAATGCACGATACTTACAATCAAAAAGTGAGGTAAAATAAATAATATAATAAATAAATAAAATAAATACCAAAATTACACCCACGTGTTAGATCTTTCAAAAGAAAAATATAATTAGTCTCCCTTTCACTATTAATTCACTTGAATTAAAATATGTAAGTCTTTCTATTTTATCACTTTATTATAAGAAATATATTTTTTTAAAGTCACTACTGAATTTTGGTTGGTAAGATGGAGATGGAGATGGTAATTGGTAAGCATCATGGCCAATCATGGCTCGCGTGTAATTGTGTGCGGAATCGATTATCAAAAATCGATGGATCGATTATCAGGATGATCGTTTTCAATCGAATTTTTTTAATGTATTTTGATTGTTATTGTTTTGTTGTTCATAATATATAAATAGGTCAATTCTAATATGCAACCAAAACATAAAAATGTATCGAGAAAATCTTAAAATCATAATTTAAAAAGTCGTTGACCTTTTTCTGCTTGGTACCGGCAACCAGTACTAGCCGTTAGGAACGGACACGTGCTCTTGATTTCTGGGGCATTAGCCACTTTTATTGACTTTATTCCCAGGACATACTGAGTTGATTTTAAAGCTTTTCGATATTTAGGATAGTAATTTGTTGTGTTTGTTTTTTTTTTACTTTTAACTACTTTATTCATTATTGAATTTCGTTAAGTAATAAGTATATCAAAGCTTTGTAATAGTAAATGTTCAATGTATATAAATTAAAAAAAATCCTTTCCACTTGAAAATAAATGCAAAACATTACGAGATTTTATTTAATTAGATGCATTATGGACGTGCATGACATCAGTGACGTCTATCGTATGGGGCTAGCGGGACTTGTTGAAAATATTAAAATATAATTAAAACATACTTTTTCTAAGCTATAAAAATAAATATGTAATATATAATAAAAAGGCTATGTGTCGTTTAGTGGTGGCGTAAGAGAATCCACTGCCCCATGCACCCCGTGCGTGTCGTAAGAGGCGAAGAAGGAAAACAAACAGGAGATAGGCAGCATCTTTCTGATAACAACCAAAAATAACAAAAACTACGGTTGCTAACCCGGCTGCCAAGCGTAGCAACTTTGGCAAAATCCCCTATGAGGCTTTCTATGAGGAGGTATATGTTCAGCAGTGGACTTTAATACGACTGTAATGGATAGATATATTATGTGGTTTATAGTACTAAAGTATTTTTATAGAATAACGGTAAGAAACGAGTACAAAGTCCATCGGATGGTAAGTGGATACTGTAGCACATAGACATCTACATTTATTATAGATTAAGAATCAATATAAAGATGAGTTGTCACCCTGAGGACTTAGATGGAATGCCTCGCATCCAGTAAAAGGGTATCCGGTTTTGTGAACTCACCATACGAAACATAGCAGCATTAAGTTGCTATTTTAGACTGGTATTTTGTGAGAGCGCGGTCCTTCCTAGCTGCGGCATGGCTACACCGCGTAAGTATTTTCGAAAACTGGCTTGCTGATTTCTAAACAATAATGTAAATTACTCATATAATCACATAAGTGTTTAATATTTTGATTAATACATATTGTAATAGAATATACGAGATCGACGTATGCGTATAGAGTCATACGTGATCACTCCAATGTGATTAGTTATCACCCTTACAAAACTCATAAATATAAACGCACAATTTCGTTCAATATTTACAGCGAACACCCTAAACGTGAATTATGAACACAAAAATAATCATGTCTCTCTTTGAAATACTTATTAAAAGGAAAAAAGTGTGTTTTCGTCAGTTACAATCGTTCCGTGTAATAGTGTTAGACTGACAGCTATTAAAGTATGTGCGAATAACCGGTTTTCTTGGTTTTTCGGTTTATATGCCTACAGACAGTCAAGATAATTCAATGGGTTTACAGAGGTGTTAAGTGAAATAAACGCTGTAATTGAGAGTTGTGAAATTGAATCTGAAATTATTCTTGGTGATCTTAATGCGCATCCCGGAGAATTATTTTATAATGAGTTATCCAATTTCTGTGAGGAGCGGATGTGGCTCTGTGCAGACGTGGTCTATTTAAAATAACATCAGACACATACACTTATATAAGTGACATTAAAAAGAACTTCTGAAGATGGCTTGATCACTGTCTAGTAACAGAGGCAGCTTAGCAATGTGTATTAAATTATAAGGTATGCCTTGATGTTTATTGGTCAGATCATTTTCCATTGAAGGTAGATTTTAAGATAGGTAAGCTGCCAGTTAAAATGCGATATAAAGAAAAATTTTGTAATAAGGTGAAGTGGGGTGATAGGGGTGTCGATCAGATTAATATGTATAGTAAAATATGTCATAATAATTTAAAATATTGATTTTCCAGTAGAATTTAGGTTTTGTGCGGATAAAGTGTGTAAAATGTAGTTCATAGGATTTTAATTGATAAGTTGTATAAAAATATTGTTTATATCTTAAGAGAAGCTGCTGCAACTAGCTATGAGATAAGAAAGCGTAGTAAACACAAATATGTTGTTGGGTGGAATAGGTACATAAGGGAGGTCCATCAGGAGGCACGATGCAGTTTCAAATGTTGTTGATGTATGGTAAGCCCAATGTGGGTTATGTATATGACAGAATGCGAGAAGCTAGGAGGTGTTTTAAGTCAAAGCTTAAGTGGTGTCAAGACAATGAGAACCAAATAAAAATGGATATCTTGGCTACTCACCACAAAGAAAAGATTTTAAGGGTTTTTGAAACAAACTAAACTTTTACGTGGTAGAGCCATGCTGCAGCTATATTACTGGTATAGTTGTAGCACGAATGGGTCGGCTCGACCGGGGAAGGACCACGCTCTCACAGAATACCAGCGTAAAATAGCAGCTTAACGCTGCTGTGTTTCGTATGGTGAGTGTAGAGAACCGGAGACCCTTTTTACTGGAAAAGAGGCATTCCATCTTAGTCCTCACGGGTGACAACGCATCTGCATTTTGATTCTTTATTGAAGATAGATGTAGATGTCTATGGGTCACAGCAACCACTTACCATCAGGTGGGCTGTGTGCTCGTTTGTCACCCTATCCTATAAAAAAAAAAAGCTGGAAACTGCATTATGCTTACCTGTGAGTGTCGATGGTAAGAGTGAACCTCATCATATCGCAGAAGTTTTTAGGGAACACTTCAAAGTGGAATCTACATTGGGACCGGTGCAGCGGGTGTTCGATATTGAGGAGAAATCGTGCAGTGAATTTGCCAGATTTACTGCGAAAAGTCGCAAATGTCATAAATAATATGACGTGGTAAATCACCTGGATATGATGACCTCAGTATTGAGCACCTGCAGTATGCGGGAGTTCATCTGCCTAGGGTATTGACTATGCTCTTTAATGTGTGTATAGGGCATGAATACTTACCTCAGGAACTTATGAAGACCATAGTGGTACCAGTTATAAAGAATAAGACCGGCGATGCTGCCGACAAGAACAATTATAGACCAATCTCGCTAGCTACTGTGATAGCGAAAGTATTGGATGGTTTGCTTGATCGTCAACTAACTAAACATATACATGTACATGAGGCACAGTTTGGGTTTAGACCTGAACTGTCCACTGAAACTGCAATCTTACGACTCAAGCATACCGTCCAGTATTATGTTACGAGAAAAACGCCTGTCTACGCCTGTTTTTTGGACTTGTCGAAGGCATTTGAATTGGTCTCATACAACATATTATGGGATAAGCTTCGGAGGGAAACGAGCACGCCAAGGGAGATAGTCGATATATTGAGGTATTGGTACCACAACCAATCAAATAATGTAAGGTGGGTATGCTCATACTCAAGTGAATATAGGTTAGAGTGCGGAGTGAGACAGGGAGGCTTAACTTTGCCGAGGCTCTTTGACCTGTAAATAAATGGATTGATCGATGACCTTAGTAGAACTGGCGTCGGATGCTCAGTAGATGGTAACTTCGTAAACAGCATCAGTTACGCGGACGACATGGTGCTGCTGAGCCCTTCGATCAAGGCACTCGAGATATTAATAAATTTATGTGAGAGATATGCAGAAACCCATGGCCTCAGGTATAACTCCAAAAGAGTGAGTACTTGTTTTCAAAGCAGGAACAAGAACCTATCCCACTGGTCAGGCTACACCTTTAAGTAGAGTCACCAAATTTAAATACCTGGGGCACTGGGTTACAGAGGACCTCTCTGATGGCTTTGATATTGAACGAGAACGTAGAGCGTTGGTAGTGAGGTGCAACTTGCTGGCTCGCAGGTTTGCAAGGTGTACAAAAGCTGTCAAGATAACCCTTTTAAGGCGTACTGCCAAATGATTTACACCTGTAGCCTGTGGGTCAAGTATACTCGCGGATCTGTAAATGCTCTACGTGTTCAGTACAATAATGACTTTAGAGTGCTGATGGGGCTGTCTCGATATTGCAGCGCATCAGGTATGTTAGTTGAGGCTAACACGGACAGCTTTTATACAATAGTGCGGAAGAGTGGCCTCCTGATGCGACGCGTGCGAGACAGTGCCAACGGACTTCTATGTACTATATTAGGAAGGCTTGATTGTCCGGTTGTGCGGCACTGGAGTACTGCATATGGGGTCCAGAGCTGTTATGTTTAATATAAAATAAGTATTGTTGTTTTTAGTTGTATATTTACGAACATTAATTTTAAGTTTATTTTATTTATTAGTAACAAATTATGGAGCTTGTATCTGAAATAAAATTATTATTATTATAATATTATTATGTTAACGTAAAGAGTCCATCGATCTTCACTAGTTAAATACAAGTTAAATTTCCTCAATGTCGTGGTAAATCGCTTACATTCCCTTGATTTGACGGGCTCAGCACTTCGTTTAAGTGAACATCAATCAAAGTAACTATGTTATTCTCGTACCACTTATGATAAAGTACATCCCTTTATTATGAGAAACAAATTCTTAAGTGCTACACAATTTATTGCAAGTCACGCATTTAGTTTATTAGTAGTAGAAGACTTTTTCAAGTGATGCAGCAAATTTTTGTTAAATATATCTAAATGTAGTCAGAGGCAAATTGTAAATGACCTTTTTTTATAGGAGAGGGGGCAAACGAGCATACGGCTCACCTGATGGTAAGTGACTACCGTCGCCCATGAACAACTACAACACCAGGGGAATTGCAGGTGCGTTGCCGGCCTTTTAGAAAGGAGTAAGCTCTTTTCTTGAAGGTCCCGTAGCATCGGTCCGGAAAAATCGCCGGTGGTAAGCTATTCCACAGAGAGGTCGTACGTGGAAGAAAACTCCTAGTGAAACGTACAGTGGTGGACCGCCAAGCATCCAGATGGTGTGGATGGTATCGGGAATTTTGCCGCGATGTGCGTTGGTGAAATTTGGCGGCTGGGATTAATCCGAACAATTCCTCAGAGCACTCCCCGTGGTAGATGCGAAAGAAAATGTAAAGGTAGGCAACATCTCTTCGCAGCGCCAGTGAATCGAGCCGATCGGAAAGGACTCGGTCGTTGACGATTCGAGCCGCTCTGCGCTGGATGCGGTCAAGTGGAAGGAGCTGGCACTGGGCAGCCCCAGCCCAGAGATGGGAACAGTATTTCATGTGAGGCCGAACCTGCGCCTTGTAAAGTTGCAGGCGGTGTGCCGGCATGAAATACTGTCCCTCTCTGCTGAGCACGCCAAACTTTTTAGAGGCCAATTTGGCCTTCTCTTCCAAGTGACCACGAAACTGCACGATATGTCAACGCCGAGGATTCTAATACTGGCTAAGGCAACAATTGGAGAGACCTTTTCTTTTTCTGTTAAAATATTAATTATAAATTACAATAATTGGTTAAGCTATTAGTTCTGCAAGCAATAAAAATCATCATCATTATTACAACCCATCACAAGTCCGCTGCTGAACACAGGCCTCTACGATAGATTGCGACAAAGTACGCTCCTGAGCCACCTGCATTTTTCTGGTCTTGTATGGTTGTTTTTCGGCATCGACATTCATTTTCTTAAAGTAAAAAAAAAAACATTCTAATTTCATTCAAAAAATCTGAAGGTCTTCCCGTAAAATTCAAAGGTAATCCGGGCTGGGTTGAACAAAAGTATGACATGACGTGAAACACACCTTGGTCTGTCTGCGACATTGAGTGCTGTGAAACAACAAAAGTTCCGAAATTAAACGCCTGTAAAAATGTATTAACGCGAATATTATAGGTAAAATAAAACCATTTTTAAATACCCGATGATTTCCCATAATCACCTCTAAGGATACCACGGGACGAAATGGATTAATGTATTCACGCTCACGGCCGATGGGACTTACGTTCGATTAAAATATTATAGACCATTTTCACTGGTAAAAATATTTAATAAGTAAAAAGTAAAAATATTATACTTTATTGCTGTTCCTAAGGGTTCCAATCGAATCTGCATTTTAAACCAGAGTGGTGGGTATCTATGGAGCCCATCATTCACTTGCCATCAAGTCAACTGTTTGCTCCTTTGTCACAACACTACTTCTGTATTATGGTGACTTTTTACGTGCGGTATTAACGCTGTAGTAAACGCTTGTTACGTGCGGTATTCAAATCCACGAACTGTAGGCGTGACTACACATCATCTAAACTCTTTATCATTTCTACTGCTGAAAAGCAGAGCTTAAAATAATTTGATACAACACAAAACGTTTTTTATTTTATTTATTTCTATATTTATTTATTTGTATTCTAGTTATTTTATTGTTATTATTGTTATTTATGCAAATAAAATGATAGAGTTTTGCAGTTGTGCGCGGATCCACATGAGTAAAGAAACCGTACAGAGGCAAAGCTTCTAAGGAGCTGTCAAAATTTTTAACTATTTTGGTAGGGTTGGCTAGGAGGATAAAATTAAATAAACAAAAAGTTTATCAGTTTTATTATATACTTACGATATAATATTTTTTTATAAACTACTTATTCTAAATATTTTATTTTATAATTTTTGTTCTTCAACAATTTGTTGTGCCTTTTAATTAAATGTAAATAATGAATGAAAGTTTTTTTTTAATACTCTGTCGGAAAACACTCACATTGTATAACAAATATACAATCGTGCACACGTTTAATATTCAACATACATCAAAATATTCGCAAAAGGAGACGGTCCATTTCTGGCCCAGTCTGTAAATAATTGTGATATATAAATAATATGATATAATATATAAATAATTATGTAAGGATATTGTGAGCCTCTGTCTGTGAGCGAACTGTAGAAATGGCTTGTGTCGAGCTCCGAGCACCTCATTGTTGTAAGTGTTTACAGACCCCATGTGCTACTTATGACTATTTTGAAAGAATGGAAGAAGTTTTGCTCAAACTTAGTAAACAGAACAAGTCTGTTGTAATATGTGGAGACTTTATCAATCTAAACTTCTTCCATTAGTATTAAGTTTAGCTCATTGTTTAAATCGTATAATCTTGTTAATTTATTCTTAGAACCAACACGTATTGCTGGGCCTAGTGCAACCTGTATAGATAATATTTTTACAGATATTAAGCCCTTGCATAAATCAATTATTCAAAATTTAAGTTCAGATCACTGTGGACAGTTGGTATCATTGCCACATACACAAAAACAGAAAAATAAGGAAGTTGTGTTTGTTCCAATAAATGACCATCGCTTGGAGGTTTAAGTAATATAATAAAAGACTTCCATCACTTTCATTTAAAAATAGTGCTAATTATTTGTATAGTATGTTATTTAAAATTATAACTTGTGAATTTAGTAGAATATTTACTAAAACTTTCTCTTTTAACAGTCGCAAATCATTTAATGAATGGGCGACAGTAGGAATTATAAAAGTAGGCGAAAGTTATATGAGCTTTATAATGAAAGATCATATAATACTAGTGTTATATTTAGAGATTATGTAAAAACATATTCTAAAATATTTAAAAAGTGTGCTACACAGCTAAGGCTTTACATTTAAGTAACAAAATTAAAACTGCATCCAACAAAATTAAAATGACCTGGAGAATAATAAATAGTGAAACAGGCAAGGTCAAACCGCGCAACTCGGATTTTCAATTGAATATTAACAACAGTTTAACTCGATCTGATCAAGAAGTTGCTATGGCTTTTGAAAACATTTTACTGATGTTCCTTTTGACAACAAAATCATTAAATTCTTCTCCTACTGTCGCCGAATCATTGCTTAAACAAAATGTAAAGGCTTGTTCAAATACTTTTAAATTCCATAGAGTATTGCCAAAAGATATCGTTAAATATTTTAAAACAATTGATGTTAAGAAAACGGCAGACTTATGGGGGATTTCCGTTAAAGTTATTTTATCTATAATAGATATAATAGCACCTTATCTAGCCACTATATTTAATACAAGCGTCGAATCTGGTGTGTTTCCTGATTTAATGAAACATAGTAAAGTCATACCTTTATTTAAATCTGGTAGTACATTAGACCCCGCCAACTTTAGACCGATTTCTGTACTACCAACATTTAGTAAAATTTTTGAAAAAATAATTTTAGATCAGATCTTAAGTTTCTTTAATATTAATAAATTGCTACATAAAATCAATTCGGTTTTACAAGGGTCGCTCGACAACTGACGCTGGAGTTGAGCTTATTAAACATATTTTTGTGCATGGGAGAATTCGGAGGATGCTTTGGGTATATTTTGTGACCTTTCCAAGGCCTTCGACTGTGTTCACCATGAGACATTAATCAGGCTTCTGTACTATGGTGTCAAGAACACAGCGCTTAAACTTATTATTTCATATTTAAGTAATAGAATGCAGAAAGTTATTATCAATGGTAAAAGTTCTTCCGGATCACCTGTACTAATGGGTGTCCTCAGGGCTCGATTCTCGGCCCATTCCTATTTCTGGTATATATTAATGACTTACCTTCCCTTGTAGGGATAATCATGATATAGTATTATTTGCTGATGATACTTCCTTGATTTTAAACTTAAACGTCAATCATTTAAATGTGACGAAGTGAATAATGCTATATCAAAATTAGTGCATTGGTTTAACGTTAATAATCTACATTTAAACGGAAATAAAACTAAATGTATTAAATTTACAACAACGAATGTTAAAATCTGGGTACCAATGTGTTTTAAATGGGAAGAACTGAGCCCTGTTGAATCCACTGTTTTCTTGGCATCACTCTCGACGCAAAGCTTTGAGGGCCCCATATATCAAACTAGCAAGCAGACTAAGTTCTGCAGCCTATGCTGTAAAAAGATTAGAGGTCTCACTAGTGTCGAGACAGCTAGACTAGTTTATTTCAGTTATTTCCATAGCATAATGTCTTATGGGATTTTGCTATAAGGAAATGCAACTGATTCAGAAACTATTTTTGTTTTACAGAAGAGGGCCATTAGAGCTATTTACAAGCTAAAACCGAGAGAGTCTCTTAGAGATAAATTTAAAGAAATAAATTTTATTAACTTTGGCCTCTCAGTATATTTACGAAAATTTAATGTATGTTCACAAAAACAAAGGTAGTTTTAGTAAAAAAGTGATATACATTCTGTAAACACTAGGAACAAACACAAGCTAGTGATACCAGTTTCTCGACTCCATAGAGTCAGTAATTCATTCTTGGGGCAATGTATACGCTATTACAACAAGGTCCCGGAAAGTGTACAGGCTCTCTCTATTACCAAGTTTAAATGTTTTGTTAAGCTGAAACTGTATAAAAAGGGTTATTATAGTATAAATGAATATATGATTGATAATAACCCTGGGAATGAGGGTGGTCGCTACCAAGCAGTTTCTAAAATAAATTTTGTACTTAAATAGTTTGTACAACCATTAATGTTTTGTCAACAGATTAGTAAGCTGAAGTGGCAATGGGCCGGCCATATAGCTCGAAGAACCGACAACCGATGGGGAAAAAGGTTCTCGGTGGCGGCCTCATGCCGGCCGAGACAAGTGTGGGCGTCCCCCACTAGATGGAGTGACGACCTGGTAAGACATGCAGGAAGTCGATGGATGCGGGTGGCTCAGGACCGTGCTTTGTGGCATTCCTGGGGAGGCCTATGTTCAGCAGTGGACTTGTGAAGGGCTGTAATGATGATGATGATGAACCATTAATGTAAAACTTACTTTAAAAAAGTCCCGCTGGGTTTCTTGCTGGTTCTTCCCAGGACAGAGGTTTTTCAGAACCAGTGGTAAAGTAAAATGACTTTCAATAAAATTACACATGTAATCTATATTGAATAAAAATTATTCTATTCTATTCTATTCTATTCTACACTATACTGTAAAAATAGAAAAATTCAGGGATTTTGTTAAAATGAAATAAGATAATAAATAAAACTAAATAACACTAAAATAAAAATGCAATCCCAAGTTTTGATGGTTTTACAAGATGGCGCCCTTCCAGTCATAAAAAGACGCGATTATTTGTCAAATGTCATTTCTCTCAAGAGATATTTTTATTTATTCCGAGCTTGGTCGTGTAGTTGTGAACTCGTGAATGCGTTTAATTGTAAATTTCTTTTACATTTGGTTTTGTTTGGACTTTGGATCTGTTACTACTTGTTTGACTCTGCTTTTGTTTTATGGTTCATGATTTACGTGAGGTTTTGATTTCGTTGATATCGGACATCTGTATTCTGTAGAATCACATTTTGAATCAGTTGGCAGGTATGTACTAAAGAAAGATGTTTCCTTAAGTTATTATGAATTTGAAGAACATGCTTCTATCTGTAATCTGTTAATAATCATTTCATTTCTACATAAATTCATAATGCCTGCAAAATCTTAATATGATGTAATATCTTTTAGGTCACCTGTTAAAACATGTTGCACTGTTTATAATGCGCTTCTTCAATAACAGGTGAAAATGAACAATATTAAATTGCTTCAGATATGAGTCCAGAAATCATTACCATTCTTGAAAATGTAGGTCAATTGGTAAGAACACACATTAAATCAGATTACTTGGCAATATCTGGTCCATAGAAAATGATAGTTTATTAAAATAAGATTGTTTTGTTTTAGATGGATGGAAATAGACCAATATGTTCACAATATTTTGCAAACGTATTGCAAGAATTATCTGTCGACACAAATCTTGAAAGTGAGCTCCAGCGCCCTAATGGCAATACTGTCAGTATATTGTGTGTTTGGTGTCAACGAAGAATGGGTAGCGGACGTTGTCACTCTGTTTCAGAGGGGCCTGAGAGATATTATATCTCATATACCTACTAAGATATGTTAACTCACTAATTCTATCACCGCTTATGGTAAATGGTTCATTTGAATAGTTTTAGTTATTGAACAGGTTGTTCATAACAAGTAGGTAAGCTTTCCTTAAATATTTTTTGTTTCAGTTACCAGAACATGCCCTCTTGTGTGTTGATTGCTGGGCACGGCCACAAGAACATGTGCAAATTGCTGAAGGCAGTGTAGTGCAGCCTGCTGGAACACCGAATCCTTCGATAAGCCTGGCAGATGATTATAAGCGTACACCAAATTCTAGCAGACATTGTTTCGTTCCATTTTGTACGAATCCAGAGAGGCTCACTGTGCCAGATTTTTTAAGGAAGAGGATTTTGCAATCAACAAAAATATATGTCACAGAAAATTGCAGAATTTGTGCTGAACACCAAACTACCTATAATTGGGAGATTTTAGAAGAAAATGAATTCTTAAGCAATTTCACACAGGCAGAAATAAAATCAATGTTAAACCTGAGCCTATGTCAAGATTCAACTAATATTAATTTGGACTTTGAAATGTTTAATGAAATCGACGAGAATCTTTTTAAGTACTGGACTGGCCTCACTAAAGAAAATTATTTGAATATTTTAAATCAAATTAGTCCAGCATTGAGTTGTAAATTGCAAAAAACGACGTTGGGGGCATATTTAATTAAAATAAGAACAGGGAACTCCCATGAAAGAATTTCCTCTCTGTTGGGTATTAGTAAAACCGAACTTGTCAAGTTACTCCAACCAGCTCAAGAAGCTTTAACAAGTTTGTTTGTGCCCCACCACTTGGCGCTTAATCACATCACTAGAGATGATCCGATAAGCAGGAATTAATTAATACCTGAGGGCTTATTCGGTAACAGAGAAGAGAGGAAGCCAATTGTCCTATCCGACGGAACATACATATACCTACAAAAATCCTGTAACTATTTTTCAGAAAAAAACTTATAGCTTGCACAAATATCTAGTAAATCCATTTTAATAGTAGCTACTGATGGCTATATCCTAGACATTTTGGCCTTATCCGGCAATTGATTCCGATACCAGTATTATAGCCTTATTCCAAAATGAAAATGGTGATTTGCGCCTGTTTTTACGGAAAATGACATTTTCATTTTAGACAAACTTTTGAGATGCTATTCCTTTCGCGCGAAGAATTAGGTTATGTAATACATAAGCCATTGAATTTTGAAGAGGAGAGACTCAATTGTTGACGATTAATGCCAATAAATCCAGATGTGTGACCTTGTAGATAGGTGTTGAGGTGGTGAATGGAAGATTATAAGAAAAAAGGCCTTAATGTACAGAGAGAACTGGCTCGGCCAGTGCTCAAACTCAGGTTGATGTAATGAGTAATAAGTGTAAAATTTTATTTTTTAAAGAATTATTCGTGTCAAATAAAATATAAAAAAGTGTAAATATAGTTTACTGTGCTGTTTGTATGAACAATAATAGAACAAATAAAAATATATCATTTTTTTTAATTATCCCAAAGACTCCACTAGGTAAGTGGTAACTTGACTATAATTTATTATTTTAATGTTGAAGATAAATAACTCACCTTTAAGCTTTAAGTGACCTACCTACCTATAAGTGATTGAATAGTTGTTTTTATAATGTTTATAATTGAATAATTACGTTTATAATTGTAAATTAAATACGTAGGTTCATGTTTTTTTTTTATTTTTATTATTATTTCAGACGGCAAGAGTGGTTAAAAGCTGTCGGACGAGAAGATCTCTTTTCAATACTTTTTGATTATAAAAAAGGCAACAATATAGACTTTGTGAGGATCGCTTCGCAAAATCCTGTATTAATTTTTCTAAAAAAGGACCTGTAAAATATTTATTTGGAAATGCTTCTCCAACACTCAACTTGCTGACAAATGACGGTGCTTGTTTGAGTTCCAGCCAATGTGAGAATGTAACTGAAATGAATGTATGAATTGATTGAGCAAAAAGGAGACGGTCCAAAATTGTATGAAGCGTAGGCCTAGTTTTGTACTAGTATGGAAATAAATTAAAATAAAATATTATACCACTTTTGATCATTAAAATCCACGAATTTGTCTTAATTTCAGTGGTATTAATATTTTATTCCCACCAAAAAATGCAACACTAATGGCGGATTGATATCGTTTTGATTTAACGTTAGCTGTCAACTCTGAAATATACTCTTATCACCGATAGCCTATCAGGTAGATTTATTATGTAAAATAGATAAAATGTCTCGAAACTAGTACGAAAAAGTATTTTTTGATAAAAACACGAATAAAGTGTATTAAAGATTGTGTATGTGCTTTTTAGTTCTTAAAACAAGTAACGTTCTTGTTGATATTTGCATATGATAAATGCAGTTCAGGAGGAAATAAATGTAAAAAGTATTACCTAATTCCAGATAAGAAGATTGTTGAGATAAATCAACGGTGCCTATGCACAGAATTATTTCTTTGCATTCATTAGTGTGTACTAATGCACACAGTGCCAGGGGCATCCAGGTCTTTTTTTGTTTTACATGAGGAAATGAGACCTAGGTGTTTTGTTAGTTTTTACAAATATTTATTGCCAGATAGCACAAAGCCGAGATTATATGTGAATAGCGAGTAACTCCGTTTATCTAACCTAAAAATCCACCCTGAGATGTATACTACTTTATTGCACTAATAATAAAGAATATATTATTTAACTTATTTCACCTTAGGGTGGCTGTACCTAAAACAAAAAGACCTGGATGCCCTGGCACTGAAGTGTGCATTAGTACACACTAATGAATGCAAAATAATTCTGTGCGTAGCACCGTTGATTTATCTCAACAATCTTCTTATCTGGAATTAGGTAATACTTTTTGTTTATTTCCTCCTGAACTGCATTAATGATATGCAAATATCAACAAGAACGTTACTTGTTTTAAGACCTAAAAGCACATACAATCTTTAGTACTTTATTCGTGTTTTTATCAAAAATACTTTTCGTACTAGTTTCGAGACATTTTACCTATTTTACATAATAAATCTACCTGATAGGCTATCGGTGATAAGAGTATATTTCAGAGTTGACAGCTAACGTTAAATCAAACGATATCAATCCGCCATTAGTGTTGCATTTTCTGGTGAGAATAAAATATTAATACCACTGAAATTATGACAAATTCGTGGTTGAATGATCAAAGTGGTTTAATATTTTATTTTAATTTATTTCCATACTAGTACAAAACTAGGCCTACGCTTCATACAATTTTGGACCGTCTCCTTTTTGCTCAATCAATTCATACATTCATTTCAGTTACATTCTCACATTGGCTGGAACTCAAACAAGCACCGTCATTTGTCAGCAAGTTGAGTGTTGGAAGCATTTCAATAAATATTTACAGGTCTTTAGAAAAGGTGTGCAGGATTTTTCGGCGATCCTCATAAAGTCTATATTGTTGCCTTTTATAATCAAAAATGAAAGAGATCTTCTCGTCCGACAGCTTTTAACCACTCTTGCCGTCTGAAATAATAATAAAAATAAAAAAAAAAACATGAACCTACGTATTTAATTTACAATTATAAACGTAATTATTCAATTATAAACATTATAAAAACAACTATTCAATCACTTATAGGTAGGTAGGTCATAAAACTTAAGGTGAGTTATTTATCTTCAACATTAAAATAATAAATTATAGTCAAGTTACCACTTACCTAGTGGAGTCTTTGGGATAATTAAAAAAAATGATATATTTTTATTTGTTCTATTATTGTTCATACAAACAGCACAGTAAACTATATTTACACTTTTTTATATTTTATTTGACACGAATAATTCTTTAAAAAATAAAATTTTACACTTATTACTCATTACATCAACCTGAGTTTGAGCACTGGCCGAGCCAGTTCTCTCTGTACATTAAGGCCTTTTGCACATATAAGACACGGACACTAGACAAGAAAAATGTCTCGTCTGGTTTATCGTACACATTCATGCAAGACGTCTTATCGTCGGTTTGTAACCACAATTCACGGAGGATACACGGGTACCAAATGGACAGGCGATAGCGTTTAATAGTGATTGCATACTTTTACCATATAAGAAAACGCCGTAGTTGTAGGTGTCATTCATCAGACTCTTGTATATAAATCGAGTAATGATGACCAAATAATTTAATATTGTATTAAAAATATGATACAGTTACCTTTTACTTTTTTTCTACTATTGGCAAATTTTTAAAATTTTCTATTAATATGAAACATATTTCATCCCAGGCGGCGGTTTTCAAATTTCGAAATATAAATACTCCTCACAAGTTTTGTGCCAAATTACCGGTCTTTTTTCTACAAGCGCTATCATATATATAAATATATATAAATTTTCAATATTTACTTTGGTACTCATATTTGATAATTAAATTTAAATAAAAGTTTAATTTAAAAGTAAGCTTGGACACTACTCGTGTTTTGCACAGCCATATGAATGTTGCACGCAAAACTTGTTTACATAGTTGAGTAGACGTCGTGTCTAAGCAAGACGTCTTGAGTATGCGCGACATCGACCGTGCAGCCGACAAAATGACTAGAATGCCCGTGTCTGATGCGACATAAGAAAACATATCTTGTAATATGTATGGTCTCATATAACAACCAGTGCGAAAGAATTTCTTATAAGACATTTCTCATAAGACACAAGAAATTTTCTTATAATGTGCAAAATGGCGAAGAGCCGCCAGTGATCACGCACACACGCGCCTCTAGCTTGTAATAGTGTAATTATAATAGCGCGGTTGTATGAAGTTTTGCCTCTGTAGGGTACGGTTTCTTTACTCATGTGGCGCATCACGGAAAAACTACTAGATAGATTTCAATTAGGTTTTCTAAATTTTATTTCTTAGACACTAGGCCCTTATCTAAAAAAAAAAAATTGCGATATTTACATTTAAAATAAAGTTATTAAAGTTTTAAGCAACAACGATTTTTATAAGCACTACGTGTTCAGTGATGTGTGTTTTCTTGACATATCAAGCAACGCGGACGAAGTCGCGGGTATCAGCTAGTAAATAATATGATAAGAATGTCTAAATATCAACCACACCCGCACGCGGTACACACTACTAAAATAACGAACGAATCTTGAGCGACAGACTGATGACGAAAACCCACAGAATATCAACTATCATAACCACAGAGTACTTTGAAAACAAATATTCCATAAACTGGTTATGGTGAACAGCATTACCAGTATGATGGTATCGTCTGCAATGATATCCAGAGCGATGTTGCTCACCAATCCGCCTGCCCAATGTGTCGAGTATGGGCAACCCATTAAAAATATATTATTTACATTCTTATAAAGGCAGCCCAACAGGTGGACTAAAATAGGCTGGAGGAAAAGATGAAAGAAATTATATTAAATATTTTTTATAGAGTAAGGGTGACAAACGAGCATACAGTCCACCTGATGGTAAGTGGATACTGTGAGCCATAGACATCTCCATTTTTCCTGGTTAAAGAATCAAAAATGCAGATGCGTTGTCACCCCTGAGGACTTAGATGACGTGCCTCATTTCCAGTAAAGGGTCAGTGGCTCTCTACGTTTCTCTACAATCACCATACGAAACATAGTAGCATTGAACTGCTATTTTACGCTGGTATTCTGTGAGAGCGTGGTCCCTCCTCGGCCGAGCCGATCCATTCGTGCTACTACTATAATATAGCCGCAGCGTGGCTCTACCACGCAATTTTTTTAGATATGCGTAAATATTTTACAAAAAGAAAGATTTATCTCGTCTCTAAGAAATACTGTCAAAATATTTTCTTAACAAAACATTATTAAAGAAAATTGAGCCTACGTAGCGTAGAAAAGCCTTTTGTAGACATTTTGTTACAGAGATACTAACTCCGGACGTGTTTGTCATAAAGTAACATTACACTCACAGTTTTATGCTTGCTGTAAAATATACGTATAAAGGGCTTATAAGCTGCGATATGACTCACTTTCGTATTATGGAGTTTACCTACTAACGGAACAGATAAAAATGTTTTGAGATAGTAAAAAAATATAAATAGAATAGAAAGAGTAAGTCCCCCAAGCTGCTGTTTCATAATTCTCACAGAACAAACAAGATTATACAACCAGTGCGTGTTGCCTGTGGTGACATATGCATCTGATACCTGGTCCTTTACTGCTGGCCGTATGGTATGTCGCTCAGCGAGCTATGGCGAGGGCTATGCTCAGGTTTCTCTGCGTGATATACTTAGGAATGAGGATATTCGCAGTAGAAGCAGAGTAACCGACATAGCCTAATGGATTAGTAAGCTGAAATTGTAAGGCCGGCCATATAGCTAGAAGAGCCGACAACCGATAGAAAGGTTCCCGAGTGGCAGCCTTGTACCGGTAGGCGAAGTTTAGGGTGGCCCCCCACTAGATGTAGTGACGACCTGGTAAGACATACAGGAAGTCAATGGATGCAGGTGGCTCAGAACCGTGCTTTGTGGAATTCCTTGGCCTCCCCATGTTTAGCAGTGGACTTGTGAAGGGCTGTAATGATGATGATGATGACTATAATTCCCGGTGTTTTTACCAATTGGACATCAGCGCTACATATAAATAAAATTGTTTGCACACCAGGATATGGGCAGGTGCACTCGCGTTCATATTCTAAATAAACTGAGCGTTGGCTCACTGCAGATAAGCGCCGATGGGAGCTATTTGTGCGAGTAAGTAGCTAGCAATTTAGTGCATTAGTTTAGTTAATGGCTCTCCTCTAGCTATTTTAAACTCGCTTACGCTCCTGGTGTCTTTAATATTACAAATTTTGTGCAGACGACACGTTTGGTGGACTACACTTTAAAATATTTATTACCAAAATTTGAAATGCTATACAAGTCCCGCAAAAACACAGAATCAATAAAAATATTATTAATTTCAATAGAAGAAATGGCTGACTATTCCTGCTTGGTATCCCATTTTTACTATTCTCAGCTAGCGCTTGACTACCATCCAATCCACCTGATGGTAAGAAATGATGCAGCCCAAGATGGTATAGCGCACAAGCAACAAAGCCTATTCAATCTTGCTTTGAAGACGCCCACATTGCAATCTGAAAAGACTCCCATATTAATAAATTAATAATTAATAAACATTAATCCAATCGCACTGAATATGAATCAATGGACTCGGTACTGAGGTTGCATCAGACCGGGCAAAGTGGAGTTGTATGAGTGGGAAGTAGCCGGGATAATGCATAGAAGAAGAAAATGAAACCCAATCGCAATAAAATCTGTAAAAATAGTTATTCACGTATGGACGGCTCCGTGTCGAAATGGCTTAGGAATGAGCTGCAGCGCTGGGGGCGGGGGTTCGAATCCCGAAGTATTTTGTATGGCCTACAAATAATTGTTTCAGGTCTGAATGTTTGCCCTTGTGCAATTATTACGTGTAAACTGCCTACACGATACAGAAGAAAATCCTAGTGTGAATGTAACAAAAAAAAACAAAAAAAAGAAAAACAAGCCTTTGATAAATAGCGTTTTCATATCGAATGTTAAAGTAAAATACCTAGAACATTGACGTGCGAGGCATCTGGGGCTGGTGAAAAGAGAGTTGCCCACAGCCACCGTGTTTTGCAGGCGGGTAATTTAGTTAAGAGACCCTCGCTCAAAATGCTGCAGCTCATTACCAATTTATGGAATTGCTTGGTATTTTTGGTGTAAAATCCGCCCATCGAAAAAAAGTAAACTTTTTAATCAATACAGACTAAATAATATTTATTGAAAATAACTCTTTTGTTGAATTTACCACTGGTTCTGAAAATACCGTTGTCCAACAAGAAATCCAGTGGGACTTTTTTTAAATAACAGTTTACAATTATTTAATATATGTTACAACTAACAACACAAAACAAATTAGAAATAACTTGGTAGCGACACCACATTCCCAGGGGCTATTATCATCCGTAAATTAAATCAGTCAGAGAGTCAGAGCTTCATTCTTCAAACAGCAGGGAGCATTAAATGCAAGTAAAATTTATATTCTTCATCCATTAATATTAAAAAAAATATTATACAAATATAAATTAATACCGGAAAATTATTTTTAAATGAATTTAATCGTAACTCAGAATAGATCTAAAATCGCAGATACGAACACTTAAGGTTCAAGTGGGATCCAAATTAAATTTCGATAGATATTAGGAAGTGAACATGGCTTATTAAAATCTTTATACTATATTTGGCATATTTCGAACATAGCTTACTTTACCTGAGTAATAAATATTTTTGTTATTTCGAGGCAAATGGAAATGTCACGATTAAATAATTTTTATCGGCTGACGACGAAAGTAGTTTGATTTTAAAAGAAGTTTATTTTTTCATCGGACTAGTTGCTTTTAGCAAGAGCTTTGCGATTGCTTTAGCAAAGTGCATTTCACGCAGTTCTAGCGATTGGTTATGAGATGTTTTTATAAAGTAAGAACCTGTAACTGGAAGTTGGAAATGTTAATATTTACTTAGCTTTATAGTGTTAGAAATACAAGAAGACAATAAAAAAAAACTATGGCAGATTGATATGATAGATTGCCTCATAAGGGGGATCCCTATGATGCAATCTATGAGGAGGGCCTATGATCAGCAGTGGAATTTTGTAAGACTGTTATGAACGAATCAATGAGGCCAACATATTTATCATCAAGGACTAATGCCTACATTATCATCATAGGCAGAAAAGGAGCCTTACATGGTAGGATTCCTATGCTACCTAGGTGTTCGTCAGGATTAGTTATTGTAGCATTATGCTGAGTTGGTGAATTATTTGTTGCTGCAATCCATATTTTTTTAACATTTTCTTTAAAAAAAATTGTTAGTAAAATTAATGTTTTGTAGAAGCAAATTGCAGCAATGAATAAATATGTTGTTTTTTCCTCTTTCTTCCTTTCTATATTAAAGATGTTAAATTTATTAAACTAAAATCCACTTGCAAAATTTAAATAACGTGTCTTACTTAGTTAGTCTTCTAACTAGTAAGCAGACTATATTTATATTTTAAAGTGATTACATACACTAAAACACAGGCCAGGAGGAATAACGTTAATTTAAATTTCATTATTTAAATTAACGTCGGAAACCAAATTTAGGCCATTATAATGAAATACTGGATCGTCTCCGATATCCGTTCCAATCAGTCCTACTGTTCCCTGTCTCACATTATTGGCAGTTATGATTGATGAGATCTCACGTCTGCTGACTGTCACAAATGTTGAGAGTTCCAATTTTCTCTAAAACGGAAATGGGCCTTGCAAATAACAGTTTTGCAAATTACTGCTTAATTTACTATGAATATGAAATTTTCATTCATTTTGTACTATTTATTTTATATAAATATGAAATATTATTTAAAATATTAATTAAAGCTAAAATTACAGCCTATATACGTCCACTGCTGGGCACAGGCCTCCCCTCATTTCTGAGAGGGTTTTATGGATAAAGGAATGTCCGCCACGCTGCGCTGCCCCAATTCGTGTTGGCGAACTTCACATGGTAAATCAGCACTTAAAATTGCAATTAACAATTTCATTGGTGCCGGCGGGGATCGAACCGGAGTTGTTCGCGTACTGAGAAATTCACAGCGAGCGCTTATCCCCTGAGCTACCACGGCTCTATAAATATTCAAAATAAAAATGTTCATTATATAAATTAAATGAGTAAAACCACGGTAATCGACATAGTCGGATCAGTAAGCTGAAGTGCCGACTCGAAGAACCGACAATATATGAAAGAAAGGTTCGGTGGCAGCCTCGTAACAGTAAGCGAAGTGTAGGGTGGCTCCCGACTAGACGGCCTGGTAATAGATGCAGAAATTCGGCGGATGAGTGTGGCAGGACCGTGCTTTGCGTCACGCATCGGGGAAGGCCTATGTTCATAAGTGGACTTGTGATGAGCTGAAATGATGATGATAAAATATCGACTCATTTGCCTAATTAGACTAATATTTAACAAGTCTAGAAGCTGAGAATTACGTTACAGCCTATTAATGTCCACTGCTGAACATAGGCCTCCCCATTGATTGCCTCATAGGGGCATATGTATATTGGCCATAGTTGCCACGCTTGGCAAGCAATTTTAAGAAGACGCTGCTGCCCATCTCTGATTTGTTTCCCTGTTGCCACCTACGACATAAACCAGATGATATAGGGTAGTGGATATTCTTACACCACACGGTAAATCTTATTAACGTTAGTCAGTTTTAATAGATATTGGAAATTAAATGGGTAACATATAAACTAAAACGTCAAGCCATGCGCTGAATAAATACAAAGAAACTGGAGATATATTATCTTCGAAATATTATTAATACTGCTATTACTAGCTACTACAAGATTCCTAATCGTTAACACAGTTTATCCAGAGAAAAATAAATTCTTTCATGAATAAATAAATTAATGAAATGAAATTAATAATTGACAACTGTATGGTTTTGGTGGCGAACTAGGTCACTTGGTCCAATAGGAATTCTGGGTCTTGGGTTCTAATTTTTGACATTTGTGCAAAACCAAACAGAGAAACAATTTATTTGTTTTAAATCCGGTTTAGTGGTTTTGATGCTGTATACGGATAGGATAGTAAAAGAGTTTCTCTCGGTTTTATTTTTATACTGTAATTTGGGATGTGTTCGCTTATCTACTTACTTATGACACTGTTAATTTTGCCCGCATGTGTGAATCGCGCGGGGTCATAATTAACTGTAACTGAATAACAAGGAGGAGCTGATAATGGTGTACCCTCTCTGTATTATGATGAAAAGTACTTAAAAGTAAAGGAAAACATGTTAAATATAAAGAGCGGACAGCATACAGGGCGAACGAGCTAGCTATATGTGATGTATATTTATTTATAGAATAAGGATGGCAAACGGACGGTCTACCGGACGGTAAATGGACGCTGTACTCAAAAGCACCTCATCTAACCTCGAATAAGAATAAAATGTTAATGCGTTAAGAATTAAGATAGAATGTCGCGCTAACAGTGAAAAGGGTCTCCGGTTGTCTACTCATTAAAAATAATAATAGTAATGTCCTCCAGACCAGTTTCGATCACGGCGGCCAGTCTCAACGGAGACTAGCCATTTGTGCAGGACAGGATTATAGTGCCCGGGTGTATGCACAAGCACACGTAGCTCTGTACCTTACTCTCATAGTCCGATGCGACGGTAATCCGACACGACCGGAGAGATAAGGCGCAGGACCAACGGCTTTACGTGCTTTCCGAGGCACGGGGTTGAAACATCGCCAACTTCCTGACTCCGGTCTGCTGTTGAGAATTTCTTAAAAGAAAAATCCAATAACTGATTTTGGGCCGACCCGGGAATCGAACCCGGACCCTCATGATTAGTAATCACGTTTACGACCGCTAGACCAACGAGCAAGTCACGAGGGTTCCCGGCTAAAGGTAAGTGTACTGTATTGATTTTGATGTAATTATAGATATCGGGATATCGTAACCAAATACTTTCCAGAGCTAAAGCTCCGAGCGATCCATTAGCGGCAGATGTACCGCGTGTAAACCGCAAGTAATAATGTTCTTTCTTTGAGACAAATATTTATTGTGCTATATCTTTCTATTTCGCATTAATTTTGTATAAATCTTTCCATTGTTGGGTACGTTGCTGCTCAAGAAAATTCATCGGTTCATTTTGTCCGTGGGTATCATAAGGACAATGATACCTAATTTTATGTTTTACTACACTACTCCCAACACCACTCGGAAAACACACCAATGTCGATACTACGACACGTGTTTCGCTTCTAAAGAAGACACATCACGTAAAATAGATTCTACGGTTGCTGACTTAGCGGTTGTGGACTTTACGGTAGTGGACTTGTGAAGGGCTGTAATGATGATGATGATGATGATGAAGGAGTCTTTCCTAATGTAGTGGTGTTGGAGAAGTGGTGTTGGGAAGAGGGTGTTGGAAATAGTGGTGTTGGGATAAGTGGTGATGGGAAAGTGCACGCAATCAGGAGAGGGCAAGAGGTGCTCTTCAAACTAGGTAAGACACATCATTTCATATTTTTTAGTACGCGGATCTTAGCTAATTAACTTTTAACATCTTTAATGTAATGGATTTCCGCAAAGTAACGCCTGATTCTATTATCATGTAAAATCTGCCAACACACAATCGAGCAGCGGACTAATTGTTCCATCTTTCTCTTAGAAATGAGAGGATGCCTCTGTCCTAACCCTAACTACCTTGTATTACAAATTTTTGCCATAAACACACCGGCTATCCTGGAACAAAATTCTCGACCCATCGTAAATAAAATAACAATGATAAAGCGCTTTGTTAAATTTCGCGGTGCTGCTGCCAGGACGAGATAGCAATTTGGAGTAATTAATCTAGCTGCTTACGACAGATGTTTTTGAAAACGTTATCTTATAGAAATGACAAACGGATTTAAATGATCACCGATCCGCCTGCATAGCGCGATAAAACAAATCTCTACATAGTATATAACAAAGTCGCTTTCTGCGGTCTGAACGCTTAGATCTTTTAAACTGCGGAACGAATTTGCGGGTTTCATCAATAGATAGTATTATTCAAGAGAACGTTTATGTATGATATATAATTATATAATTCTTCTTTCCGTGTGTAGGCTCAACTACTTCTAAACAGCTGGACCGATTTTGATGAAATTTTGTGTGTGTGTTGATTAGAGAATGGTTTGGATTCACAATTGGACCCGGTAGGTGGCGTTTTGTCAAGATCCAGGAATCAACCGTGCAAAGCCGGGGCGGATGGCTAGTCTTCTATATTTTAAGGTTCCACTGTGTTACAAGGGATCCTAATAATTTAATTTCAATCCTAATTAGTTCTGTTTATCTATTCTTATATTATACGTGGTGAGCCACATATAGCTATGTTATGGTTGTAGCACGAATGAGTCGCCTCGACCCGTTTCCAAAGATAAGTCCGGACAGACAGACAGACAGACGGCCAAAATTATAAAAATGTTTATTTATGTCTTCATCATCACCATCATTCCAGCCCTTCACAAGTCCACTGCTGAATATAGGCCTCCGCCAATGAATGCCACAAAGTACGGTCCCAGTCTCCTGCATCCGTTGACTTCCCATGTCTTACCAGGTTATCACTCCATCTAGTGGGGGGCAGAACCACGCTCACCACCTAAATATAAACCACCACGTTCGTCTTTACTTATTACTCACATCAATAGTAATATACTTTTAGTTTTTCATGAAATTGGATAAACATTTATGAGTAGGAACATAAGTGCAAACTTTATTTAAGAAAATATTACCAACTAGCGACGCCCTGAGTTTGCCTGCGTAAGATCTATTAATGTAGCGTTATTTAGAGATACCGTGTAGTGGCAAGAATATGCTCCACCCCATATCGTACCGTGGGTGTCGTGGGCATATTCACCCTGCAAAATAATCTACCAGTAACCAACTTTTTTTTCCTGAAAGTGTATGTTGTTGGACCTGCGAACTTTACATAATCACCGGAATAAA